>CM073744.1:11202240-11692408 GCA_037127355.1 Schoenoplectus tabernaemontani | reverse complement strand
CACTCTCCCCGCATCCCCTCAACTGATGAAATCGCTGATCGCACCAACAAGATGCTTGCTGTGCTTGACACTAACATCCTCTGGGTCAACCCAGACTGTGGTCTGAAGACCCGGAAATACACCGAGGTCAAACCAGCTCTGACTAACATGGTCTGTGCAGCTAAGCTTATCCGTACCCAGCTTGTTGGTGCCAAATGAAGTTCTTTGTTTCTTTCAACAGCTTAGCAGAAAATTTTCTTCCCTTTTTAATGTCAATTTTGTTTTGACCAGGTTTTGTCATTTAGTACTTGCTGCAGTTTGTTTTGATGTTGGTTTGTACTTGTACTCTTTATCTTTTTGTACTCTGATCAGCTCGGAAGGCCTAATAGAGTGCTATCTGTCCAAGATTTTGTTTGAAAAGCTTGGTTTATTGTACATTGTTTATGTGCACAACTGAAGTTGCCACACATGCTCAACTTTTGTGCTATTACTGAGATATAAAGCGTAACATTTAATAGTGTTTTATGTACTGTCATTTTGATGGACAGGCCATGTACAACAATTATAAATACTAGGGAAAATTAGTTTCATGTCATTTCAAAACTTCAAATTTAGCAAAATACCACTCCAAAATATCAACTCTCTCTAATGCCACTCCAAAACTTCTTTAATTAGTATTTTACCACACTTCTATAATTTTTATACACTTCTAATTAAATTTGGTAAAATATCACTGTGTTTTTTAGAAGTATTTTTATAATTCCAAAAATAGCCTTTTATCCGCCTGATTATACTCTCTCTTTCGTCTGTATCGGGAAATCCCTCTCTTCTCTTCTCTTCATGGTTGCCTGTAGTTGATCGCCATATCTTGCTATTCCTGAGAGCTCCCTCATTTTCTCGCCCGAACCTGATCACCTGATAGCCATTCAACGGAATCTAATCGCCTGATAGCCATTCAACGGAACCTGATCGCCTGATAGCCATTCAACGGAACCTGATCGCCTGATAGCCATTCAACGGAACCTGATCGCTATTTTTACCATTCAAGTTTTTTGGGTTCTATTGGAGAGCTCCAATTTTACCCGCCTTTCCTTAATAATTTTATCTATCTCAAGGTAAACTCGAGATTTCTCATTTATACTCTCAGTACCAGTATTTCTCTTAAATGTGGTAATTTCCACTTTTTTTGTTTTCATAGTAATAACCCACTTTGACTCGCTGGTTAGCCCTCTTAATTAATTATCTAAATTTGGTGTCTGCCAATTATTTTCTAATTTTTCCTCTTTTTCCCAACTGAATCAGAACACTTCATAGCTTTTCCTATGGTGTCTTCATGCGGCAAGAGAAAAACCAAGATCTTGATCGTACCTTCATCCAAGTTATTGGTTGTACTGAATTTTAATTAGGCATCTTCGGATTAATTGGAATATTGATGAATGGAATGAGTACTGGTTGTAGAGATGATTTGGGTGGAGGGTATTTTCGTCTCTTTATAAAAGTATTGTATTTTAATGCATAAATAAAAGATTTATATAGTATATGTGGCAAAATACTAATTTTGGGTGTTTTAGAGTGGCGAAGTTGAAGTTTTAAAATGGCATTTTGCTAAATTTAAAATTTTGAAGTGGCATGAAGCTAATTTTCCCTAAATACTAATGTTATTTCAATAGTACTGATGCAAACAGAATGATAACTAGGGGCCTTCAAAGATGAAGAGTTCAATTTTTTTCTGCAGCATTATTATCAAATTTACAGTTCAGGCATCTAAGGATTTTGCAGTAGCAGTTGTAGTACTACTGTACTAGCAATCTTTTTTCCTACAGTCACACCGGAAAAAGAAATAGTAGTGGCAATGCCCTTTTAGATAGCCAGCTTTAATGCAATTAGCGTTACATTCGCCACTGTCAAAACAAGCAATCTCATCATCCAGAAATTTCCAGCATTTTCGATCAGGAATTCCATCAGTATGAGCTTCATCTGATGAGAAAGAGAAATTGAATTTTTAAAAAGAAAGAAGATAGTCGTACAGAGAAAGCAGTAGAATTCTGAAGAGTGACAACGTTGTATGTATGTATATTTTGTTTTTTCACTAAATTAAGAGGACAATGAACCAGATTAGAAGTATGTCAAACCACCAATGACACATTCAAGTAGCAAAAAAAAATCCCATTTTTTTTTAAAATCAAATGATTCTGAACAGAAAGAAAATACCGGAAGCTGAGATGGAAACCAGTGGCAGCAAGAGCAAACAAACAATGAGTTTCTTGATCATCTCCATAAATTGGATTGAAACTAATTAAAGTATGAATATTCCAAGGAATAGCATGCTCTATATAATATGTGGACCATTATGCAATTAATTTTGTTTTGTCCTGGAGTAAATGAAGAAATGTTAAATAGTAATTAATTGCAATCTTTGGTGATGTGAATTGAATTGAGGATACGCATGCATGTTATTTAACTTCTTTATGACGACATCTGCGCATGGAACACATTAATGTGCTAATTAATTAAGATAGAAATTGCAATTTTGAATATTCTATAAATACTGTTCTTTAATAATAATAAAAAGATATTAGAATTCATTTCAATGTTCAAATCAAGAACAATTTAAAAGAAAATAACCAAGATTAATATAGAAATTTTCAATTTAACTGGAAAATGAAACAACTTTGTTAGAATTGTAGTGGACCCCAATCCACCATAGGATTGGGCCTCAGTTCTGGAATTAGTTTAAACTTCATAGAGCACTTCACGAGCTGAAGGGTAAATATGATAGTAGGCCTAATTTAATTGAGGCGTCTCATTTAAATGGCGCACTAGGCTAGAAATTTGGTCTTATCTTCTTCGTATAGTTATAATATTCAATTTTGTTTTCCGGCCAGTTAAACTTCCACAATTGACTGTTACTTGTGAGCGTATTAGCCTTGTAGCATTCAAATTCTTAGCTATTAACTATTTTTATATATCGTGTTTTAAATTTTTTAATGTTTATATAATGGTAGAAGAAGATATTATAATTTTCACAATGAGGTATTGAAAAAAATAAGACTGTATACTTGTACAACAATATTTGAAATGGTATTTTGGTGCACAATGGAGAGTTTATACCTTCCTTTGTATTTTTTTTTTAAAAACTGAAAGACATTTAATTAAGATTATGTTGCTACATATTCTAAAAAGTGAACAAAGGTAAACCGTGGTGTTGAGTACTAACGAGAAAAGGGTTTGGAGATCACAAGACAAGACACTTGAAAACCTTAACTAAGCAAAGAACAATTCCCTTCCCTCTTATAGGATGTGACCAACCTAAAAAGCCTATATTATGTAAGGTTGGGCAAGCACAGTTTTCTCTCCACAACATAAACAAATCACCTTTAGTCAATTAATTTTCAACAGAGATATTCTGACAAAATGAACGCAAGGCAAGGCTCTCGTTCTCGTTCTTATGTGGATTCTGAGCCTTCTTTTGTGTGGTCCCGCAGGGAAGACACTGATATCCTACGTGTCAATCTACCAGGCATTCTTTTTTTATTTTTTCTTTTTTCTTTTCTTTTTCTTTTTATGAAGATTTGAGAACTTTTTGAACAGGTTAGTGATACAATGCTCTATGTCATATAATTGCTATATTGGTAAAATAGGTTATGGATGACTTGGATTTTGTAAAAAAAATGAATTATATATAATATGGGAAAATATGGGATAGTAAAGTTTTGTTGTGGGTAATCCGATCAAGAAATATTATTGCTGGTAAAAATTTACATTATCAATTTATTGATAATTTGTACGGTCAGCTGTTATTAAAATATTAACCATACTTCAATCAGTTCTTATTTTCACCGATAACACATCAATAAGTCTGGGCGTGAACTGGGCCACCGTATATTTATTCTTTTGAATAAAAGAGACACAAAAGTGCAATTCTGCCCCTATGTAAAAATATGTTTTGGAACTTTTCTGAATGGTGGTTAGTGAGTGAATAATTAATTCACATGATGAAAACTATCTAGAACAGAATTGTAAGAGTCCATTGCTTTCAGGCAAGGGCAAATTAAATGTTCTGGTGCTTAATTAATTAAGCCAGAAATGATATATACAATAGTCATTAGATGTAACTCATACAGCTTTATGTATTACATTTCTAAAAAAAAGCTTTATATAGTTTGCCATTTGGATTCAAATTACTACCATCCAGAATTTTCATCAATTTAGGTCTCAATATTTTCTTCCAAATTGGAAACAAAACAGCAGTTCTTGTTACATATGACACAAACCAAAATGGTCGGATATCCGAAAAATTATAATACTTAAATTTTTTTGCACCTTGATTAATTAGACTTCAAGAGGGTGCACATAAAGGTACAAGTTGATATTGGCAAAGGCAACTAAGGACAACCGGTGAGCGTCCGCTGGACGGCGACCGATGGAGCCATTTCTCGAAGGACTTCCGCATCCCCACAGACTGCATGTGAATGACATCCGTGCCAAATTCGATAATGAAACACTCATAGTCACACTACCAAAAGTGCCTGATCAACTGTCTCCCCCATCAAAGCCTGCTCCATCACCGCCTAAGCCTGCTCCATCACCGCCTAAGCCTGCTCCTGCACCGGAGGCACCAAAATCAGATGTCTCCATGCCGAAACCAACTGAAGATCAAACATCCATTCCGGGCCCAAGAAATGGGCCCACAAATGGCAAGCTCGGGGAGATGCTCAGCAAGAAGGAAGAGAAGGTTGATGCTAAGGAGAATGGTACAAAGGCTCAACCTGTTACTGACAAGAAAGAGAACGAGAGAAAGGAAGAAAAGCCTGTCAAAAAAAAGAAAACCGAAAAACCACCGATAACTGAAGCCGCTGGTGCTGCTGCTGATGCCAGTACTCCTGCAAAGGAGCCGGCTCAAGCGTCAGGAGTTGTGACAGGGATACGGGACTGGAGACAGGGGTTGCTTTTGAATGTTGCGGTAGCTCTCATTGTTTTGCTGGGGATTGGCTTTTATTTGAGCTTCAAGCTAAGGAAGGGTGTGATCGTTGGAGATCATCACAACACTGAAGAGTTATAAAATGACGAAGAAATCGATTAAGCTACGCTACGATTATGAAATCAGATTGAGTTGACCATCATGTGGGTAATTTACCTGCATGTGTAATTGTACAGTGCTTTCCAAATACAAAGTGTAATTAAACGAATGTGGAAAAGAGACCGTGATTTGCATGCATGTAATTAAGATTTGTATTGATCATTTGGAAGTTAGAAGATTATGCCGACTGGGTTTAAAGTAGTCATGTGTTGATTTTGTATGAAGTTTAGTAATTTATGTGTGTTGCAAGCTGTTAGTTCTATTTTGATGCAAGTATGTGTCAGGACAGCGAAATTAAAGGAGATATCGCAGTGTAGATTTTAAATGGCTACGGTACCGGATTGTGGTACCGATTAAATTTGGTTTTATGAATGAAACAAGTGGTACTTCACTATTTAAAAAAAAAACTAAGATCTGCATTATGCGTTGAAACTTGAAAGAAAGGGGCTGAATTTTCTTGCACAATTTTATTCTCACCTGATGTACTTACCTTTGGAGCCTTTTTAATTATCGCTTCTTTAGGAAGATAAGTATATGGAATGAAGCCTGCTCCGAGATCCCAATTGAAATAAACAATGATATGAAAAAGGATCTTGGATCAAACTTCATTCCAAACACCAACTTCCTGATTTCCTCTGGTATCTTCCTTCAATCTCATTTCTGGTATCTCTCTTTGGCACGAAGATGCTTATGATTTCCCAATCAATGATTTTAAGGTGTGTTTGGACGGTAAAGGATTAGTGAAAGAATAATACTGTTTTGTTTGGGTTAATAGTTGAGAATAGTATGAGATTAGTGATATCTCAAGAAATTTAAGAACGGTGTTAATTTTTATTATTTTTGGTTAGTAAAATATTATTTGAATGATAATTTTGAGAATACGGAAAATAATAGTTAAAATAATTAATTATTTTTTAGTATTTTATTTAATAATATTTATTATTTAATACTACTTTATATTAATATAATTTTTTTTATTACTTTCACTACTTTTATGAACGCTAATTTGCTAACTTAATATTTTTTATGAGTTAACGAATTAGCACTATTCTACTGTTATTCTTCATTTCAATTTTGTATTTATATAGTAGTGCTATTCTGCATCCTCCAAACACAAACCTAAAGTACCATTGAAAACACTTGCTAGGATTTATACGGACAGGTACCAGCCAACTAATAAAGAAGAAAAAGAAAGGAGTCAGATATATCAACAGTTCAAACACTGTTAAAATAACAGTATCACGTGAACGACAGGTCATAGATGCACAATCTAGCAGGCAAAAAGGGTAGTGGTTTGGTTGAAGATACTTTGTCTTCTTGTAATTGGATTTGCTCTTTCTGGGAGTGCGTGCTAAGCATTGCAACTACTTTGATCGATTTAAAAAAGAGAGATATTTTCATTTGCCTAATTGTCGTTTTCTAAAGGGATCCCTTAACAACGGCTGATATTTTTAATAATGAATCTTCAAATAAATAAAAAATATTTTAAAAATAGAAAAAAATTATAAATATATTCTTCTATTTATAGATTGATGAGGATTTAAATTATAAGTAATTTCATTATTGTTTGTAGTTCATCAAAGATCATTAAAATATTATGCACTTTGTAATGATTTTAATTTAATGGTCTTTGATGGATCATCAAATGGTAATAAAATTACATACAATTTGAATCACCATCAACCTATAAATAGAAAAATGTATCTATAAGGCTTCCTTATTTTTATTTTTTTTCATATTTATTTAAAAATTCATTATGAAAATTATCAAGATAACAATTGTCAATGTCAATGTCAAATGATCCTTTCCTTTTCTAAATTGGAATTTTATATAGATTTGCTCTTTACGAGAGTGAGTGCTAAGCTCTGCAATTAGAGGCGGAGTAACGGGGACTGGTGCTTGACATCTTCAAAGTATTTTTTTTCTAAATTATGCATTAAGTATATATTTTTTGATTAAATTTTGTGTAATATATAGTGAGGAAGGCGCTCTCTATCTTATCCATTATTATGATAGAAGATGTTATCAGCGCTGCATGTATGGACCATAAAGAGTTCAAAACTGACTCAATGTGTGCGGGCTTTTGATCAAAACTTTGAATTGAATATGAAAAAAGTAAATCGTGACTTCGGCCTTCGGGTGAACAGAATGAAATAGCTGTGCCGTATCGTGATTCCAATTCCCACCCTGCGTGCCTTGTCTTTCACTTGGGAATAGGTTAAACTTTATTGAGTTATTATTTGAATAAGCACTAATTGGATAAAATAAAGTATTATATTTTTATTTTTATTTATCATTTTTTGTTCAGAATTACATTAATTATTTCAATCTTCATCCTTTTGAAAAGATATGAATCTTTTTTTTGGGCTGAAAACTGTTATCCATTAGAAAATACTTATTTTATATATTTAGTTTTTAAAAATACTTATTTATATATTTATTTATTTTTAAAATACTTATTTTATATATTTAATTTGCTTCTCACTTTTGAAAATTTTGCCGGGTACTGTTAGATTGTTCAACTATTTAGTTCTAAATATATATAATTTTATATTTGAATCAAAATTTTATCAAAAATCCTTCAAGCTATTAATATTTTTTGCTTCCAATACACTTACTAAACAAATATTTCATATTTTTTTCATTCAAAGAGATATTTTATATTTTATTTCTAAACTAGAAGGTTGCGGCATACAATTATGTTGGTTAGATTTCTAAATTTAATGCAATTGACATCAATAGTTAATATGCTACAAGTACGACTTCTTGTTATATTCAATTGCACACATGCCAAATTTCCATGATTCATGAAAATTTTAAAAATATAATTGTAATTACAAAAATAAAACTTAAAAAAATTAATATTATCATTATAACTAATACTGAGTTTTCAATATAACTAACTCAAGATAGCATGCATCCTGGTATATTCCACACATATCAGGAATTATATAATATACATGGTACTGATCGACCAAATTAGTGAATTAGGAAGTCAGTATACATTAATATTAATGTATCTAGTTATTTTGAGAGTTCGCGTTTAAAAGAGTTATAAATTTTGCAGATTATTTTGCATAAATTCGCTAAGAGATGTTGTGAACTAACATTATATGAGAAAAAAAATGAAAAAATGAATAAGTAATCTTGATCATCAAATCAAACAAGATGGAATAAAATATGTATTTATATTTGGTATTTAGACTATTCTCTAATTTTAATTAAAAAACGTCAACTATAGATTATAAAAAAATATTTTCTATGTTTTCCTCATTTGAATTTTAAAAACTTGAAAGACATAACATAATGATTAGATTAAATCTTACTAGAGAAGAGATTTAATTACCATCATTGTTGGTGCACATCAGTGCACTTAAAATTAAATATCAAATAACTATTACTTAAATTCTTAAATAAGAAAATTAATTGAAGAAATATTTTATAAATATCTAAGTATTTTTATATGAAAAACTAGTTGGAGATCCAATTTTATATTTTATTTAAAATATTTTTACTACTTTTTAAGATGGCTAGAAAATCACTCCTTTTGAATGATTCATAATAATTAAATCAAGTGATTTTCTAGCTATCTTAAAAAATATAAAATTTGATCCCTAACTAAATTTTTATATGAAAAATATTTTAACTGATCGAATCGATCATTTGAACTTTGAAAACGAAGAAACGGTTTGTAGCACACAAGTCATTTGTGCTATGCGTAGCACCGTAGCCAAACTCTTATAAATATACATACACACACAAATTATATTATTTCAATATTACTTATATATACATCAAACATTAGTAAAATCAACGAACCAAATTTTACAGTTTAGTTTCGTTACTTGATGGCTATTCAAATGAAGTTAAAAATTTATGATTTTTCATATATATATATATATATATATATATAATTGAGATGATGTAGAATACATCCAATGATTCATATTTTTAAATTTATGAATAAATAAGTAAATAGATACTATCAGCATCAACGATGATGGTAATTGAATTCCTTCTCATTTTACGAACCAACTAAAGATTGTTATTACGAAGTATCTATTTTCATCCATTATGTTAATAAGATTCTATGAAGGGAAACAATTTAATACCACACATATTATATAAAATGATCTTTTTATATATATACCAGTGGTAACAATTATCATCTTTGAATGTTCTTTGTCCTTCTTCTTTTTTTTTTCCTTTTGCGGTGCGGCTTTAAAAAAAAGAAATAACATTGCATCGAGTTTATTCCAATTATCCTGGATATGACTGATATAACATTGCATCGAGTTTATTCCAATAATGCAGGGTTTGGTCAGTCATAGCCTCATAGATTCTAATTCCTCATCGCTTCTCTCTCATTGTTTCAAGTGATTGTTCCCAACTCTCCAACGCATCTTTGTTTTTCCCTCGTTATATTACTAGAACAGTAGAACCTATCGTTCTTCCCTCTATACATCTTTTTAGTCAGCCATCTGCTCAGAAATTTAATTTTCAGGAGTTCTTTTACACCGGCCTCACTACTCTCTACCTCAAGCCGCAGCAATGATTGATTCTCATTTCCATCTTTTGACCAATCACACCGCCACCCACATACCACATTCCTCCTGATTACACACATCCTTTTTCCCCCTGATTCTATCTCAGTATGATGAATAATTGGGCCAACTCAGGGAAGACCTTTCTCTGTTTAAATAAGTACTCCGTGGCTAGTCTCGATTGGGCTGATAGATGTATCTGTTTTCTCTGAAAAAGCCCGTTCATTGTATTGATTCATTCGCTTTTTGCCTTTATTTATTAGGCAACGCACTAATTGGGTTGTTTTAAACTCTTATTTTGGGCCAACAACGATATGGGTTGGTGCGAGCATTTTTTCTTTATTTCTATATCATTAGTAATTTGCTTTTATCTTCGCTGTTTTTTTCCTATTATAAATTGAATTTTTTTTAATGCTAAAGTACTCGATTAAATTTGTTTTAATAAAAATTAAAGTAGGAAGAGCCTACTTAAAAAAACTACTATATTAAAAAAAATTGTATTATGTTGAGAAATAAGTAGCAAATATCGGACAAACTAAATAATTCATACATATATTGTATTGACAATTAAGCTGATAAAGAAAATTTCACATCTTAGTACGGATGAGTTATGGATAGAACTATTTCACTATAATCCCTATCTTTAATCCTCATTAGCGATTCGGGCTGGATCTGAAAATCTCCCAAAATTCAAACCCGTTCATTAGATCTTGTTTGCCTTGAACCTGGTGCATCTTTGAAAGGTCGTCTCTGTGATGAGTATTGAATTTATCTAGTCTATTCGGCTTCATAAATAAATAAAAATAAAAATATTATACTTCTATCTTTAATTGTTTGAAGATTTTATATCTATTTTTCAAACTACATGCAGTCACAAATAAATTTTTAGCGCAGCATCTATGCCCCGCTGTCATAAAATATTCCAAAATTATTGTATGTTTAATCGTTGTTTTGTAACACGTGCATTTATTCATATATGTTATGTACCACTAATTATTCGCAAATATATGAGTGACCAAAATAATTTTCTAGTTCAGAATATGTTCCTGGTCTTTGCTTAGTAATATCAGAAAACAATTCCGTAGCTAGTTGCGATCTACAATTTATGTAAAAATAAAAACGTTGGGAAAAAATTATAAAATTTTATTATAGTTTGGAAATCTGTTCTTAATATAAATGGCTTGTTTCTTAAGAAAAACTTAAATGATTCTATTGCTTTTAATACTGTTTTATTTCTAATTGTAAAGGTATCAATTCAATGCTAAAATTTAAATGTTCACTAATATATATATATATAGTTAGGCTATGGTGCTATACATAACACAAATCGCTTTTGTACTATGAATCGTTTTTTAATTTTTAAAATTAAAATGATCAATCCGAACCGTTCAAAATGATTTTCATACAAATATCTTGTTATATATCAAATTTATATTTTAAATTTTTTAATAATTATTTTAGATATTTAGAAAATCATTTATTTTGGACAGCTCATAATAATTAAATCAAGTGATTTTCTATCTAATAAATAGTAAACAAATATAAAATTTGATCTCCGATTAGATATTTATATGAAAATTATTTTGAATGGTTTGGATCAATCATTTAAACTTTGAGATCAAAGAAATTATTCAAAGTATGAAAACGATCTGTACTATATATAGCACCATAACCTAACTCTCTCACTCTCACTCTCTCTCTCTATATATATATAGTGAGGCTATGGTGTTTCGTGTCCGTATCTTGAATTTGAAAGTTCAAATGGTCAATCCAAAACCGTTGAACATGGTCTTCATATTGAAATATTTTTGGAGATTAAATTTTGTAATTTTTTAAATTTTTTGCTATTTTTTAGATGGGTGAAAAATCACTAGTATTTGATGGTGTAGAAATTATTAGATCGGCAAACTTTGTATCCATCTAAAAAATAGCAAAAAAATTAAAAAAAAAAGAATATGTAATTTCATTTAAAAAATATTTCAATATGAATATCATGTTTAATGGTTTGGATCGGCCATTTAAACTTTTAAATTTGAGATACGAACATTAAGCATATGAGATTTTATACTTTACGAAGTACCATAACCTCACTGTATATATATATATATATATATGGTGAGGATACCGTGATTTGCAAAGTAAAGAACCAATTTTGCTTTGGCATGAGATTTTATATCTCGACGGCTTAAATGGTCTATCTAAATTTCTCAATAATTTCTTTATATTAAAATCTTCTGGGATATTAAATTAAATATTTTTTTTTGAGTTTTCTATCTATTTTTTAAATTATTTTTAAAAAGCAGCCTTGAAATAGACCATTTTCTTACATTAAACAATGTTATTTTGAAAAATAATTTAAAAAATAGTTAGGAAGCTAAAAAAAATCATGAAATTTAATATCCCATAAGATTTTAAGATGAAAAAATTATTGAGTAACTTAGATATACTATTTAAGCCGTCGGGATATGAAATCTCATGCCAAAGCAAAACCGATTCTTTACTTTGTAAAACACCGTAACCTCACCCTATATATGAGCAAAGATACCGTGAGCTTAAACTCATGGAGACCTTCCGTGAACTTAACTCAAAAAGTACATTAAATCATCTCCAAAATTTAATTTATCATGCTCATTAAATTCTTTATATGAAAATCTTATGGGATGTAAAAGTTTAAAGTGTTTTGAGTTTTTTAAGTCACCGTTTTTAATTTTAAAAAATAATGTTCAAACATTAAATATTTTATTATTATTTTTAGAGCTGATTTTCAAAAATTAAAAATCATAACATAAAAAACTCAAAATACTCTAAATTTTTACATCCCATAAGATTTTATATAAAGAATTTAATGAGAATGATAAATTAAAATTTGGATATGATTTGATGTACTTTTTGAGTTAATCTCACAAAAGGCCTCCGTGAGATTAAACTCACGGTATTTTTCTCATATATATATATATATATATATATATATATATATATGAGATGTGTTATGGCGCTTCACAAAATAAAAAATCCATATTGCTTTGGGGTGAGATTTAATATTCTTAGATCATAAACAATCAATCTAAATTGCTTAATAATTTTTTCATGTCAAAATCTTATGGGATATTAAATTTCATGATTTTTTGAGATTTCTAACTATTTTTAAATTATTTTTAAAATCAACCTTGTTTAACATAAGAAAATAGTCTATTTCAGAGCTAATTTTAAAAATAATTTAGAAAATAGGTAGAAAGCTCAAAAAATCATGAAATTTAATATCCCATAAGATTTTGACATGAAAAAATTATTGAGCAATTTAGATTAATCATTTATGACATCAAGATATTAAATCTTACCTCCAAAATAATATAGATTTTTTTGCTTTACAAAGCACCATAACACACACACATGGGTGAGGTTATGGTGCTTTACAAAGTAAAAATTGATTTTACTTTGGTATGAGATTTCATATCACGGCGGCTTAAATCTTCTAAGTTTTTCAATATTTTTTTATGTTAAAAACTTGAGATATTAAATTTCATAATTAATTGAGCTTTCTAGCTAATTTTTATTATTTTTAAAAATAATACTAAAATAGATCATTTTCTTACATTAAATAAAACTATTTTTAAAAATAATTTAAAAAATAGATAGAAAACTCAAAAAATCATGAAATTTAATATCCCACAAGATTTTAACATAAAAAATTATTGAGTAACTTAGATAAACCATTTAAGTTGTCGGGATATAAAATCTCATGCCAAAATAAAATCGGTTCTTTAATTTGCAAAGCACCATAACCTCACCTCACCCTATATAAGTTGGGCTATGGTGTTATGCATAGTACGGATCACTACTCGTGCTATGAATCAATTCTTTGTTATCAAAATACAAATGATTGATCCAACCGTACAAAATATTTTCATATAAATATTTAGATGTTGATCAAATTTTACATTTTTAAAACTTTTTAACTATTTTTTAAGATAGTTTAAAAAATATTTTTTTGAATGACTAATAATAACTAAATAAGTGATTTTCTAATTATTTTAAAAATAGTAAAAAAATTCAAAAAAATATAAAATTTAATCTACATCTAGATATTCATATGAAAATCATTTTGTACAGTTGGATCAATCATTTGAACTTTCAAAATGAAGAACTGATCTATAATATGATAGTGATTCGTACTATGTATAGTACCATAACTCAACTCTCTCTCTATATATATATAATGAGTAAATCTAGCGTGCTCCTAAGCTCATGGAGACCTTTTGTGAGTTTAACTCAGAAAATAAATTAAATTATCTCTAAATTTTAATTTATCATACTCATTAAAAATTTCATATGAAAATCTTATAAGATGCAAAAATTTAAGATTTTTTTGAGGCTCCTAAGTCATCGTTTTTAATTTTTAAAAATAATGTACAAACATTAAATATTTTATTATTTTTTTTAAAATTGATTTTTAAAAATAAAAAACAAAAACTTAGAAAACTCAAAACACTTCAAATTTTTGCATCTCACAAAATTTTCATATGAAAAATTTAATTAGTATGATAAATTAAAATTTAAAAATAATTTAATATATTTTTTAAGTTAAACTCATAAAAAATCTCCATAAACTTAAAAACATACTAGATTTACTCTATCTAATATATATGTATACATATGAACGTGATCTTTCATTTGGCAATACGCCAGGCGCAGATAAAATCTTTTGCTTTAACTAGAAATTTCAAGTCAGAACGACTTGAAATTGGACTTAGCCTAAACCTTGCCGATTTGTCCATTAACGACGAACTTAAGCAAGCTTGTGTTTTAACTCTGAAGGAAAGATAGAAACCTGACAAAATTGCTGAGATTGCTTGCGGAGAAGGGATTCGGAAGAGGGTTCGCGAACTTTGAACGGAGATGAGATCTAATATCGTTACCGAGGTGAGTTATCAGATCTGACTCTGTGCAGTTGTGTTTGTCTGATTTCGATTAGGCGTAGATTAGGAGACTAATTGTAATCAACCTACCTGAGCAATGTAACTACCGATTGTATTGTTCTGCTTTACAATTTCTTGTATTTCATGGTTTGTTCCACATATGGTATGGTAAATTTTCTAGCAAGAGGCTGTGAGTGTTAAAAATGCTTTTACTGAAACCTTTGCTCGGTGCCAGTTGTCCTTCTCCCTTTTCTGTGTTCTGTGTCACTTGGTGAGGCTAAATTAGGTTTGCTCTTGTTCTGACTTGCAATGCATGAACTGTTATTTTGTTTTTCAGGCTGGGTTGCCTACAAGGGTAAATCAATGGTGGGGAAGCATCCCTTTTGTTACATCCGGTGTTTTAATAGTATGTGTTGTGATCTATTTGATTTGCCTCTTGTTTGGATATGATTCCTTCTATGAGATCTGCTTCTTGCCTTCGCAAGTAGTTCCACACTTTCAAGGTATCTTACTCCTCAAAGTGCCCCCCCTGATTTACCCTCAAAAAATGTATAATTAAGCTTTAACAAAGTTTCACTTGTCCAAATTTGCTTCAATTTAAATTGAATTTTGTTCCTTACTACTACAATTGTCTCCATTAATAACTGTCTCTCAGCTTTATTCAATAATGCTTCTATCCTTCGTCAGAGAAACCAGCTCTGATCCTTCCAAGTAGCATAAATGTGCTTCCAAATTCTGACAACTTTCTTTATCTTTCAGTTTACAGGTTCTACACATCAGTTCTATTTCATGCGTCTTTACTTCATGTGGTTTTCAACATGTTAGCATTTGCGCCTCTTGGTTCAGAATTGGAGAGGATTATGGGTTCTCTTCGACTACTGTACTTAATAATTCTACTCTCTACAACCAATGCTATTCTTCATCTGATAGTAGCTTCACTAATTGACCACAATCCCATCCATCCTTACACATATTTCATGCATGAATGCTCAATTGGCTTCTCTGGTGTTATTTTCTCATTGATTGTCATAGAGACAAGCTTGAGTGGGGCCCAATCTAGAAGGTACATCATTTGGAAACATTATTTTTAGTGAAAATATGTGATTAGGAATTGATTCTTTTGGGAGACGGTTTGCCTTTCAAAGCATTGCAAAAAGTGGCTTATTTTTATTTTGTTTTACATAAAATGGAACGTATTGACTTGTGATTCTTTATACTCAGAGCTTCAGTAATCATTTGACAGTCCCTTTCTAGTTGCTATTTTATAAGTCATGATTGATTGTCTCCTGTTCTTTTATAGTCATTTCATTTGTACTTCTTTGGTTGTTGAACTTCATTGTTGGTTTAACGGGGACATCAGTCTTATATGTTATTTTGTCTATGTACGCAGTGTGATATCTCATTACAGTATTACTCTTTTTGATGGAACTTCTCTCTTTTGCATCTTAATTTTACTTTTTTTCTTATCTGGTTAAGTACTCCATATTAATCATCAAAATCACTCTTATAATTATTTTGTATCATGCAGTGTCTTTGGACTCTTCAATGTTCCTTCAAAATTGTAAGACCAACTTTGTATCATGTATGATAACATCATCTACTCCAGCTGGGAATCCTTTTACCTAGATAAAAACTTACAGCGAGTGAAATTTTCTAGGTACCCATGGATCTTGCTGGTATTGTTCCAGCTGTTGGCCAGCAATGTCTCACTTCTGGGGCACATGTGCGGTATCCTATCTGGGTTTGCATGTATGTTCATTTTCTGCAGTGCTCAATGTATGAAATAGATACCGCCCTTCTTTGTTTCTTATCTTCTTTTTTCTTATTTGTCTTTTTGTTATTAGATTCCTATGGATTGTTTAACTATCTATTGCCTCCGCCATCTTTCTATTCTTCCATCGAAAGTTCTTCAGCCCTGGTAATTTACTTCATTTTTTATTGTTGTAATTACAATATTTTCTGAATATACATTATACTATAGTACAATTGCAGTAGTATGTAATTGGATTTTTTTTGTTCAAAGTTTTGGAAGTTACAGTGTGTGTGTGTAAACATGATATTCCAATTATAATATTCAGTATTTACTCTGTAAAATTTTCATGAAGTAATTAACTTGTGTAAACTTGGGTTATTTCAGTCAATTTGTACTAGACGTCCTGGATTTATTCTATGCACAGGAGGGACTACGTACGGCCAACTTCCTACTTATTCTAGTGGTGTCACTGCGCCAAGGTTACAATATTCCCCAGCTATTTGGAGGAGCATTTTATCCAGTTATAACAAGTACTTATATGTGTTCTTTTTTATGTCCATGTATTAGATCTTTGTTGCCTGATAATATTTGGAGAAACGTGTCTTCTTGGATACCTCAAAGGGAGACAGTTATTCAGGTATCCTCTATGTCCATTCTCCTCCTCTACCTTTGTTGCTATAGGATTTTAGGAAAACGATATTTTGCATTTCTTGTGATTGTACTAATCTTTATTTGTCGATTTCAGTAAATCATAAGGGTATTCTAGTCTCTAAAGCATCATAAAGTATGATCTTTGGAATTTCATAACTTCCACTTCTGGACTTGGATCATAATTGCTTGAAATGTGCTATTTTAATCAACCATTTATGTGATTGATCAATCTACTTTGCCATATTAATTATAAAATCCAACCTTGCATATGGGAATAACAGCTGGCCCTTTGGGAACAGTTGAATTGCTTTAAAAATATTTAATGTATAAGAGTTGTGATCAAAAGGAGCTCAATTTGATCTCCAAAAGTTTCTGTTACTTACCTCCAATATTACTTTGTTTTTTTTCCTCTGTTGTAGCAAGGACAAGACCCCACGTTTCCAGGAAGGGGAAGAACACTTGGCTCAGCAAGAAATCAAATGAACACGGCAGATTCTGACTCAAACTTGCAAGAACGGTTATTGGATGACTCTACCCCCAGTCTTAATCCTGCTGGTTCACGGTAATTTACAATTTAAATTTTGTTGTTAGAGAAAGTAGATTGTATTTCAATATTATGGTGACTTCATATGTTTTGTACGATGTGAAAGCACAAAGTAAATATTTCTTTTCTTTATTAATGAAGTCACAGCAGGGCAATCACCCGCTGCTTCAAAAAAATGTGAAAGCACAATGCATCCTTTGCAAAATTTTGTGTTCAAAACATGTATTAATAGGGGTGATTAACTTTAGAGGTGGTGCTTCTCTCTCATACCAATTTAAGAAACAAAGTTGAATAAAATAAATAATAGTACGGACTACGGAGGCAAGTGGATAATACTGGTCAAATTATAATCATATACATATCTTAATGAAACTTAGCATCGTAGTAAAGATATTTACATGCACATTTGACCTCATTCAATGAATACAAGTGGTTTGAATATTTTAACTTATATCTGTTCTATCTCCGCATTTTTGTGAGTTTCTTGATTTATAGATCTGGTCCTAGTTTTAGAGTGTTCAATTTTGGAGGCTTTAGTCCCTTCTATACAGTACAGCGCTCATAAATGAAAAAATTTATACTTGTGACTCCGTTTTGTAACCTTTTTGCTTAGAAAGTGTCCTAAATACTCTCCATCCTCAGCATTTACTGGCATATCTACCAGATGTTGGGATAGGTCAATAGGGTATAGACATATGAATGATGCATTTAGAGGGTATGCTAAGGTACTTTCATATGTGGCAAGATTTTTGTTCTTTTTAGGGGCCAAATGAAGTTGTTCTTTAATATTGATAAAAATCTTTGACTTGCAGTGATGTCAGTAATCCCACTGTGAGCACAGTTGAAATTGATGGGTCAGTATTAACTAACCAGGTTATTTCCACCACTTAATGGAATTTTATCTCTATGGTTTTCCTTTTGTTAGAAAAAATAATATGGTGTTTGTATGATTCGATTATTTTTAGAGTTCGGATAGCTTTGAAGAAGAGCTGAAGAGGCTCGTAGCAATGGGCTTCGAGAAGGCAAGTGCATAACTAATTCTGGATTTATACCATTCATGTTAAAGTATTACATATATCCACCACCCTTTTTGCGCTCATGTTCTAAACAATGATACATGGAGTAGAAATAGAAAAAGCAATTTCATGGCTTTCTTCGTAACATTTCTCAAACCAATTGAAAAAAAAAACTTGAAACACAGAAAAATTTACAGGTACCTTACTGGAATATTCTAGTTGTTCGATTGACAGCAAAGCATGCACCAAACCTCGTCATTGTTTATTTGTTTATCATGTAAATTGTGCCCAACATTTTGGATTTCTTATTGAGCTTTGCATCTTAGTATTATGAAGATTGTCATGATAAATATAATGCATCCAATTCCATTTAAATGTAAAGCTAGAATTGGAATTATTTCATTTTTACAAGTTTCTCATCTGCATGAATCCTGAAATGATAAAAGCTTCCTTTCAGACCCAAGCTGAGGTTGCCCTGGCAGCTGCTGATGGTGATCCCAGTGTTGCCATTGAAATTCTCATGAGCCAACAGGTGAATAACAACTTGATAAGCATTGTTATAGTAATTTTATAATGGTAAATTAGGATATATACCCTCATAACATCATTAATTGGATATTTACCCCTCTAAATTCGAAATTTGGATATTTACCCGTCAATATATTGATAAATTGGATATTCACCCATAATGAGTAATTCTAACAAAATTTAAATTTAAAACTAAATAACATTATAACATGATAAAAATCCCTTCTCGTATATTTCTGTTTTTATTTATTTACAATAGCTTGTAGAGTGAGATGGCTTTTCTGCATGTCCCTTTTTATTTGATATTGATTTTGCACAAGTCAAAGAAAAAAAGATGAAAAATGTCTTTTTAAGCTTTGATATTTTATACATATATATGTGATTATGATATGTGATACCAAACTGTGTACACTATCAATTATTACATTGATGTGTGACCATATGATTATTTTAAATATTTTTGGTATTTATTTTATTTAGAATTCTGCCTATTTGGACAAATTTCCAATTTATCAATATATATCATGAGGGTATATATCCGATTTTTGCCTTTTATAATTTACCATGTTAGAAAATTTTCATTTAAGTTGAAATTAATTTCATTACTTCCGTAATTGCAGGCATGAGGCAAGTCTTTTTATGAATTTATATTCTGACTCTGTTAATTTGTTCCAACTTAATTTTTGTTCAATGTAAGATCGGAGAAAGAAAGAGAAAAAAAAAGAAAAGTTTGATGTAAAGAGGGGGGGGGGGGGGGGTGAGGGTAGTGTTCTCAGTTTTATGTTGATGGAGAATGTGGCGAGATTTTCCCCTCTTGGTAGGAATGTGTTCTTGTTAATGACTCTAGTTAGTTGTTAGTTTCATAATAGGCAATCTAAAAAACTTCGGTTGAACCTTTTGTCCTTACACTCACTTGTAGCTGCATCCCAGTGCACAATTATTGACCATGCATCCTCTCTAATTTTTACTGGCTCGGAGCATCCAAGTTAAATTCTGGTGCACAAATTGGAAATTTGCAACTTTTAAGTAAATACAAAATCAAAAACAAAAAAAGTATTATCCATCTATTTTCAAAACATACATTTGCAGTTATTGAGATAAGCAAAGCAATACCCTAAACAGTAAGCTGCTTTACGTCCAATGATTCCTTACAGAGAGATCGTAGTACCTGTACTAGAACAGTCTGGAACATGAACATCACATTGTAGACCCATAATTAACCATAGCAATACTCACCACTCAGTACTCGAACTCCATGAAAGGTATCAATGTGTCATGTTAGGTCATATTATTTAATTATTTTTTTGATCTGATCCAAATCTAATTTGTTTAAATTCGGATAAATTTTTTTGACTCATACCTGACCTGATCTGATCTGTATAAAATAATTAAATATTTATTAATTATTTTTATATAATTTTAAATAATTAAATATACATTAATTTTAATTAATGTATATTTAAGCTTTAATTAGTACTAAATCATAAAATTACTTTAAAAGAAACATAATTAATCGGATTTAAAAACAATTAAATTCATACCCAACTTATTTATATTCGGATTATGTCAGATCAGATCGGATTAATATGTCGGGTTGGGACAATAATTGACACCCTTAGGTCCTAGTATTCACTAATGGGTTTTGGTCTTTTGGCTAGGGCTGCAAACGATTTAAGTTCGAGCAAGTCGGGATTAGCTCAAGCTCGGCTCATGAAAATTCGAGTCGATCTCGTGAAACGCTTCGAGCTGAAAAGTCTAGCTCAAGCTCAACTCATTACTATTTGAGCTAGCTCACGAGCCAATACATGTACGTTGACTCGATTTGACATTTATATTTAGTATATCTATAAACTGTAAATTTGATATATCTACAAAAATGATACATGAGTTAGTATAAAATTGATACATGAGTTAGTATCAACAATCTATATTTTTCAATAAAATCTTTGCTGCACTAATTTGAATGGATGAACCAGAAAAAAAACTATCGAAGTCAGATATATGAGCTAAGCCACAAGTAAGTACAAGAAGTTATTAAACTGGTGAGATGATGAGATCACGAGAGATAATGAGAGATTAATTATCAGATTAGAGTTTAGCAGAACAAAAAATATATAAACTATTACTATTCGAGCCGAGTCGAGCTACAAGCCAAGCCAACTCCAACTCAAACTCAGTTCATTTAACTATCGAGTCATTAGCTAACTATCGAATTAGAAATTAGCTCGAGTTAAATTAGCTCAAATCCGAGTCAAGTCACGAGTCCGAGTTTTTTTGTGCAGCCCTGTTTCTGGCTAAGTAGTCAAGTGTCAGGTTCTTATTTCCGTTTTAACGGCAGGATTGGGATATCGTTTGCATATAGACGTTATGGATTCTTTCAGGGGGGGAATTCATTATGTTGAGCGTACATTATCTAATTCTTGTTTGTGTTGTTAAACATTCCACCCAAGTTTTATAACACCTTTTATTGCATTAAAAACATTTCAAAACAGGCAACAAGCCTATTTTCTTGAAATATGTTTACAAATTTGTAATTTTATATTAATTGCTTTCATATTCCAAAGATTGTCCTGCATCAAGAAATAGACAATTTATAACGGAAAAAAGGTCATTTTACAATGTCCTTGAATCTCCTCTCCAGTCTAGGAATCAGATTGACACACAACAAGAGAAAAATAATAATAACAATAATAATAACGTGTACAAATAAAACGTAAACATTAACTTTAATCTTTGTTCAGCACTATTGGTACTTTAATATATGGATCGTCATAACTGGGCATGGCCTCTATGATGGCTTCCCTGTGAATACAAACAACACATTATATACAGAAATAGTTTTCGCACCAAAGTAATATATGATATGTTATTGGGTGCTACTGCAGCTTGGTAACATAAGATACTACGAACTTATAGCGCAAAAATGGGTAGGACAGATTAAAAAAAAAAAAATTTAACTTGAACTGCATCCTGCTCCCATATCCTTACCAAAACATACACCTATTTTAATGTGCTTTTCAATTTTCATAGGTTTTTAGTTACGAATCTAAAAAGAGGGCACAATCTTTCTCATCCAAAGGTTCGAATGAAAACAGGTGAATCTCTAAACAATATGAGGGCTACATCTAAAATCAGAATACAAGTATCATGTGTGCTTCAGCAATTATCCAATGGTTTTGAAGGATCAGTTGGTTTATGAATTAACACATACGTTAGCTATCCGGCACGGTCAAAAGGAGTGGCACCATATCCCTTCTCATAATATGATAATCTATATAATATTTGCTCACTTGCCGCCGACCTCCCCCGCCTCCCCTCACCTCTCGGTCCTCCCCCTCTCTTCTTCTCACCTTGAAATACAAGTAAAATTTAGCCTCTTCTTCGTGTATGGGTTGGTAACCACTCCTCGACATGGACGGCCACTGACGATGACTTTTCTCCACTGGCTACGGGTTTCTCCTCCACCGGCGATCGTGATGGCAGATTTGGTGTTGGCGCTGCCTCTGACCGCACCGCAACAGCGGATTTGGCTCTGATCCTCTCCTCCACCGATGAGGACAATGATGATGGCACTGCCTCAAGTCCTTTCTTCTACTTCCTCTACATCCCTCCCTCCAACAGGTATGGGTCTGTTCTTCTCTCTCCTGGATTATCTGTCAACAGGTCTAGTGTTGGCACCCAGAGCTGGTTCTGTTGTTGTCGACAGAGCTATGATATGCTCTCTCTCTCTCTCGAGTTAATTGCCGATGGTAATGGCCTTGGCACACTAGAGTTGTCAAAGATCAGGTTTGGATCTGCTCCCTCGCTCCCTACCACTCTCTCTCCCCCTCTCTCTCGGGTTATCTGTCGTCGGATCGTGACACAGTTCTTGCTCATGTGCGATGGGTTATCAGTGAGATGGGTCCTATGTGGTTACGTGGGTGGTGTGATGCACCATAGCATATCAAGTCCATCTCAGCTGTCTCCTCTTCCTACCTGCTCCAGTGCTGCCGCAGTGAGCTACAACGGGTTGTTGATCAACGGGATGCACCAAGACTATTTTATTCATTTCTTATTTTTCTTTTAACTTTTTTGTATGGCTATGCTTGTATTTCATTTCATTTTCTCTTCTTTTCACTTTTTTCTACTCTACCTATAACTCTTTTTCAATTTGATTTAATGAAATTATATAGTAGGTTATTTGCCTGCTACTTCAAAAAAAAAATTTGCTCACCTGTTATCAAATGTTTCTGGGGTGTCTTCCCTTGGACTAGATACAGCCTCAGTGCCTATTAAATAAAAAACAAGCAAAAATAAATAAAAAAGGAGAAGAAAAAACCAGGATGCACCCAAGAACTACACAATAAAGGACGGAAACTATTCAGTTTGCCACACTAGGCAAATTGTTGTCTTGGCAAAAATGCTGCTAATAAAGTTCCATCAAGACTATTGCAATGCCTATCCCATTCATGAAGGGTCTACAATTATCACAAACTTTTATCATTTGCGGACAAATAGACTTGAATCTCTGATCAAATAGTAGACAGTAGACCAACAAAATTGAACTTCATTATAGATCTTTCACAGAAATCAGGATGAAACTATTTTCGTTGACCTTGAATCCTTGGAATCCAACTGCAGGACTTCCTAGTTACTAATCATATTTCCAATAAGGGATACCCCTCTAATCAAGTTCACATGATTATCATTAAACAGAAGAGGACAAATCATAGCACTTAACATATATTCAAATTTATCCCACACCAGAATGAAAGGGATGCTCAACAAAAAAATGAGGGCCTACAGAAAATTCAGTGGGTAAAATAAAAAATGTGAAATTGCATATACATACTTGCTCGAAGGGAAGGTTCAATACTATCAAGATCAACAGCCTGGAGTTGCCCAAACCTGTCACACCAAAAGTGTATAAAACCTTCTGATTGTACAATCAACTCATGAACTGATTATTATGGGCAATACAAGGCCAATATGGTTAAAAGTTGGAAATTGAGGTCAATTTCGAGCTTAAATAACGGAACTTCAAAACTGAAGGTTAATCATGTTTGACAAAACAAGATCCCAATTTTGCACCCTTTTGCAATAACCTAGTCATGTCCGTAGGTCTAATCCCAAATGCAATTGTAATCCCCGGATAAAACCAGCAATGCTTGTACTATCCTTCCATAGATGATACCAGACACACTATCCATGGGAGACAATGATAAGCTTAGCAGGTATCAGACTGTACATTAAAGAATCATACTACCTGTACTGTACGTGCAATTTTGGAAACCTGAAAGTCCAACAATCTAACAAATTGAGTACATTTCAGGTAATTTTAAATTTTTAATATAGAAAATAATTCGCAATAAGATACCAAATGCGTTGTAAATAAAATAAAATAGAAGTTTCTTCAAGCAAGCCAATGTAAACTCTATTATTTCCACCTTCAGCAGGCATGAAATAGGTCAAAAATTCAGTTGGGACACATATGATTAAACAGAAAAATGAGGGAAAGCATAATACCAGTCAACAACTTGTCTAATCTTGGGCCCGAATTCCTCAATCTGGAACCAGAATCAAACAAATAGATAAGCAAAGGTTAATCCAAACTGTGTGACTACCTGTATACAAAAGGCATTACCTCCTGAGGTGAAAGGGAGATCCTAGCCGCTTCGGCGAGACGAGTCACGTCTGGCGGCTCAAGACCGGCGGCACACCGAGGTTGGTGCGAGTAAGAGATTCTGTTAGTAGCTGACAGAAGGCCCGGCTTGAGCGGAGAAGCCGCGAACCAAAGTCGCGGAAGAAAGCCGCAGGATATCATGCCGAGATGGAACCGGAGGTGCAAGCAAGTAGATAACGCAGTATCGCAGTGGGAGGAAAAGAAGCCGCTCACAGCTCAGTGAGCTCACTTTTTTTTCTTCGCTTCTGTTTGATTTCTCAACGAGCACCTTCACTTTTTTTGTTATTCTTATTTCTCACTCAATTTCGAATAAACTATTTTTTCATCATCTCTGTAACTAGTTATTACTTTAGTTAGAACAGTGACTTATCGTCAGGCAAAAAAATCATTCAAAATTTTGTTCAAAATTTACTATTGTTTACATGAAAAACAAATTAAATGTGTACATTTAAAAGAATTGTAAACTCCATGCTAGACGATATTTTTTTATTTTTAAAAAAATCAAACTTTTTTGATGGAAATCTAGACACAAATTAGAAGGGACCGAGATAAAATTTCGGTCTCTTTTAGTTCTAAAAAAATATCATTCTAGATTCTGTGAAAGAATTTTGATTTTTATCTAAAAATAAAATTTTAGCTAGACGAGGGATAGGTAAAATTTTCTCAAGATTTATTAGATTTTTAATATGTCTTTTAGATTTTTACAATTCATTTTATTTACATTCATGTCAGCATTTAATGGAGGGAATTGCTGCTCTTTCTCATCATCGCTTACGGTTCTGAAAAATTGAAATATCTAGAAAAATTCAAACTAGGAATTTGTCGAATGAACCGCATTCCTTCGTATACGTCAGGAGTCCATTGATGAAAATGGGGCTGGGAAAGCTTGAAACCAATTTCTACAGTGATAAATATACATCTATACTATATAAATAATGAGTGTCATTAAAAATAATCTTTTTTTTTTCTGAAATTTTTTAATATAGACTCTTGACATATGAATCAATAAAATCTATATTATATAAGTGATGAATGTCATTAAATAGTTTTTGATCATATAATTAAGGATTAAAATATTGACATAGTCAGGGACGGAACCAAGATAGGCGCTAGCCGGCGCCCGGGCAACCCTTCGGATCACTGAAAAATAAAGGTCGTACGGTAAAAAATATTTTTTCTTTTGACTTGAACATTTTATTTATTTGAACTGAGCACCCCCTATCGATCGTTTCTGATTCCGCCACTGGACATAGTATTCAGTTGCATTGTAATTAAATAAATTTATAAATTTAATAACTGTTTTACGTCTTAAGTCCTAACAACCAATATTGTAGCTATCATAATATCATATTAATATTTATTGAAAGACCGGTAATTTGAATGGAGATTGTTGTAACAATTTTTATCAAAAAAAAAGTTGTTGTAACAGGTGTGGCTAAAAATAATTTGAGTTCAGAAATAGCACAATAAACAATAACAAAGAAAATAGAGAAACAGGAAATTGAGTTCTCTGCTCAGAGCGTTATTGCGGGGCCGTTTTAATTCACTGGAAAAATGAAGGAAAATGAAAATTGTCCGACATATTCTTTTTCTTACACCGTTGATTGTCAAAATTTATTATCGACCCGTATTGTGTGTCAGAAGATGGAACTTATAATCACCGGACAAGAATTGCTTACAAATAAACAGCTTGATTTTATCATAATTAATAATGATGCCAATAAAGTTCCGTACAATGTATTCAACGAATTAATTAAAATGCACAATTTTTTATTTTAATTACACATTTGAGCTATTGATAATTTATAATTAGAAATCACTAAGTTTTGTGAAAAGAGCGAATGAACATTTTAGAAATGCTATCAATTTGAGGATATATGAGAGAAATATAGGCATAAATAAACCAGAGGGATTGCTCGGTTGCTCGCTATCAAATTTACCCAACAAAGCCGTATATTTGACTCGATTCTTACACCCTTTTCACTTCAGCACAATAGGCAAAATTATGCGCGATAAGAGGAAAAAATCTCTTAAAGATCTGGCATTTTTTTTTTCCAAACTCACCAATCATAAATTTACAATCCCAAAGGCCCAAACCCAACCACACCCTTCACACCTTAAAAAAATAAAATAAAACAAAACAATAATAATTATTATAAGCGAACTCGCGCACAAATGCACACGCTCATGCACACATATGTTACCTCCGGATGACAACAGTCCTTGCAGAAAAAAGAAATATGAGCAAATTAGCTAAAAGGATGAACAATAAAATACCACATTAATTTTATACAAGCCATTGATATCAATCTTACAGTAAAAAAAAATGCTAAGAATATGCAATATTTAGACGATAAAAATTGGATCCATCAACACTCTCCATGGCTAACTGGTTCAAGCGTAAGAGCATTAGAAGGCAGGATCTCCCCTTCCGTCCTGAAATAAACAACTATGTGATTCAGTTTTGATAAGTTCACCAATATGTATAAGTACGTACTTCAAAGATTATTATTACAAATTTCAAAAATTTTCAAAGTCTGCTGAGGTCCAGAATTTGAAAACGACTTTATCCAAGAAAATCCAGTTGGGAATCAAAATAGACATGGAATGGAAGACTAGATTTAGAACGAAAATGAATACAAACGGAGAGGCACAGATAAATGCAAAAGCAAAAAAATACACGACAGTAATAACCCGTATAATTTGAAGAGAAGAGTATGCATACCCAGGCCCAATTGCTCAGTATCATCTTGACTGAACATGGCACTTTCTCTGCCATTGGAGAAGAATGAATTTAACTTCTCAACCACTCCAACCAATTCCTAAGGTACAGAAGACAACCAACAAGTGATTCAAATATAATGTCATAATAATATAACGAAAAACATCTAGTTATTATCACTTTATATCTTTGCCCAATTTAAAAACTTAACCTAGCATTTTGCACTATCTTTAAGGGGAAAAGTTTACAACCTTACCTAAAATATGTTGCAAAGTTCTGCAAAACAAGACTAATGCTAAATGAGCACAAATTATTTCATGCTATACTTGAATTACTATTTTGCACTAATCACACGGTACCAGATAAGAACAAATTTTCCTCTGACAAATCCATATATAGAAAACCAATATATAGATATTGCTAATTATAACTGGAAATATGAAAAGGTAGAATAACATAAATGCATACCTCCCACGTAGCAAGATTTCTTATATACACTGGTAGACTATCATAAGCATCTTTGGATACACTAATTTCTGCCACTTCTGGAGAAATTTCACTATCTAAGAAGCAGAATAAAATTGATAAACAAGAGAGAAACTTCCAAAGAAGAAAAGGTACCAGAGAAGACTACTAGCCATCATCTAAGAACTTTACCTTCAGCATTCTCATTGTTTAGTGCATTAGTTTCATAATTAGACTGAGTCTCTATTCCATAAGGTTGTTCCACATGAATACTGGAGAGAGTTGGAACCAAAAATGTTAATTAAAACAGAAAGGGAAAATGATGAAAAGAAAGCTCCTCAATATTCAAGAAAAAATATCACTATTTACCAATAACATTCTAACTGTATTAATGTTACCCTCTAAAACATCAAGTCATCAAACATAATAAATATCTTTTTAGTATTGCTCTCTAACCGAAACAACAAAAGTAACAGAACGAGTGCTCCTTCAGAAAATTTGATCTGCGCACAGACTAAACAAACAGGCTCAGATAGTATCAAAGACAAAACAATATGAAAATATCATCATGATCGCCCAGATCTGACAAATACTAGTTACAGAAAAGGAAAAGAAAAAGAAAGAAACTTATGTTATAGACAAACAATGACTAAATCATGGTAGGCTTGTTTAGGAAAATGCAAAGCAAACCTGAGTAACTTTTGAGATGATTCTTTCGGGCTTGCAAGAAAAGAAGCACCTGATCACAATTTCTGAATGCTTTAGATCTCTTTTCAATTTGGAACTTCTAATATCATTTATATTCAAAAGATAAGCTACCTTTAGAGGATAGGGTCGCCAAGCAAGCATCTGAGAGACCAAGATTTTTTAGTGACAAGGATTCCTCAAATCTAAAATATTATGTTAAGAACACCATAAGCAGTTACATTTTAGTACAACATCTGTCTAATGCATTTCTAACCTTAGATAATGTTGCAGTATCCACCAATGTGGATAAGATCTCTGAAGTAAGAATGACTTTGGTTTTAGTGTTTAGGTATGAATCATTTGCACAAGGCATAAAGCATAGAAAAAGGATACAAAACATCATCATCTAGGAGTCTCCTTCTGGATCTAGCAACAGAGACAGACCCACATGTCATGTGAGGCCTCTCCATCTGCTTTGGGCTTTCTAATTCGCCCCCGTTGGAAGCTTCAATCTCTATCTCTAAAATAAAGTTTAAACATAATCAAAATTCTAAGAAATTATTTCTGTTCAAC
Source organism: Schoenoplectus tabernaemontani (assembly GCA_037127355.1). Classification (NCBI taxonomy): domain Eukaryota; kingdom Viridiplantae; phylum Streptophyta; class Magnoliopsida; order Poales; family Cyperaceae; genus Schoenoplectus; species Schoenoplectus tabernaemontani. Next base: position 11,663,288 of record CM073744.1, on the reverse strand, counting down.
TGACAAATAAGAACCTAGATTAGCTACCATGTAAAAGTTGGTTAAGCAACCAGGCAATGTTCAACAATAAATTTTGATCAGGTACATGTTTCACCACAGACTTCATTGTAATTGGAACTCATCTACTTCTTGGAATTAGGAATGGTATTGATTTCCATAAAAGTGGAAAAAAGTAAAAGGAAACATTTAATAAAGCTAACTAAGATGTGTTTCTTATCTAAATAATCATATAGAGAGCTCACTTTGCGAAGCGCGGTGCCTCGAACAAAAATATTTAATTTCAAACTAGATATGATCGATCCGAACCATTCAATCTAACCTCCATATGAAAAATGTATTAGCAAACCAATTTTCTATGTTTTGAAATTTGTTTGCTATTTTTTCGGATGGGGAGAAAATCATTGTTTTTGGATGAATCAAAATTCTCAGATCAAGTCAATTTCTCCCCATACAAAAAGTAGCAAACAAATTCCAAAAAATGTAAAATTTGGTTCGATAATACATTTTCATAGGAAGATTAGATTGAACTATTCGGATCAGTCATACCTAGTTTGAAATTAAAAATTTAAGTCCGAAGCACCATAACACAACTCCTTATATAGATATTACATAATTATTTCACTTATAATACAAAGAAAAGTTAATCAAAAGGTTTGTCATCATAGGTAAGATTGAGCCATCTTGGGTGTGTGGTTGGCCCATCCTGACTAGAAAGCCCTAGGTATGGTCTAGATCAGCTTGTGAAGTGTTGTGATAAGTTGTGACACCCAATCAGAATCTACATCTTCAAACCAGGAAAATAGTAACTTGAGGATCTAGACATCTAGCATGCCGGTACTTTATCAAATATGAGCAATCACAAAAGATTTGGTCATGTTCTTTCAGTGTCTTTTTGTTGATTGTATACCATTACCAGGACTGCACAGAAGTCTCCACAGTAAAACTAAACTCAGGTGTGATTGTTGAATTCCAACATAGTTCAATAAATAAGACTATAAGACAGAGAGAAGATCGCTTACCAGGTACATACCCGAATTGTGACATTTGATCCTCTATATCTGAAATATACTTTTGATTGATCTTAAGGACCTCATTACAATGGCCAAGTAACTCCTCGAATGAGACGGTACCAAGCACCATTGACTCGAGTTGGTTCAGGTCACCATTGGCAGATGAAACATGTCTGTCCATAGACTTTAGAAACATTGACACAGCCGATTCTACAATGAGTAGAGGTGAAATTAAAAATAACAGTCACAATTGCTGGTTTGATTAGGACCTCACTTTGCAAGGATTTGAAATCAGTAAGTTTGGGATCTTGTGTTTGGAATTTAAAATATCATGCTGAAATACAATCAAAGAAAATGATAAAGAGTTGCAATATTATTTCGTATCCTGCCTATAATAAGTTTAATCCACAAGTACAGCTTAATAAACAATAAAATACTACATTCAGTGCCCGATTCACAGCTCAAGTCTATAACATTGTGGCCATCCATACATTAATGCATAGCAGGTTACTGTTTTCAGAACCCTCTCACCCTCGGCAAGCATTGAGAATTTATGCATGGCTGCACTGGAGGCGAAAGAGGAAATTTTTGTAGTGTAGAGAGAGAGAGAGATACCTAAGGGGACGGGGGGCCGTGAGACATTTTCGGAGAGGGAGGTTGAAGCGGACTGGACGGTGTTGCACACGTCCGAGAGCGCCTTGCAAAAACTGGATATCGCCGCCTCCATTTTCGTTACTATTTTCCCTCTTTTTCCGTCAAGAGGAGAGGGGGAGGGACGATTTTGAAACTTGAGATGAGAAGACTTCGAAGTGGAGTGAGTCCGATCGGAACAAAACCCGAGACGAAATTCCTGTTTCACCGAAAAGCTTTCTTCTTCTTCATGCAAGGCCCGTTTGGTACTCTCATCTTTTCTGCATGTAAGGCCCGTTTCGTAAATGATCCGTTGATACGAAAAGTAGGAAAATTGGAGAGAGTGTGATTTTGATTTTTTTGCTAATAGTTATATCCATAATTTAATTGAATTAATCATGCTATTATTATATCAACTCCTTCAACATCTCACAACAAAATAATGTAATGCCTGCTATTTACTACTGACGGTATTGCATGAAAAAGTTTGTATTGATAATTCTTTAACGTACAATAATATTATAACACGTCGTTCAAAACCTTTAAAATTTTATAACTGGCTAATTCTTTATAAATTGCTGATACTGACAATAAAATAAAATGCACTTTGAAATGAGCATAAATTCAATCAATTTGTAATTTAGCCGTTAAACCTTCTCGTCTCTCCATAAAAAAATAAAACGCGAACTCTGAAAATTCTGTCAGAAAGTATGACTGGCACTTCTAGTACAAGATGAGAAATGAGTAAGAAAATTTAACTTACATTTGAGTTGTAATTCGATTTCATTTCTGATAATATGGTTTTCAAATAAATAATAAACAATAAAAGATTTTAAATATATTTAATAAAATTTCACATTAAAAAAAATTAGACACATTATTTTTAAATTCTAAGTAATAATAATTATTATTATAATAATAGTAAATAATATATTTAAATATATAATAATTTATAAATTATCATATAAAAAAATTAAATTATTTTAAGAGTTAAGTTTTATCTTAAATATATTCCACGTATTATTTTAAATGAGGAGACAAAAACTATTTTATATGAACTTTTGAATTTAAAAAAACGAAAAGATTAGAACAAAATTAGTAGTGAAAAAAATAATGATGTGATATGTTTAAAAAAAATTGAAAATTTATTTCTCTTTATATATTATGAATTAGTTGGACCAACTAGTGCTCACAATAGATCATCAAATCCTGTTAGAATTAGAAGGCAATTGAAAAAAATGAAAACAATTATTTTGGAAAGTGAAAACAAGCGGGAAAAAATGCGTCTGCCGGGAGTCGAACCCGGGTCTATTGCTTGGAAGGCAATTATCCTAACCGTTGGACTACAGACGCAATCTACTTTGTACCTAGAAATATCAATAATGTCATATGTAAATTTTGTCTCCCAAATACCAAATCTAAATATTTAATGGAGGTGCGAACAACTTGAATATTATTCGGTCTGTATTAGCAAATTTTTATAGCAATATCCGGTATTTGAATGACTACGTGGATTCAAAAATATGCAGATATACTTTTGAATTTATAACACATATCAAGATAATTAGCAAGATATATATTATATAGTTTTGTATTTTCAGAACTGCAGATATTTGACAAAATATATTTTTTAATTTAATTTGATATTGAAAAATAATTATGTAAATCGTATGAAAAATTGATATATTTTACTATTTAAGCATTTTTTTAATTCATATCTGAACAAAACTCGGTATCTTTATTTATATTTGTATTCATTTAATATAGAATCTGCATCCGCGGAAGAAAAAAACATATATTGATATGGTCTGACTAGTGCTGCAAGAAAAATATTCGTAGTTCGTTCGTGTTCGATTCGAAAAAAATTCGAAAAAAGTTCGTTCGATTCTAGTTCGAAATTAATTTCAAATCAAACTGATTCGATTCGAAATTATATTGAATCAAACTCAAACCATGGTGAGTTCGTTCGAAATGTGTTCGCGAACTATTTTTGTTTGAATTTGTATTAATTATTTGATTGTTTGAGACTTTGAGTAGTATGAATTTATATAAAATTTATTAATTTTTGTTGAATGAACTTTTAGTTTTGTATGAATTTATATTAAATTGACATTTTTTATATTTGATTATGTTATTTTGATATGAATTGTGGAATTTGTTCACCTAATAATTCTATTTCAAACTATTTACGAATCAAATCAAACAGTTCGAATATTTAACGAATCAAATTTCAAACAATGGTTTGTGTTCGAAACTGCATATCTATTTCAAATCAAACTAGTTCGAAATAGATTTCAAATTAAAATCAAACACAAGTCAGTTCGTTCGTGTTCGATTCGTTTGCAGCCCTACGTCTGACTACTGTTTGATCCAAATCTGATCTATTCGCACTTCATTCTAGGGACAAATATTCATGTGAATTCAAAGGAAAACTTTTCCTTACCATGTCCATGCTTATACCGATTAACGAAAAAAAATTATCCACGCCCGTTTTTTTTTTAATAATGTAGTTTTTAATGAAAATAATTATTAGTAAATTAATATTGTTAAAAATAAGAGTGAAAACCGTAAATTTTCAAATATACGAATGGCGGTAACGCGCATCGTCATTATAAGCGCGACGAAACGCGCCACCGGCGCGTGGCGCGTTTCATAAAAATAATGAAACGCGTCACTTTGCATCGCGTGGCGCGTTTCGTCCAAACCCGCGCGCGACTCCATCTCACTTGCGCTGCGCGCGCGTTTTGTATATATAAGAAGGAAACGCGCCACTCGGCAAAGTGGCGCGTTTCGTAAAAAAAAAAAAAAAAATTTGGAAACGCGCCACTACCAGTGGCGTGTTGCTATTCATATTTTTGAACTTATCCGTTTCTCACTTTTATTTTTAATAATATTAATTTACTAATAATTATTTTCATTAAAAACTGTGAATACTGAGAGGAATAAAATAGACGGATAAAAGAAGTCATTGACAATCCTACTATCCTTTTCATATTCAAATTTTATTTTTATAAGATTTTTGAAAGTTTCAAATTTAATTCTACATTTATATAGAAAATCAGATCTAATGCACGCATTATAACTATTTAATGTTATCTGGGGCTATTTTTTTTTATAAGAAGGGCATAGATGCCTCTGTTAATTTAATGAAACTATTAACATTACACAGTTGAGTTTCCAGAGCCAAGATATAAACCATATCTCAAAAACAAATATAAAAGAAAACTACCCATCGATGTAAACAAAACCTTGGGAAATTTGACTTAGTGACACAAATCATGCTATCAGAGTGCCTCCAGCGATTTTGATTGCTCAAAATCAGGTTGCTCTCAGCCAGTAGCGGAGCTTGAGCACTAATTTAGAGGGGGCCGGTAAATGTACTTTAGTATTTTAGTTTTTGACCTTTAATTTACAAAAAAATATTCATTTTTAACCATAGTCATACTTAAAAAAAATATATATATTTGGTTAAATTATGCTAATAAATATTCAAACTCATATCATATTGTACGGATAACAGGTACAAAAAATACTACTATTAGATATTCGATTTAAAAACCAAGATTTTGAACAATACCACTATAAGCTATTGATTTGGAATTCAAATTAATAGCAAACAGAAGAAAACCCAAGGCGACACCGAATTTTTAAACAAATACAACCCCTTCACATCCAAACAAAACAATATCATACCATGCATTCTGCACCGATAACCAACAAAATAGCATATTGACTGATACACACAAGCTAAATAGTTTGGAATGAAGATAAAAATGCTCAAACATAACACTGAACTTAATCAGCTCAAATGATGGCAGGGGCAGATGCAGGATTTTGGTAGGGGGGTCAATAATCGGATTCAGTAGTTTATCGGATTTAAATCCATTAACTAATCGGGTACTAAATAAAAATATTAAAATAATATCTTTATATATTAAAAATAATAAAAAATAAAAGTTAAAATAATAAATAATCATAGCAATAAAGAAAATTTTCTTCTACAAAACTTTATATTTTAAAAATTTTACATAATTTTTTCATTATTCGTGACATTAAATATTTTTTCTCAATAAAAAATAATCAGATAATCCAGGGAGGTCAGATTAACAAAATATTAACCTAAAAACACTATTTTTCAAAATTCAGGAGGGTCAACTGACCCCCTGGCCATAGCTATGTTCGCCCCTGATGCCAAGGTAGAGCCTGAAAAGGGATCGTCTTAATATCATTTGGCTGTGATTTTCTTCGCATCATCCTTTTCTAACCCCGCCCAATATATTGAAGAAGACAACAAATTATGAGGATCATTTTTAAAAGTATCAGTATGAAAACTTACGCTTTTGAAGATATTATAATTTCAACTTTTCAATTTCACCACACGACAACACTGATGACGGTGAGAAATCATTTTTTTCCTTACCAGCAAGGGAGTGAGCATAAACAAAGATATCATTCAGGTTATACTGGTAAGAAATCAAGTTCTGACATAAACTCATCCAAAACCAAATTTGAATTCTGAAAGAGCATGACATAAATAGGTGATCAACTGTTTCATCATATCCACAAAAATAACATCCACAATTACCTGTACAACCTCATTTTAACCAAATTATTTCTGGTCAAAATCTTTTTATGACTTACCAACCGCATAGACGCCTTTATTATAAGGGGTATAGGCAGACCCCATCATAAATCACTAGTATCATGAGTCACACCTCCGAAAGTGTAAAACTGAGGCAAACAAATCATTGAATGTCATTACACAAGGAATTAAAATCGACTAAAAGCATGACAGACAATAGCATAGAAAATATCATAGCAACACCGTTAGACATTACTACTTGAAACGTTGTAATATCAGAATTATCATAGGATGCAAATTTTTTAAAAATATTTCACAGCTTTTAACGTAAAACAATAATTTTAAGTTAAAACGGTTTAAATGATTTTTTTTACTTAACGTTAAAGATTTTACACAATTAAAATGAAGTTTTTTAAAAGCTTGATAGGATGGCAAACAAATAATATTTGAAGGAAAAAGGTGCACTCCCTCAACCATCTGTCAGTCCAAAACTTTATATTCAAACCATTATTAGCAATCATATTGCAACCAGTGGCCCTATGTGTAATAACTTTGTAACCTTTCTCCATATAAGAGACAACTTAAATATAGCAGTAGAAAAGTATTTTAATGTGATCAATAATTTTAAATACTAAAGTAAGTAGGATCATTTCTTTCAAATAAATAATATGATCATTTCTTTCAAAAAAAACATTATTTATTTTTTTTGAGAATATTTATTCATTAACATCGGCTGAATGAGAAGTGCAGATCTAGCACGATGAAGGTGAGAAGTTTTTATTTCAAGAAAAAAGGTGACTGATTGAGTACCGACTTTTTTATTAACTAGCATAGAACTCATCTATTGTACAGACCCTCTTAATTTTAAAATATTTATATTTAACAATATTTTATTAAAATTGATGTCTAAATTAATCACAAAAACTCTTAAAATTTTTAAATAAATTTCATTTAATATTTAATAAAAGATGATGTACAAAATATAATAATTTTCTTTTCTGAGTAAGGTCGCAGAGTGTAGTTTTCTTTTTATTATAATGAAACTTAATAATAGTTGATATTTAATTATTTTACATATAAATTTTTTACAAAATAATTATATTATAAAAATAATATATTTTATTAGATATAATTTATAAATAAATCAATTACAAAGACTCTTCAATTTTAAATAAAATGAATTTATTATTTAATATACATCAAAGATAAGGCTTTACTTATCTACATGCACTATTTACGGCTACATATTGAGTCTTCTCGTTGACCTCTATAGTATCAATGTCGAACGTCGGCCTCAGGACCGTTAAAAATATTATAAAATACTAGATGAGATAAATCTCAGCAATACTTACACGGTTTATTATTATTAATTAATAAAGCTTAATTAATTTTATGGCAAGAGATCAATATCATATTATATTTAAAAGAGAATAATAATTTAAACGATTATGCATAGAAACATGAAGATCACACATCGTACCCACCGTGATAAATGAGAAATATCTCATAAATCCACTAATATTTTCCACTCACAACCCCTTTTAGAGTTGTGTGGACTCTCCCTTTCGGAATATGAAAAAATTAGCTTACGACATGTACAATCATGTATAATCTGATCAATTTCACTTACCTCTTTGTAATTAAATCATAAAACAACAGCTTGAAAAGCATATAGCTCAACTCATAATAAAACATTAATTATTGAATTAATTAAGTATATTTTAGAACTGATGCTTGCCTTGAGTGCCCTGAAAACTATGTATTGGAACTCCAGTACCCTGCTGTTGTCCTTGCCTCTGTATACCAGATCCTTGCGTGCCTTGAAAACTATGTATTGGAACCCTGGTGCCCTGCTGCTGTCCCTGCCTCTGTTTATTAGAATCTAGTTGAATAAGCACACTATTTAAAATCAAAGTTTTAGAAATATATTTTCTGGACTGATTTTTACTGCTATATTTTAAAAGGATTATGATTTATTATACAATATGTTTGTATTAGGTATGTATAAAAGGGAATTTAATATTGGTGCGAAGAAAGCTTCGGAATAGTACCACTATGTATTAAAGAGACAAGTATCCAAATGCTATGTATTAAGGAAATAAGTATTCAGAGATATTCAACAGTAAATACACCGAATGGACATATCAAATTCTTATACAATAAGATAGGTACTAAGTGTATGCGCACCAGGAACAAGATTATATATACCAAAATGAATAATATTTAGTTAATTAGGGTCTTTTAGGGAAGAAATAACTCATATACTTTGATGTTGCATATATTGGTACAAGAGGGCTTCTCTTTTTTTTTTTTCTTAATAAGAATCCCAGATTATGCTTACTGGTTAAATTAGATAGATATTGATTCTGACTAGATAGATATATTATTTACACAATTCCATAGAGGCACAACAGGTTACATATTGTTAGAATTGGCTTAAGAAGAAAAGACGCTTGAATAAACAACCTGATAAATTATGTGAGAGTAGTACCTTGATTAATTTGGAAGTCGGTGAAATCCAACTAGATACTAATTGCAAAGATAGAAGCACATATCACTTCATCTCTGAAAGATGGGGAAAATACTTTAGAGAGGAGAAGGAAATCCAATAAGGAATGGCATACTAGAGAATATATTCAGCTAGCAGCTTCGATTAAGCTGATGAATCCGTAAGTACAGTGTGTGCTTGAATTTTTAGTCTTCTGGCAGGAACGTGGCAGCGGAGATAACCCTCTAATTTCATTGTTTATTTGATATGTGTCCACGTAGCTCAGGACAAATTGGAAGATAGCACATGTTCCCAGCAAATTGGACATGAAAATAACCAAAGTCGTAGTGAAGAAAAAAAACTCTATCTCAATCTCATCCGTTCTCTTATAACAATTTATTTATATAATTATTTTCCTTTATCCTATTTTTTTTTCCATTTAAGACCTCATATTTTTTTTCTATATCTTACATTAACGATCGAGTCAGACTAGCTTGAACCCGAACCAAGCCTGAACTGAGTCACGAGCTTGAGTTTTTTTATGCAACCCTACTAATACATACACTTCATAAGTTACATCAATTCTAACATGAAAGAATATATGCAGACGATGAGATATGTTACCTTGCTATTAAAATAGGTACAAAGGAGTTTGATTCGAAGGTATCTCTTCTTTGTTTTCGGGTTTATTTACATCCTGAGGCAAGTAGTCCTCACCCCATATATGCACCAACCCTGTCGGGACTATACTCCGCAGCCTTGAATTTTTTCAATATGATTGCCTTCGACATCTACTAGTTCATCGGTGTCCTCAAGCCACCGGTAGTTGGTCAGGCTTCTTGGTTCCTGGGGTTTTATGTCCACCGGTGCATACCTGAGTTGCTCTAGGGTAAAGGGATAGGATTATCTGAGTTCGCTTAGCACTTCGTATAATTGATATTTCATTGAATCTTGCATAGCGGTCTAAGCGGCATATTTGAACGCATTGCTACCCAGAAATCTCGAGATCTTAGTAGAAAAAGCTTCTTCGAATTGGGCCTTCTGCATTATCAAATCTCCCACTAAGGCATCAACCAACTCAAATTGTTACACGACGAAAACTTTTTAGCTTTAGCTGCCACCATATCTTTTGTGCCTCCATCTCTCTTCTCTTGGCTTCTTCAGCCTCCCGATAAGCTTCTTGCAGCTCATTCTTTACTTTTTCAACTTCAAGGCAAGCTACTTCGAGACTCGATCTCGCCTCCTCGGACTCCTTTTTGGCTAACTCAGCCTCCCTTTGAGATGTCTCTGCTTTCTCATGGGCTCCTTCGATAGCTCTTTATAGGACCTTCATGCTCTCCAATAATTTCTTATTTTCACTCTTCACCTTTTCGAGCTCGGCCACCACTTGGTCGTGTTCTTGTCTCATGCCCTTCATCTCCCAGTGGAAGTTAGTAGCCCATCCCCGGTAGTATGTAGCTTGATAAACAACATGGAAATGCTCCCCTACCTCCATTGATGATATAGTGAGCCTCTTATCTTTGACTGTTATGTCATCTCAAAGATGATTGATGACGGTTACAGTCTCGAAGAGATTTCCGATCATAGTGGTCGGATAAGATGGTAGTCATTTTATAGAGCGGCCATGTAGGGCAACTCGTTAGCCCTTAAGACCTTCCGTGCATAATGGTCGAGTTCAGCCGACCTCTTCTTCACCTTAAGCATGGTAGATCTCTCTAACATAAACATCCCACAACTATCTGGGATTTTTGGCGTAAACCCTCCATCCAACATACACCGAAGGTTTTCCCTTTTAGTTGACCATATCCACTCAAATGAGCCATTGATCCTTCACCCTCGGCAAAGGTTGGAGGAGCACCTATGGTTGGTGGCGACAGACACCGAGACATTATCTGTGAAACCCTGTATAATTTAGAATATTAAATATATATATATATATATTAAATAAAATAGAGTAAATATTCATAAAAAAAACTTAATAACTAAATGCAGACGTCAAATTGAAAATTTATTGAAATATAAAATTGATTTTTAATTCATAATTAAGTAGATGAAAGAAATATCTTAATCCATTAAAATTTGATAGGATAATTAACAATAATAATAATAAACATGATAATGATGATGATCAATTAATTTAAAGGAATGTTGGATCAATGAAACATAGATTTAAGGGTTTAATTAAATAATAAAATTATGAAATATGCTAAGCACTTAATCAATTTAAAATCAGAACCAAACCTTGTTCTATTTTCATGTTTCATTTCCAAAATCCTTGACTTTCTCAATTTTCCCTTTTTGTTGTTCGTGACCATCCTGCCATCCGTCACTTCCATTCTTCCATCTTCTCTTTCCCCCATGAGTCCTTGTCCTTATCTTGGACTTTTCTTCCTCTGTCCGAACAGATGCACCTCTACTTTGTCCTTGGTGTGTCTCACTCCCTCTTTGAATTCCCTCCGTTCTTTTTTTTTCGTAAACCAAACCCCACACAGAGCTCTCCCATCCGTGATTACCACTTCCCCTCCTATCTCATAATCTCGAATTTTTTCTCTCTCGCTTGCCTCACTCGCTCCCGCTTATGATGTTCGTCTGCCACCACACAACAAGGGCGACACCCAAGCAACCCTTCGCCGTGTCTTCCCCCTCTTGCGGATCCGACCCCAAATCGGTCTCACCCCTCGCGATGCTCTCATCCACATAATGAGAGATCCCATCCACCACATTTGCACCCGAACCTTGCTCGAAAATTGAAGGGTCCTAGTCCGACTCGTCGATTAGATTCACAAGTCGTGACTCCTTCCCCTTCTCTCGTCCATGACATGCCATATATAACCTCACATCAAAGGCGAGCCCATGCGACACGAAGGAGCGGATGCCTCTCCTCAACTCCACAAAGAACATCACTAGACGATGAGAGTCGCGCACCGGCGCCCCCGACTCATGCAACGGCACCCTATCACACCTCCTCCTCCCACACGGACCACCACACCGCTCCCCTAGTTTTTCCTCTTGGCGCCGCTATAGCCAAACCCCCGGCCAAGCCTCACCTCCCGTTTGAAATGGGTGTTGATTTGCTCGCCTCTTCTCAAGCCGGTAATACTACTCCTTTATTTTCTTTGGTTGTGTGGGCCTTGTGCCGAGGTTGAGCCTCGTGCATCTTTGTGTTGTTAGTTTTCTCGCCATTGTGCTTCGATCTAGCAATGTACGGCGTGTCGTGCCGTGTTAGCCTTGTGTGTTGTCACCTTAGGCCAACCTTATGTCCGATCATTGTCATGTCATGCTTAGTTCTATTCTTGGTTGAATTGTTCGGGTGTGTGATGCAGATTTTGCTACATCAATGTCTTAGTTGCACAGACTCTTTCTTCTTTTTCCATACGAAATGAATAACAACTAAACTTCAAGTCTAAATGTGAAAGAGATGATAAATGACTTACTAATTGGCGCAAGCCGTGTTTTAATTACAATGAATCAACTCAAATACCCTGAAATCCCATTTGGGATTGGAAAATATACAACTTAGGAAAAATTCAAGTGTCAACTTTCAGAAAATTTACTTCTCATTAGTCGCTAGGCATGTTTCCAAACTATATACATTTTTTTTTAAAACAGTACATCACAATTTATTTTCCTCTCGAGCAAAAGATTTTCCAATTTAGTGGCTTGAGTGTCAGGATGATGTTTTATATACTTTAAGACATTCTCAAGAAGATTTTCAAAATATTACTAATAAATATTTATAAACTTATCTTAACAACATGACACGCTTCCTTATTGTACTACACACCAAATATAATAAAGTATATATATTATTCAATTTTTCTATTTTTAATAAGAATAATATTAATTATATAATATTATACATTAATTAATTCCTCTGTTTTTAAATAATTAATTATCATAATTATAATTAAAATAATTAAGTGATAATGATTAAGTTAACTTAATAAATCTAAATAAGATTTAGTTAATTACATTAATTAAAATAATCTTAAAACACGAACATAAATAATAATGCTCCCGTCTCCGAGTCCGGTATACCATGACCTAACCAGACCAATCGTGAATAGGATACTCGCCAATTTAATCTATTTTGACTTCGTAGGTTCTCGAGTCTTATCTTGACGAGCCGACCAACGACTACACTCGAGATGAGACGCCCGATGGGATCGTGATGCGTCACCGGAGACCGAGCAATCAGACGCTATCAGCCTTGCCAAAATATTCAGATGCGGATTGCACTGAGATTTATGATTTCGTAGGATATGACTTAAATTATATTTTTCCTTTCTTTTGATATTGAAATTTGATCATATCATCTGCATTTCATTTTATATGCATTTCATTTTGATTATTAATTAGATTAATAATTAAGTTAATTAGTTGTAGGATATATTATCCTAGATAGATGTAAGTAATATTTAGTAATTTAATATAGTTAGTTACATGATAGATTATCTAGGATATATTAGCTTAGTTAGAGTAATTAGTATTTAATAATTTAATATAATTAGTTATAGGATAGATTATCCTAGATAGAGGAAGTAGTATTTAATAATTTAATATAATTAGTTACATGATAGATTATCTAGGATAGATTATCTTAGATAGATTAATTAGTATTTAATAATTTATATTGGTATTAATTAAGTACCTTGAAATTTTTATTGTACAAATAATGTGATTTTTAGATTATAATTAATCAGATTATTATATTGATCAAATTAAGCGAGACAAAACTAAATTGAATTAAGATTTGAATTTGCATATTATCCGTTTTCTATAATTTGCATGATGTTATGAAACTCAAGGAAAATTTTAAGTTAAAAATGAATATCCAAATTTGGGTTTGGGAAGAGTGTCGGAGCACGACTCGATTTCATAGTTAAATACACTTTAAATTTATTATTGAGGAGCTATTCCGTGGTTACAGTGATTATTTTATCACTTTATATTTAGCAGTGACTATTTTGTCACTTTATATTCATTCGTGATTTGATTCACTTCATTTTATATTATTTTCGGATAGTCTCCTTCAATTTGAATTATATATTGATAGAAATCGAGTCGTTGTTCGTTTCATTATAGTAAGGGACTGAGCGGGATAAATTAGGGATGGTTTTGATAGTGAATGACGCTCTCTTCTATAGAGCGGGCTCTCTTCTATAGAGCACTGGTTGAGGTCGGTTCTTTCTGAAAAGAATTTATCCCGCAAAGTCATTCGTGTGATATGGGAGTTTGAACTCGTACCTTTTATACTATAATATCTTAGAATGATTCGTTTTGGGTTTATCCTTGATTTAAAATATTCATGATTTCAAGTAGTGCATTTTATTAAACTCTTTTGGATTCTTTTATACTCTACTCAGAACAAAATTTAATCAATTTAATTATTTAAATATTAAATTTTATGTAACTGTAATATTTATTATAAAAATAAATTTATAATGGTTTTAAGTCTAAGCCTAGAGATTTGTAACATCTCGGTCTGGCTTGGACCTAAAACCGTCTCGAGTGATTTATCACTCACGTTTCCACGGTGGTTGTGGGGTCCAGATTTTACAGGAGCGGGATCGAGTTTTTGATGAGAGTGCTAGGTGCAATCCTGCGTGGTGACAGAGATGCTTCGCCGCTTCCGCATTGTGAGCAGGGTAGTGGATTAGGATCTATCGGGTTTCGAGTTTTATTTCTTTGTTTTGGGTTTTTCTTTGAGAGATTTTGCTGCCCATTCCGATGGAGCTAGCCCCGCCGATGTCGGCGTTGTATTTTATTCTTGTTACTCTGGACTGTCATTGATTTGTATTATTATTATTATTTTGTTTATTCTGAGATTTTCTTTATTTTTATTCATTTAGCCTTTCGTACGCACGTCTCGTCGTGCGTACGTGGCGAGATTAAGCACCCCTAATCCGATTCATTATTTTTGGGGTGTGACATTATCGAAGTCAAAGTAGTACCTCCAGCCTGGAGGATTAAGACTTCCACCGCCCCTTTTTGAGAAGAATTTTCAAGAGATTTGGGAGTAGATTTTTCTGTTCTTTTCTCCTTCTTATTTTTCTCCTTTCTTTTCTTTTCCTTTTCGCCCTTCTGATCTCTGGACCCATCTCGGACCGCCTCCTCGAGAAAGTCTTCAACTGTAATAGTTTTCTAGGCAACCAAATCAATTACTTTCTTCCCTTTTTACTTGGTGATCGCTCTTGGAATGAACATAGAGGTGGTGGCCTTCAAAGTTGTGCTTGAGATTGCACCCTTGGGTGGAGCCCCACCCGAAGGAGAACCATCAATAGTCTTGAGCTGGAGATAGGTCCCGGCCTCAAAGAACTTCATCTCTTCTTCAAGTTCCATGTCCTCAGTGGGGTATACAGGGTAGCCCTCAATACTTCTCTCATCGAATCCCCACTTCATGACTTCTGATTCTGCAAAATAATGAAAGTTTATAGATAAATATAGTATATTGAAATATTTTCTTATTAAAGTATGACTTATTAAAAATATTAGTGATAAAACCTTCAATTATGGCTTCGAGAATGAATATGATCTCGCGATCATCATCAGTTTGAACGTGCAATAATGAAGGTTTTTGTTCACCCCAAACTATCCTCTAGTTGGTTCAAAAATCTCTTAGATAGTTGTTTCATTTAATTCGAGAATATATACCCATCCAACATTTCAAGAATCAATCCTCTCAACGTGTGTCTTTGGAATCAAAAACCTTTATATCATTAGTTTTTTTCCTGAGTATAATGGTCAAAATTGTTGACCAAGATAAAAAAATGGTTAAAAATACTTAAACTAGAATTTTTTTCCACCTAAAGGCCTGACAAGTTTGATAAATAGCTTCTCAAAGCTGATGATCATGCACTAAGCGGTACCCATTAGTTGTGTTAGTGTAAGATCCTAACTTCTAAGAAGATCTTTTTTAAATCGTGTCAGAGGCAAGTTAAACTCACATTTAGATATTTTTCAATAAAGACATAACTATTTTCCATAATTATGTGGCTAATCATTCTCAGATGACGGGATAACATTGGATCTATTCCCATCAAGATTTACACATAACAACTGATCAATAAAGCTTTCGGCCCAATCTTATTTTTCGATTAAGTTAGCTTTGGGGACAATCAAAGAAACGTGGAAATTTTTTATCTAACTCTACCCTTTCACGGACTTTAGAATTTAATTTCACATTTTGGGTTTTCTTTTCCTTCATCATATGAAATTGCTCGACTAAAGTTGATCATTCTTTTTCATTCTTTTCCCTCCTTTTTGTTTTTGAAGTTTCGGTAGTGGAGGTTCCTAAGCCAACCTGATCGACCTTTTTGGTTGTTTTTCCCAAGTTTTCTTATGACAGTTCCATTTCGAGACTCTTTCTGATCAATAAAGTGACTCAAATTAACTTATAGTATAATATCCTCTCTTTTAAATATAAAAACAAGAGGTACAACATTTGCAAATTACTCTTTATAATAATCTTTGTTTTACCTAAATATTTCATTATTATGAAACTGAACATTATTTGCCATAACGATAATTTAACCATAATTTTGTGATTATCATGCTTCTCAAATCAATTGAATTGGTATTACTTTCACTTCCATTACTGATCGTAATAAAGCATTTTATATTGGACTAAACTTAACTCATTCACTCTGCTACACTTAGATTGGCATAGTAAATTTCTCATTATTCATATTTGGTTACTACTTTTTTTATTGACAACAATGTTACTCTTTATTCCCGTATTCCAATCTTTGCTTCTGGTATGGGGATAATAGAAAGGCAATCAAATTTTGATGGGGATATTAGCTATTATGAAGTTTTGATGGGAATATTGATAATTTAAAAAGTTTTGATGGGAATATTGACAATTTAAAAAGTTTTGATGGGTACATCGAAATTTAACCCTTTTTTAATTAATAACTCTAATCCACCTGTTCAACGCATTTACATATTTATTTCCATTTAAATTTAAATAAAATTTAATTCTGCGGAAGACGCAAAGAAAACTGGAATAAGGATTCGTGGCTGCTGCCTGCTGGCAAAGTTTGAGAGGAGAGGGATGTGCATGTGGGTGTGGGTCCCGGATGAAAATATCGTTTCTGTTCGGGTTTGCGTAAATAAGGTTCAAGTCTTTATTAATTTTGAAAATTATAAACAGTTTTTGTTAGTCCGTGATTATCTCTTTTTATTAATAAAAATGGGATTGAGTAAAGAATGTACAAGAGGAGAGACCCACAACGGGCGCCTGTTCGAATAATAGCACGTCTATGCATGTGCTTACATCGCTCAAATATTTTGCAAATTTTTGAATTAAAATCCCGAAAAAATATGCTACTACAGGAAGAGGCTTACAAAGTTGCAATACAAAACGTCGGATGTTCGCCGCAGTGGCCTAGTGACGAGTGGCATCCAGCCAGAATACAGATCATATCCCTCGCATCTCCTCATCGTCCATTTCATAACCCCTCGATCATCAACCGTCCAGTTCTATCGCCCCTTTCGTTTTAGGTCTATAAAAGTGCTAGGTCTCCCTCTATCCCTCTCTCACACAACCTCAAGGCGTCTTTGTATACGCCGCTCTCGCTTTCCATCTTTGTGCCATCTCTCTTTTCTCTAAAACCTCTTCAGTTTGATTTTGGATTTCCGATTAGAAAATGAGGGAGTGCATATCGATCCACATCGGTCAGGCCGGTATCCAGGTTGGAAATGCGTGCTGGGAACTTTATTGCCTCGAGCATGGCATCCAGGTATAGTTCGATTTGCTTAGTTACAAACGATTGCGATTGTTTTGTTACACATTGGTCATAGTGCGTGTAGATTATTTGCTTACCCTAGAAACGGTTCGTATTTTCTCCCAATGTCGGTGGCTTGGCGAGGCAATATGATTATGTTATAGACCTATTTCGTGTACGACTTTTTTAGGCGGTTGCTATTTTATTATCCGATGCATTTTTAAACAAATGTTGTTTTATTTTGCTTCGATTTAATACGGTTATTTGCGGATCTATTGATCTGTTTGCATAAATAACCAGATCTGCTTTACTTGTTCAAGTTTCGGATCTATGTGATAGACCTGTTTATTGTACGACTTTTGTAGGCGGTTGTTATTTTATTATCCGAGGCATTTTTTAAACAAATGTTGCTTTATTTTGCTTCGATTTAATACGGTTATTTGCGGATCTATTGATCTGTTTGCATAAATAACCAGATCTACATTACTTATTCAAGTATCGGATCTATGTGATAGACCTGTTTATTGTACGACTTTTTTAGGCGGTTGTTATTTTATTATCCGATGCATTTTTTAAACAAATGTTGCTTTATTTTGCTTCGATTTAATACGGTTATTTGCGGATCTATTGATCTATTTGCATAAATAACCAGATCTTCATTACTTTTCAAGTTTCATTACTCTAGATTTGTAATGATATCAGATTTTCTGAGTTGCATTAGTAGACAAAATCGTACTGTTTTGATCTATAGATAAGGAGAATCTTGTGTTTATATTTTCTATTTAGATGCTTGCATTTTTGTATTATTGTACACTGGTATTGTTATTCTCCATTATAATTTTATATACGATATTAAATAGTATAATACAGTTGTACTATTCAATTGCAGCTCTGCTACTACCCAAGGATATCATTAGTTTAAGCATAATGATTAGATACTATATTGTTACACATCCATTAGTATTTACACTTGTGAATTTTGGGTGATCACTGTTATTTTTAACATATGTATTGCTTTTGCTTCAGTTTATGTGTTGTCATACTATCCATTCAGGGTCAAGAACATAAGCCTTGTATTGTGTGAAAACTAATTTGAGAAATATTCAAGCTTGCTATGCTTATTTATGTGTATTTGTGAAAAATCTAATTCAATATACTGTTCTACAGCCTGATGGCCAATTGTCCGGTGAGAAGACTGGTGGAGGTGATGATGCCTTCAGCACATTCTTCAGTGAGACTGGTGCAGGGAAGCATGTCCCACGTTCTATCTTTGTCGATCTGGAGCCAACAGTGATTGATGAGGTCAGGACTGGTGCATACCGCCAGCTATTCCACCCAGAGCAACTCATCAGTGGCAAGGAGGATGCTGCCAACAACTTTGCCCGTGGCCACTATACAAGTATGCATCCTTTTTCTGTCTCTACTGTTAGCATTTCATATACATTGTTGTAAAATGTTTAGTAATATTCTCCGCTAGATTATGAATTATTTAACCTCTGAAAGAGGAACGCCACTTTTTGTGAGAATTTGCAGATTTCATAAATTTAGTGACTGTTTGGTCTTAAGATTAATTTAAATTGAAAAACTTCACTTACAATGTCATTATATATTTAAGTTTGTACCTGTGTTGCACTAGTGTGGATATGGTAATTTTTAAAAATATAAGATACAAGCGCGGCTATAAATAAATAAAAAAATATTAATTCTCTAGTTAATATTATTTGAATGTCTTATTTAAAAAAAATGATGGTTATACAAAGAAATGTGTTCCATAAAATTAATAAATATGAACATTGCCAAGTGGTGAATCCCCATTAATGCCATGCAGTGCTATATGAATGTCTTATTTGAAAGTTGTGCTATGTAGGTCCCTGCTATTAATGTCATCTCCATTGCAATTGGCGAATCCTGTTTGTGCAGCTGAACTCACATTATAAATTATTTTAAAAAAGCCTCTTCTTGTGTCTGGAACTTCAGGCAAGAAAAGATTCAAGCTCTGGAGTGCCTATAAAAGAAGTGTTGGCCATCTGATAAATTCTCTATCGTCAAGGACCTCAACTAGACTGACTCCATACGTCTTGTGAGGGTGGGTACGCACCCATGCGTATTGTTGACTGAATTCATTGGTCAAAAAAATATTTTTTATTTGGTGCGCCAGGTGGTTTGTATTGAACATGTATTTAGTGAAATTGATCATGGTGATATGCCATCATGAACATCAAATGTTGATTTTTATTTGACTAACTTGTAGTCCTCAAAGCTTTTCTACATGTATCTTGTAAATGAAAGATAATGTTTCAGTCTAGGATTACTAAAATATGTGTCTCTCTCTATGCAACAGTTGGTAAGGAGATTGTGGATCTCTGCCTGGACCGCATTCGCAAGCTGGCTGATAACTGCACTGGTCTCCAGGGCTTTCTTGTATTCAATGCAGTTGGTGGAGGCACTGGCTCTGGTTTCGGTTCTCTCCTCCTTGAGCGTCTTTCTGTTGACTATGGCAAGAAATCCAAGCTGGGTTTCACTGTCTACCCCTCCCCTCAAGTTTCTACCTCTGTTGTTGAGCCTTACAACAGTGTGCTCTCCACCCACGCTCTCCTTGAGCACACAGATGTTTCCGTTCTTCTTGATAATGAAGCCATTTATGATATCTGCCGCCGTTCCCTCGACATTGAGCGCCCCACCTACACCAACCTCAACCGCCTTGTCTCTCAGGTACACCTTTTAATACACTCAATTTTAATCTACCTACCTTATTGGCATTCTTTGAGCTTTAAACTAATGGGGATATTCTGTGCCATTTTGTTTAGGTGATTTCATCTCTAACTGCATCTCTGAGGTTTGATGGTGCTTTGAATGTGGATGTGACTGAGTTCCAGACCAATCTTGTCCCATATCCCCGCATCCACTTCATGCTTTCCTCCTATGCCCCTGTGATATCTGCTGAGAAGGCATACCATGAGCAGCTCTCTGTCGCTGAGATAACCAACAGTGCTTTTGAGCCTTCGTCCATGATGGCCAAGTGTGACCCACGCCATGGCAAGTACATGGCGTGCTGTCTCATGTACCGTGGTGATGTTGTACCAAAGGATGTAAATGCTGCCGTTGCCACCATCAAAACCAAGCGCACCATCCAGTTTGTTGATTGGTGCCCAACTGGGTTCAAGTGTGGCATCAACTACCAGCCACCAACTGTTGTTCCAGGTGGCGACTTGGCCAAGGTGCAGAGGGCTGTGTGCATGATTTCAAACTCTACCAGTGTGGCTGAGGTGTTCAACCGCATTGACCACAAGTTTGATCTCATGTATGCCAAGAGGGCTTTTGTGCACTGGTATGTTGGTGAGGGCATGGAGGAGGGAGAGTTCTCTGAGGCTCGTGAGGATCTGGCCGCACTTGAGAAGGATTATGAGGAGGTTGGCGCTGAGGGTGTTGATGATGAGGAAGGTGATGATGATGAGTACTAAATTTGTATCTTTTGAAAAAATTGTCTTGTTTCTGCTGTTATATTGTTGGTCCTTTTCTTTTTCATGTGTTTTGTGGAATGGTAAGTCTACTGTGCTGCTGTAACTTGGTATCTTAAATGTTTGGATGAGGCATGTTTCTTTCTTTGCATATGAATTTATGTTAATTTTTCCAGATTCTCATTTTCTAAATTTTTACTTTGAAAAAGTTGAGCTGTCGTCTGGTGTTTGCAAATCGTCTCCACAATCTCCATCAAATGCAGTCAATTAGAATTAATTTTTCTCTTTTTTTTTGGGAATAACTAATTATGTTTCTCTTTTATGATTGCCTGAAACAGAATGTCAGTCAAACCCAGCCGATAAGGTTACATTTGTCTAAAATTAAAATCCTTTTTTTTTTAATTATTTTGTTATTGTAGACTTACATTAATGGAGCCATGGAGCTTGTATTATTTATTCTGCATCCTTGTTTCGTTGAAATAATTTAACCGGAACAACATGACTTGAAAATTTTTAAATCAAACGAACCGGCTCCGACATTAGTTACCAAGACAATCAGCCCCAATTACACGGCATATAGTTATATGGTAGCGAGAATACGCCGAGAACCTAATCTGACCATGTCCTTGTTGTTCCATTTGTCTTTTAAAAATAGTTCCGCCTTGTGGATGCTAGCATTTGCAAGCACTGTCACTGCGAGCATTGGTAAATAATAGGTGTAAAAAAAACTAAACAAGTAACGCAATATGTATGGTTCTTACATTTGCAAATGCCCCGAATTTCATCCCTAGAATATGTAAATTTATCTGCCTTTTCTTTCACGCAAAGATTCATCAAATCTAATGATAGCTCTAAATGGATGAGAACAGCACTAATTACGAAATAATAAAATTATTTTAAATTTCTTGTGATTCAAGTTTTTTTTTGTCATTCTAAAAAATGGCTTAACTACAATTTCACTATTGTAAGGACAAAATATGAAATAACAACTATTCCCACGTTCATATGAGAGGAATTAAAATATTACTATTCTAAATATACAATCTAAATAATATTTTCAGTAACACAAATAGCACTAAATTTTTGTTATTTTCTTACTAATCTTAATTGCTCCATTCTTTTATTGTTTCCACTATCCATTTTGACGAGGACAGTAGACTTTTTAGTACTAATGACATCGAAAATGTTATAATAGCGCGCCAAGTGCATATATAATGAAATATCATAAAAGGGTTACATACTTCTACGGAATCTCTCCCTCCAAAGTTTTATTTTTCGTCAGCTTTTCCGAATTTTGAATATTCCCCGAATATTAAATTAAGCCAGCTTATTTAAATTTTAAAATTGTTAGTTTATATAACGTACACTACCTACACAAAATACAGAATTTTGGACTTAATTAATTTGTTGAACCATAAATTATATCTTAGATGAGTCCTGGGAAGATTCCATGTTTATAAATCTTCATCTACGTTCACCTCTAAATTGATGTTGTCAACAAATATGCATAAATACCAATATATGATAAGTTCATCTTAATATATATATATTAAGTCAATTATAACAAAATTTGTTTGAAGTGGTAAATATTTTTACGAGATCATGTTACCAACAAATATACATAAATATTTACATATAACGAATTAATGTTAAATCAATAATAATAATAAAATTATTGATGAAAAAATATATTATTATTAAAGCCAGGTGACAACTCAAATGGTCTATTTTTCAGTCTTTAATTAGCTAAATTTATCACGAATTAATTAGCTAAATATTTCTTTTATCACGATAAAATTATTCATTCAATAAAAAGTATTTTGATAATGTGCATTCTACTATACAATTAATAAATAATTATTTAAAACTAATATATAAAATTTTCAGTTTTATTTTTGTAATATAAATAAAATACATAATATATAAACTCATCCACCGCGTCATGAGGTGGATACTGAACTCTATTATTCCGATTTAAACCGTTAAATTGAAAATCGACAAATCATATACATCCCGAAAAGAGAAAAGGAGTGGAGAGAGAAAAATAATCAATATGAATTCTTAATTTTTCAATACGACGATTCTGATCAGGGATAACAGGGTTCTATTATCCTGAAAGGAATAATAATAGGGTCCTATTATCCTGAAAGGAATAATAATAGGGTCCTATTATCCTGCAAGGAATAATAGCAGATGCAAGTTCGTGGATACTGAATAGATACTATAATTGTGAACTCTAAACATTTTCGTTAGAAAAGACTAACTCATATCTATGCAATTTTTGGATACTTAGCAGCTTAGCAAAACAACATGGAGAGAAGTTCTTGAACCGTATTAATACAAATAATAATAATAAGTCTCGTTCTCTACAGAGTGATGCAAGTTTAAATTCTGAAAAATACATAAAAATTTATATATATTGGGTTGATGAGAGCTCTGTTTAATTTAAAAAAAACACGGAGATTTTTTTAATTGATGTACGTTAAATAAAATGACGGAGAAGTCTTACATATCATTTGGATGATAGAAGTTTCTTAACCCATTGGATTTATTTATTTAACTTGATGCCCGTCTGTTGACTAGAAAGTATCACGGCAGTTGTGTTGATTTTCCTTTTTAATGAGGTTTAGTTGATGGAGCACACCGAACATGTGTATAGAACTATAGATAAAACTAGATAAAAATATAATTTTTTTTTTTTTTCTTTGATTTCTGTTGCTGGCTCAAAGTTGTCAAATTGACCTAATAATATCTATCTATATCATCTGAAACATATAATGGATTCTCAATTACAATTTTTAAACGTCAATAGTTCAACTTTTAATTCATGACCCAACCTTTTGCATATTCAATGATTTTTTTGAACTCCTAAATACGACTCATATTTGAACTCTTTATACTTTTGGCAAATAAAAAGAAAGCTGTACGTTATTATTGGTATCCTCTTAGGAGGAATTCCTTGAAAACTATTGTTTTGACAAATAAATCGTTCTTTTACTGATCAAGCGTTGTTTCATTATGAGTTGGTTCTGCTGATCTTCACTTTAATCGCTTAATTTTGTGGTTATCATCTTTTTAATGTAGGTTTTTGCTGATCCTCTTTTGTGGTTATCATCTTTTTCTTAATTTGTTTTTGTCTTTTTCCCAATCTCAATCTTTAAGCTCGTATTAGTCTTTTTCGGAGCTGTGACAGTGACACGAGAGCTCATATTTTGATCTAAGTTGCTATATATTGTTCTTAATTAATTAAAGTTATCTGGAATATGATCTTCATTTTTCATGACATTGAAAAAAACAATGCAAAACTAAAGAGCAACAAAATGAATTTTCCAAAAGACAAACATAGTTGCCGCGGAGAATGGAATTTCAAGAAGCGAAACATAAATAAATTGGTCCTTCTATAATACTTTCTCCAGTAATAAATATGCTTCTTTTTTGAAAAAAAAAATGTGTTCCTCGTTCATACAGCAAACGCGCCCAGAAGAATTCCACCAACAGAAATGCTCGGGCCTAGATTCCATACTTTCTTCTCATCCCAGCCCATTATTTTTTTTGGTCCATTTAGATTCAACTGGAGGTATATTGTTCCATCTCTTCTCGTTAGCAGTGATCCTCTTTTCTTTTCCTATGCTATGCGTAATGCGCCATGGCCGCCTGAGAAACCAAACTCGTCAAATTAATATTCGATATCTTAGAATAGAAAAAATAAATTAACATTGTTTGCTTACTCATCCCATCTACTGATCTCTCGAATCTCCAAGATCTCGAACGAAGAATCTGACAACCCAAAACCCACTTACCAAATCTTTCGCTGAATTGAGCGAACTACCCCCAAAAATTCAATTCTAGCCGTTGTTGTATGATCTATATATTCCAATCTGATGCATTAAACACGCTGTTTAAAATTTGACCGTTGGAATCTCTCTCCTCCGCTCCTCTTTTTCCTTTATATAAATCAAAACCTCCTTTCAAGCCCCACCTTATTTCAATTTCCAGCATTCACAGAGAGAGAGAGAGAGAGAGAGGAGAGGAGGGCGAGGCGACAAACGTTCGTATCTCCTTCTCATTTCAAATTCCACCGTTGCAATTTCTCTCCCTAGGCTTTGTTTGACGCATTCTTCCTTCGTGCTCTGCTCCGCCTTCTGAAGGTCTTGTTAAAGAGACGATGACACTCCTCTTGGCAAGTATCCTTTCTCATTTCTCTTGCTACTATATGTACTTCGCGTCTGTCTTTTGACTGTTTGAGTAATATTGTATTTTCTTCGTGAATTGCACAATGTCAGATCCAGACTTGAAGGGCCAGTGGAGCACAATAATACTGCACTTGAAAAGACGGTGGAGCACACCTCGACTTTGACCCTTTTCGAAAAAAATTTCAATTGTCTCGTGGTGTCTCAATGGCAAGGTAATCATTTTTTCGTCCTCCCTTTTTAATCAGTCGAACTTGAATTTGCATTTATCTTGTCTTTCTTCTGATAAGTTTAGGTGGTGTTTTGTGGTTCATAGTTATGTTGCCCCGATCCTCTTGGTTGAAATGCATAATGTCACTGTGGCAGTTTATTTTCGTTATCGTACTATTGTAATTTTCTTCCCTTGTTTTCCTTTGATTTTTAAATCAATTCGAAGATTTTTGACATATTAATTAATTTAGCAATAACTTGGATGCATCTGGTTTCAGTTGTTATTTTTTTCAACTAAACACCTTTTTATTTTGTAACTTCAAAGTAGATTTTGTCCTAAGTAACTCAGAAAAATATGGTTAAATCCCATCAGGTTCATTTTACAAACAGAGAAAATAAAATAGCTATTGGTAATATATAGTTACGTTAGAAAGAATTTAAATGTCACAATGCATGTCTAACTGTTGTATGCAACATAGTTAATATGGTGGTTTTTCAAGAATCAAACAACAATTGTGAGAAGTTTAAGATTCCTTGCTTCTCTCTCTCTTTTCCCTTTTACTCTAGTTACTTTTCTGTTATAAATGTTGAAAATAGAACAAAATCTGGATTAAATTCTATCATTTCTAGTTGCATGTTTTTCTATTTTTGATGTTTCGCCATGGAAAATTCCTTGCTCTTTTTTTTCTTCTTTTGCTCCAGTTAATTCTATTACAGATGTATCATTGCTGACAGTTTTTAACTGTCATTAATGGTCGCCATTCCCCTTTTTGTGTGAACACACTTAAACTTTGAAAATGGTAACATCACCGTTAGCATGGTTTCCTTAATTTTTCTTATTTTTTGATGTTTTCCGTGAATAATTATGGATTTCCAAAGTTTGGCTGCTCATTTATTTTAAAATGATGGTCATTGTGTGGATATCTGCATTGAAAATTGAAAAAGTTAAAATCACACTTTTGTAGTGGGATGATTGGTTTAAGTACATTATGTTGATTTTTTTTGTATTGCTTTTGTCGGTGTAATTTCTCATGAATCTGCGGTTCAAACATGATAATATACGAGTTCAAATATTTGTTGACCTTTTAAAAGTTCCGCAAAACTACTCCCATTCTAATGTTTGTCATATAGACCGTTCAAGTAATTGGTTCTGAGTTGGTTTCTGATCTTCTCTTTAATGAATAAGGTTTTTGTTGTTCTGTTAGAACAACAAATCTATGTAGTATTATTTCGCTAATGTTATTTTTTTTTTTTTTTTTTTTTCATTTTCAGGATCGGGGTTAGGGCGCAGTGGCCCATGGCCCGCTAGAAGGAGGGGGTCGGGTTGGGTAGTAGTAGTGCGTCCCGGTCCCGACCTCAAGGGGGGCGGGAGGGGGGGCTCGGGTCGGGGCGGGGTAGAGTCGGGCAGCAGGGCACCCCGATCTCGGCCTCAGGGCGGGGAGGGGGGGGTCGGGTCGGGCAGCAGTGCGCCCGGTCCGACCCCCTCGGCCTCAAGGGGCCTCGGGGGGGGGGGGGGTCGGGGCAGGGGGGAGGGGGGGGGGGGTTGGGTCGGGCGCGGGGCAGCAGTGCGCCTCAGGGGTAGGGCCCCGAGGGGGGGGGAGGGGGGCTCGGGTCGGGGCAGCAGTGCGCCCGTCCCGGCCTCAAGGGGGGGGGGGGGGGGGGGGGGGGGGGAGGCCGGGGCAACGCGTGCGCCCGGTCCCGGCCGGGGGGGGGAGGGGGGGTAGGGTCGGGGCACTCGAGGAGGGGTCCCGCCTAGGGGGGAGGGGGAGGGGGGTCGGGGCGCCTCGGGGGCGGGGCCCCTGGTCCCGGGGCACGCTGCGGCTGAGTCCGGGACCGCCACCACCCCGACCCCCCTGACCCCCTTCCACTGGCGCCACGCCCCGACCTGACCCCCTTTCCCCTTCCTCCCCGCCCCGAAGGGTGGAAGGGTGGCACTCCCCGGGGCGGCGGAGCCCCAGACACCCCCTGGGGCGGGACGCGGTGGCGGCGCACTGTTGTCCCGATCCGACCACCACACTACTGCCCCGATCCGACCTTTCCCCACCATAACCCCCCCCCTTTGGGGCGGCACTGGGACCCCGACCCCCCCCCCCCTCCCCGGGACCGGGACGCACTGCTGCCTCGACCCGACCCCCTCCCTTCTCCTTCTAGCGCGGTCCGAACCCTGAAAATGAAAAAAAAAATAACATTAGCGAATACTGTAAGATGAAAAGTAGATTTTCTAGCGAGTACCTATGATGGAGATCTTTAAAGAGAATATCAGCAAAACCAACTCAGAATGAATCAATTACCGAATGACCATATGACAAAATGTCAACAAATATTTGAACTCCAGAAAAAAATCAACATAATGTACTAAAGTGTGATTTTAACTTTTTCAAATTTCAATGCAGATCCACACAATGCGACCATTCATTTTAAAATAAATGAGCAACCAAACTTTGGAAATCCATAATTCACGGAAAACATCAAAAAATAAGAAAAATTAAGGAAACCATGCTAACGGTGATGTTACCATTTTCAAAGTTTTAGTGTGTTCAGGCATTTACACAATTGTTGTTTGATTCTTGAAAAACCACCATATTAAACTATGTTGCATACAACAGTTAGACATGCATTGTGACATTTATTCACGTAACCATATTACCAATAACTATTTTATTTTCTCTGTTTGTAAAATGAACCTGATGGGATTTAACCATATTTTTCTGAGTTACTTAGGTCAAAATCTACTTTGAAGTTAC
The DNA here is from genome assembly GCA_037127355.1 of Schoenoplectus tabernaemontani. Classification (NCBI taxonomy): domain Eukaryota; kingdom Viridiplantae; phylum Streptophyta; class Magnoliopsida; order Poales; family Cyperaceae; genus Schoenoplectus; species Schoenoplectus tabernaemontani. Next base: position 11,635,247 of record CM073744.1, on the reverse strand, counting down.
AAAATAAAAAGGTGTTTAGTTGAAAAAAAAAATAACAACTGAAACCAGATGCATCCAAAGTTATTGCTAAATTAATTAATATGTCAAAAATCTTCGAATTGATTTAAAACCAAAGGAAAACAAGGGAAGAAAATTAATTGTACGATAACGAAAATAAACTGCCACAGTGACATTATGCATCAATTAAGAGGATTGGGGCAACATAATTATGAACCACAAAACACCACCTAAAACTTATCAAAAGAAAGACAAAAGATAAATGCAAATTCAAGTTCGACTGATTAAAAAGGGAGGACGAAAAAATGATTACCTTACCATTTGGACACCACGAGACAGTTGAATTTTTTTTCGAAAAGGGTCAAAGTCGTTGTGCTCCACTGGCCCTTCAAGTCTGGATCTGACACTGTGCAATTCACGAAGAAAATACAGTATTACTCAAACAGTCAAAAGACAGACGCGAAGTACATATAATAGCAAGAGAAATGAGAAAGGATACTTGCCAAGAGGAGTGTCATCATCTCTTTAACAAGACCTTCAGAAGGCGGAGCAGAGCACGAAGGAAGAATTTGAAATGAGAAGAAGATAAGAACGTTTGTCGCCTCTCCCTCCCTCCCCTCTCTCTCCCTCTCTCTGTGTGAATGCTGGAAATTGAAATAAGGTGAGGCTTGAAAGGAGGTTTTGATTTATATAAAGGAAAAAGAGGAGCAAAGGAGAGAGATTCCATCGGTCAAAATTTGAACAACGTGTTTAATGCATCAGATTGGAATATATAGATCATACAATAACGTAGAATTGAATTTTTGGGGGTAGTTCGCTCAATTCAGCGAAAGATTTGGTAAGTGGGTTTTGCGTTGTCAGATATTCTTCGTTCGAAATCTTGGAGATTCGAGAGATCAGTAGATGAGATGCAAACAATGTTAATTTATTTTTTCTATTCTAAGATATCGAATATTAATTTGACGAGTTTGGTTTCTCAGGCGGCCATGGCGCATTACGCATAGCATAGAAAAAGAAAAGAGGATCACTGCTAACGAGAAGAGATGGAACAATATACCTCCAGTTGAATCTAAATGGACCAAAAAAAATAATGGGCTTCTGAAGACACCCTGGAGGAGTGTCGTCCTCTCTTCAGGAGGCGGAGCAGAGCACAGAGAAAGAATGCATCAAGCAAAGCTAAGAAGAGAAATTGCAACGGTGGAATTTGAAATGAGAACCAAATAGTAGTCAACAGTTACGTCGTCAGTCCCTCCTCTCCCCCCCTCTCTCTCTGAATGTTGGGAATTGAAATGAGAAGGCGCGGCTTGAAATGAGAAGGGGATTTTGATTTTATAAAGTAAAAGAGGAGTGGAGGACTCGATTGCAACGTTCAAAATTTGAATGGTGTTAATGCATGAGATTGGAATACATACACCTTACAACAACGGCTAGTTGTAGATTGAATTTTCGAGCGAGATCTTGCAGAATCTTCGTTCGAGATCTTGCAGAATCTTCGTTCGAGATCTTGCAGATTCGAGAGATCAGTAGATGAGATGAGCAAGCAAGCAATGTTAATTTATTTGTTCCTACGACAGCCATGGAACATAAGAAATAAAAGAGGATCGATGTTTTAACGAGAAGAGATAAAAAGGTAAAAATACACCTCCAGTTGACCTAAAATGGACCACAGAAAAATGGGCTGGGATGAAAGAAGAAAGTATGGAATCTAGGCCCGAGCATTTTCTCTAAATGCACCCAATAGAGAAATTTCAGTGCAGCCACCAATGCAAAGAAATAATTTTTCTTGTCTGAATTTAGTTACATGGCAAGTTGGCGTTTTTATTGCAGTAAATTGTCGTTTTTATTTTCTGTTGGTATTCTCAGTTTTATTTTCTTTTGGTATTCTCAGTTTGTTATTCAATACTTTTTTAATAAGTGCCTGCTACAAAAACAAACTTGATTCCTCAACAAAGAGTCGCAACTCGCAAGGGCCCACTTAAAATTTGGTAGCAACTAACAACTCGCAAGAGAGAATCATTAAATAGAATAATATCCAAGGAATAAATAACTTGTTGCCAGTGCAGGCTATGTTTTGAATAATGTCTTTTTCCATTAATATTTTGTTCAATTAACAGTCAGCTAGTTCAATCTAGAGCTAATCGTTGATTTTAATGAGAGAAATATTTGTACCCATTTGGACATTCAATCCCTCAATTATGTTGCCATCCTTTTGTTTTCTTTTTGAAGATTGTTATCAACCCTTTTTCCAAATCCAATTGATAGAACCAGTTAGTAGTTCATTACACTTGAAATAAGAGAGGCGGCCTTACAAGTTATAATTTTCAGCACAACCAAAGCTTCAGTTATTCTTACTTTTTTTAAAGTATCAATCAACCATTATTCACGGCGTGTCCTACTCGGATGAAATATTTTATATATCAATCTATAAGTGATATTATCATTATTTTGAGATTTAAAAATATAATCTCCATAATAGACCATATGTTGCAATGAAATGATTATATTGTAAAAATGATCATGATCCATGAGAGAATCTCTCTTTCAATTTTACAAATGTGCCTTTCTGGGATCCTTGTTTTTTTCGACTTTCAACTGGCCCAGTTTAAACATGTAATGTAATGTCATTACTTTTTAGTTGTTACCAAATGTAATTGGGCCCTTGCGACTGTCCTCTTTTTCCATTCAACAATCAAGTTTCTTTTTGTAGTAGCAAGGAAAAGAGGAGCAGAGGAGAGAGATTGCAACGGTCCAAATTTGAATGGCGTGTTTAATGCATCGGATTGGAATATATACAACTACAACAACAGTTAGTTGGAGATTTAATTTTCAGGAGTAGTTCGCTCAATTCAGAGAAGGATTTGGTAAGTGTGGTTTTGAGTTGTCAGAATAATCTTCGTTCGATGACTAAAGAGGATCTGTTAACGTGAAGAGATGTAAAAATACACCTCCAGTTGAATCCAAATGGACCACAGAAAAATGGGCTGGGATGAAAGAAGATAGTATCGAATCTGGGCCCGAGCATTTCTTTAAAAGCACCAAATAGGGTTTGAAAATAAATTTCAGTGCAATGGAATAATTTGGACATTCGATTTCTCAATTATGCAGAATAGTTGATGTTATCAACCCATCCTTTTTCCAAATCACAATTGGAGGAACCAGTTAGTACTTCGTAGTTACTTGAAATCAGAGCTATTTCAAGAGCTTTATTCTTACTTGAAATCTCAAGAGCTTTATTCTTACTCGAACTATTTTCTTCGTTTGTAAGGTCACAAAATTGTCTTTTTTCCTCTATCAACTTGAGCATGAGAGTAAGAACATCTCCACCCAAATGAATAGACATCCCGTTTTGTCTTCTTTTCCCAAAAAAAAACTAAAAAATTTAAGTATCATTAATTTTTGCCTTTTTGCTCCGAACCTACCTTAGTTCTCAGAGGCATACCTACACCTACTGGTGTGCAATCGATCAGTTCAATTCAAATTAAGATAAATATATTCATCCAAAATTATTCAATTTGACGAATTATGAATTAAATCAAATTTATAAAAATATAATTCAAATAAACTAAAAACTGAATAAAATAAAAATTTTATTTAGTTTATTCCGTTAAATCAAAATTATGTTAGTTAAAGATGATTAAAAAATATGATATTTAAAACTAATAGAAAAAAATAAATGGTTTAAAAACAAAATAAACAACTAAATTAAATATATAGAAAATAAATATATTTAAATTATATTTGATATGTTCCTCGTTATACCGAATAAAATGAATTTATTTGATAAACTTTGAATCGGTGTATTCGATTTATCTGAAAACATAATTCAAATAAAAAAAACTAATTAATGCTTCAATTCAAACCAATTAAACCGATGCACAATGATGGCTTTGTTTAGACTAATTTGCTGTTGCAATTATAAATCCTTCAATCAGGAATGATTTGTTACTGTACACATACTCTATACCGTCTGATGATGATCCAAGAGTCATATTCTTCTTACGCTGATGTGTGCCGATGTCATATTAAATGAATTAGCTAATATTTCTTTTTCCTTCCTCGAGTTCCCTCCTTCCTTTTCCCACGCCTCCGCTCTCAAACCGCTTCCCACCGCTTCCCACCGCTTCCTCCCGCTTCCTCGTTCGGTAAATACCATCTTCTACCCTAAGAGCCCCATAATTATTATTATCTCTGTTTTGGACAAGATTATAAGATAACGAAAAGAGAGAGAGGCAAATACTAATAGAAAGAAGGTGATGACAAGCTGAGGCAGTGTGAGATGGTGATGGGGCTCTCCTTTGCTCCACCAAAACAGTTGTTTTTCTTATAATTGTTTCCAGTTCTTCGAGTCTAATTATGAATTTAATTATTCTGTTCATTCTTGAAGAAATTGTACATGTGAATGACTGAAAATGTAGCAACTAGAGACTTGAATCACTTGATCTCGTTGACAGTCTTGTGACGAAATTTGCAAGAATATGTTATCCGGTGGAATTTTTTTCCCAATATCCTAACTAATTTAGGCATATAATACAAAATTTGTATGAATTATCTCTACTCTTTATTAAGCATGTATGTGTTCTGATTCTATAACGGTTCAAATTTTTTATTGAAATTTTAGAGCTAATATCACTCATCGAATTGAGTTATTCATCAATTATGAATTTTAACTTTTCTTAAATACTGAATGTTAATTTTTCTCTCAATTTACATTTATTTTGTATTAATTATGTATTCATGATTGAAATTTACATTAATTACTAAATTATCTTCATTTTTATTTGCTTATTTTTCACATAAAGATATGAATTTTTATATTTCTAAAATATATCACCGTAGCAACGCACAGACAAAATACTAGTAAACATAATATTGACACAAAATTAAAAATAAAGAACACAACACTCCCACAAATCTCTCCCTCAATATTATTGATAGAAAAAATTCTGTAATACAATCCAATGACTAAAGCTCGTTCTGATATATAGAATTCTGAGAGAGAGAAACGGAAAGTATGAAAAACTAGGAAAATAAATAAATCTCTCCTCAATCCTCTCATTACAGATGTAAATTTCTATATTTAAACAATCAAATATGGAATCAAATAATCAGCAGACAGGCTGGATGCTGATCCTGCTTGGGTCAATAAATATGACGTTTTTTGTTGTGAAAACTTCTGAAATTTTGTTAAAATTTGTCTTGCTTGATTGAGTCTTCAATTCCTAATTTGAAGTTTTGAACCTGTCATCTAGTTGCAAAGAAAGAGAAGATCCCGTAGCCCTTGTCAATTAGCTTTAAGGTAGGCTTTCTATGGACATTAGCTCTATAATTGCTGGATTTTGGCTAGAAATTAGCTAAGCTTTTCATCATGTATATTTTTAAGATGATGCTTTGTGCTGATAAAGAATAATATGTCAAAAATTTTCAGTATCGGTGCCAGTTAGAGAAGACGTACTGGTATTTGTTGTAAGGGAGTTGAAATATATATGTGATAATTTTAGTTTGATGCCTTGATGACCGTAAGAAATTTGAATATATGCGCGACGAGTCTTCTTTTCTTAGACAATAATTTTAATTTGAGGTTCGATATGGGTATTTTTGCAATGTTGTGTTCAGTTGTCAAGTTTGGTGATTCTTTTAATAAAAAAACTTGACATAAAGCCTTTTTTTTTTTGAGAAAAGACATGGAAACCTTAATTAAGACTAAGTAATGATATTTTCGTAGTAGCAGTAAGCACGAATATAGTTTTTATTTTTCTTAGATTGGATTAAATACCTTTTTCAATAGAGGATTGAAGGTTTTATGGGAAGTTTAGGTCCGATACGGGTATATTTGCAATTTCAAAGGCAGAAAAAAGTTGAATTATTTAATAAAAGATGAGAGCAAATAATAATATTTGAACGTACTTGAATTTTTGTTTAGTATATTGTATCCTAAATAAGGAGTTGTAAAAATTAAATGAGGTGTCAGATATGAGATTCATTAAATCAAATTACAAAAAAAAAAAAAAAATACAATTTTGGTACTATGAGATTTCATTAAATCGAAATAAAAAAAAAATATAGCAAACAAATGAGATTGAAATACAAACGTAACTATTAAAAAGAAAAAAAGTAAACAAAATAACAGTTTAATTCCATAACATCAACCACAGAGAAATCCATAAAATACCACTGTGGTTGGACAGACTTAAGAAGTGGAGGAGGAACAGAGGCTAAAATATGACCCCTTTGGATTTTAAAAAATAATATTTTTAAGTTAAAATTTTATTAGTTTGACTCCTCCTCTTTGGATCAAATTTCTGACATTCTATGAATTGTTTGATTATTTTTTATTGAGAAAAAAAAATTTAATATCGTGGATAATGAAAAAATTATGTAAAAAAATTTAAATATGAAATATCGTGGATAATGAAAATTTCTTTATCGTTATGATTATTTATTATTTTTGACTTTTATTTTTTATTATCTTTAATATATAAAAGATATTATTTTAATAATTTTATTTAATACCTAATTAGTTAATGAGTTTGTCCTTAATAAATTATTGAATTTAATTACTGATCCTCCTGATCAAAATCCTACATCGCCTCTTACGAGGAAAAGCTAAATGAAAAAGACAGAAGAGGCTGAGACACAGAGAGACGGTCTGCCAAAGAAATAAAAGATTTAAATAAAACGACAGATCTTTTTCTCACCCTAGCAAGAGTTGAGAGGTATCAGATTTAAATAAAACGATAGAAGTGCCACATTTAAATGGAGTTTTCTATTCAAATACTTTGATCATTAGATATGTTTTCGATGGTTGGTTTGAGGGGTACCAACACTCAAAGCGAGGAAACAAATCAGCCTTTATAGTTTACACTATGACAGCGGCCTTATTTTTGTCTCATTCAATGATAAAATTCTTTCTAAATTTAATCTGAATAAAATCGTATTATTGTGTCATATTTTTCCTGTCATAAAAAATATAACAACCAATCCGGTTACACAATCAAAACATGACATTAATTATTTAAAACTAACAAATTAAATCACGTCGGCCAATAAATATATCGAGTAAATCAGGCCAATTAAAAGGCGGCGTCCCCTTGTACTTACTTAAAATAACCAAACAAACTTCACTCATGCATTCCAATAATTGTTACAGAACCAGACTTGAAATTCAAATGGCATCCAACAAAAGACATCTGCAAATTTGTCTATTCACAAACAAATATGACCTAGCAAGTAATATATCATAAGATGGATAGATGAAAATATCTCAAAAGTAAAAGGATGTCATTATTGAAGTGAAGTCTCATGAAAGCTGTATGGGTCCATGTACCATTGGCATACTCATTCAATGCCACATTGGACGCTTGAGTTTTTCTATAACATAATTGGTGTAGCAATTTACCAGCAGATTGCTGTACCGACTACTGATTGTAATCTCACACAAAATATTTCTCTGAATTCTAGTGCCTAAATTGTGATCCAGTGAACTAACACACTATTAGATCACCACAAGTGTAACAATACATCGGTGTTGCCAATTGCATAATGGAACCAGACAGGAACAAGTGTGGATGTGGATCGGTACAATCAATTAAAAAGATAAAAGCAAAATCAAGAAAGAAAAAGATAAGAAGAGATCAAGAGATATTATTATGATAACTTAAATAAAATGTGTGGGAACATCACACGTCCATCATAATGCTCCCATACTAGATTTCATCGAGATGTTGCTACACGTAAAATATAATATTTTTTGAGAAACAAAACTCAATATTCTCACTAACGATGTAAGCTATCTATGATCTATCTGTTCCTTTTCAACACGGATTACCATAGTATTTTCTGAATTGTTTTGCATTTTGTATTATATATCACATTAACTGTTGTAACTAGATCCTTTGACCCCTTGACATGGTATATGGGAAATTCATGTAACAAGGGCTGTAATTCGGAATCCACCCCTACAATATAGTTCTCAAATAAATAATTAATAATATAAAATTTTTAAATATATTTAATAAAATTTCATATTAAAGAAAATTTAGACACAATGTTTTTAAATGTTAAGTAATAATGATAATAATAATAATAATTTTTATAATAATAAATAATATAATTAGACACATAATAAATTAATAATATATAAATGATCATATAAAAAAGTTGAATCATTCTAAGAATTAAATTTCACCTTAAATACTATTTTAAATGAGAAGAGAAAAACTATTTTATATAAATTCTTGAATTAAAGAAGATGAAAAGATTTAAACAAAATTAATGGTGAAAAAAAGTGATGATGTGACATGTTTGAAAGTTTTGAAAGCTTAATTCTTTTTATGTATTAAGAAATAAGAATTGAAATAATTTGATGACAGGCGGGACCCAATGAAAAGAAAATAAGAAAAATATCTCCTAGATGGGACCTCATATTGTCAAGTATTGATACGGATGCAAATTTCAATTCTTCCCTATTTCCTTCTGAAAGGAAGTATATGGTTTTCAGTTTACAACAGGCACAATTGTGTTCCCTTAATCCCTTTTGTCCATTTTTGGTTAAATTCGGAAATAAGAAGAATGATTGAAGAAGCATCACATGTAGAACTAGTCTATTCAATCAAGATAACGACGTTCTTCTACTCCGATATTGAAAAAGAAAACTTGAGACAAAGATCCTGGATTAGAAGAAAACACGGTAGTAATCTTTGTCTGAAGTCTGAACACAACAAGACAAAAATATTAAAAAAGGTAAAAACAAACAGGACCTTCATCAATGCTTGTCGATCGTCATGTGCTTTATGTGATTTTTCAGAAGACGATGTAAATAAAAAGAATAAAGACCTCTAATTTCTTATGGAGCAGGCTGTTACACTGGTTCAACACTTCCAACCTCTACTTTTCAGTGCCAAGAGCCCAAGACCAAACCCGCAAGTCCGCAACCGCTTAATTTCTTAACGGGTTCAACGAACGACACCATGCTATCTGCCTCGTCCCCACTTTATCCGTCGACCCACCTAATCTTCCCTGCCCGATTTCTCTGACCAATGTCATCTCCATTACTCAGAAATAACCTCATCAGGCAACAAAGACCTCGGCGTCTCGGAGAATAAGTCCTGTGCCCGGATCATGAACACCAATGCTGACTTGATCCAAAATGCTCAAAGGGATATGGTCATTTATTTGCGAGCCGGTTCCAGGGAAGTATAGCCCGTCAGTTGAGATATAATGCGGTGGCGTCTAGTCGTGAAACGAACCGGGAAGGAAAAGACGCAATTAAAAAGTTCAAAAGCGAGCAGGAGAAAAGGAAGTCGAAACAACTAAAGCTTGAACTGAACGGGATTTTCGCTGGGATAAATTGAAGGTCGCAGGAGAGCAAATTGTACTAAAAAATCTAGGGTTTGATCTTCTTAGGTCGGGCCATGGAGTCCTCTAGCTCCGGCGAGCCGCCGCCTCCTCCTCCTCTAACTCTCTGTCCCTGCTCGTGCACTTTCTGTTGTCAGTCCTCATCCGAGACGTGGCATCGATCCGTGAAACGCAAGGCTGAATCCGTTGCTTCTGATTCAATTGCTTCGTCTGGTGTTGTGCGGGTGGAAACTGAGATCGGAATAGCGGCACTAAGAGAGACAGTCGCAAGACAACTGGTGACTATCCAGGAGCTGAGTGCGGAGCTTGATGAGGAAAGAAGCGCTGCTGAATCAGCGGCAAATGAGGCCATGGCCATGATTTTGAAGCTCCAGAGAGAGAAAGCCGAGGCTCAGATGGAGGCAAGGCAGTTCAAGAGGTTCGCTGAAGAGAAAATGGCGCACGACAACGACGAGTTGTCATCTTTAGAGGATCTATTGCTTAGAAGAGAGGAGTTGTTACAGACACTCTCAGTGAAGTTGTATGCTTATCGAATGAAGTTTGAGAAATTAGGGTTCACCGAGTCGGATCTTGAAAGAGACACTGATGAGCTGGATTTAACCAAGTATCCTCCTTTAAAGTGCGCTGAACTGGTACAAGTACCGGTTGAGAATGAAGAGGTGGTTGAGATTTACGAATTTGGTGATAATCCAGCTGAAGATCTGAATGAGATTGAAAATAGAATTTTCAATTTGGAGAAAGAAGAGGAGGGAGGGAGGGAAGAGGAGTTAGAGAGAGATGCAGAGGGAGGGAGGGAAGAGGAGTTAGAGAGAGATACGGAGGTAGAGAGTGAAGAACAAGTGAATAGAGAAGATGGTGTGGCAGATGACATGAGTGACAGGGTTTATACCATAGACACAGTGCATGGCATATCCACACCTATGGTGATGGTTTCAGAAGATAATGATGTGGATATAAAGAAGCTGTATATGAGGCTTGAGGTGCTGGAGGCTGATCGCGAGTCGATGAGGCAAGCTCTAATTGTGATGCGCACAGAGAAGACACAACTGGTTCTACTGCAGGAAATTGCTCAGCAGCTTTCGAAGGAGGTGGTGCACGAAAGAAAACTGGTTAAGAAGAAGAGTTTCATTGAGACATTTTCTATCATGACATTGTTTAAGGTACAACATCCTCGAACTCTTTTCTATGCAAATCCTGGAATTTTGTGTTGAATTTCTGAAATATTTTAAGGTACATATCCGGTAATTTCTTTCCATGCAAGTCCGGAACTCTGTTAAATTTCTGGTCCAAAAATAGTTTCTATTTGAACCTTGGCCATTTACTATTTTTGGTACTCAAATTACGCTAGATGATGCAAAAAAAATGCATTAAATGTTTTGATAGGTCACCAAAGTTTGTTATTATTTTATTTTGTGGTTAATTTTTGACTGAGAAGGATATGCCAATCAGTTTGAAATAGAATAGAGTTGTAATTATGCTTTGAATTAGAACAAAGTCAATCTAAAATATATGGTGCTTTCACTTTATATGCCTGGATTTCCAGTAAGCATTGCTTGGAAATATAACTTGAGGTTATTAAGACAAAAACAATGCATGCATTTCTTTATTTGTTTCTGTAGAATTTTGTTTTGATGATGCATATGGTATTTCACTTCCAACTACTGCAGTGATCCTTCCAGTAATTTAGTATTAAAATTGATTTGAAAGTTCGGCATGTGATTGTTAATGTAAATAAAATGGAAAGAGTTGCTGCACACCTGTCTGGCTTGGTGCTATTTAGGTTTGTTTTTTCTTCAGCAATCACCAGTTGGGATCTATATTTTTTTAGAGGACTTAATGCAATTATGTTTTTGTTGTTGCATAGTTGGGATTTTTAGGCTTTCATTTATATTCCTGCAAAATGATAATAGAAAATCATGAAGAAGCCTTTTAAAAGTTAAAGTTGGTAAGAGTCCCATTAGGTGTTTCTGGGACTCTTTCCTTGTTCGTCAGTGAACCTGTCAATATATCACTCAAAATAGCAACTAGTGCCTATTTTCGTATTGGCAACTTTTACATATTATTCAGTGGTTGACATATAAAACTATTTGTTATGTTTGAGAAATGGCGACTCGTTCTGCAAAATAAGAGAATATCACGGGTTTTTTTTTTTTTTATGTTTTCCAGTAGTTGTCGTTAGATGATTGTAATAATTTTACTTTCACGTTAGGCTTTAGTAAAATTAGGGTTTCTATATCACTTCTTTTCTTTCCTTCTTATATACCCCTTTTTTTTCTGTTAATTTGTGTCCTTCCTTTTTGTTGCAGTGGCTTCTTTCTCATGTTTGGAAAAGTAAGGTGTCTCGAATAAGGTAAAAACAATTAGTTAATTAATTTACCTTGATGCTTTCTCCAAAAGTGAATAATTATTGTACTCCTTGTCAAGTACACAGTGTCCAAACTAGAATAACATATATACTGTATACCCTGTTTACGGAAAATTCTGTCATCCCTTTTGTAGTGTTTTCTTCTAGGACCACCCCTGTATTTAATTTTTTTCTATTTCATGAATGAGTTAGGGAAATATAAAGGGGTAGAAGAATGTTTTGGCATTTTTTGGAAAGCAGGGAGGAATGTGTTTTGGGAAATGTCTCTTCATTTCATAGTATGGAGGATAAATTACCTGTGAAGAAGCTTAGTTTCTAATTATATCATTTTTTTTCATGGATGATGTAGATATACATTTGGGTTATCCGCTCGCAACCTGGGTTTGCTGGTAATTTTAGATAAAACCCCTCAGATGAGCCATCTCACACGCCATTCAAAAGTACACATCATCATGAAGTGAAAAAGTCTCAATAGACACTGTAAATAGCGTGAATTCAGTAGGATTTTTCTGAATGCAGTTTGTGTTAGTTTTTTTTCCAAAAAAAGTATCTCACGTAGGATTTTTTTTTTTTCATTTTTTGTCCTATTTTCTGAGGCTTGGAGAACAAGTGAGTTCATATGGCATGCAAGTTGGCCATTTGAAACAGTAGCCTCTGTATAGAGATGAGATGGTGTGTTCTTTGAATTGAGAAATTCAAGATTTGGAGAAGCCATAGTTGGAATTTTTTCATTGTTTGTGTAAATTTGACTCTGATTTGATCACAGCTGTATTTTAATGTGCTGAAGTGGTTGTTACATTTGAAGGGATATGTGCTTAGGGGCTCTTTATTCAAAAAAGAAATAAGAAGAAAGAAAAATGGAGGTTGGAATTCTTTCACAATGGTTATCTTGACAATTTATTTTCAAATGGAGCTAAAAGGAATTTAGAATGAAATAGGAGCAGCATATAAACATATCCTTGACTTTGTGTTTGTATCTTAAATTTAAAAGTTGAAATTGTCGATTCAAATTATTGAACACGATCTTCATATTAAAATATATTTAGATATCAAATTATATATATTTTTTTGAATTTTTTGTTATTTTTTTGATGGATATAAAATTTATTGATCTAACGATTTGTGCACCATTCAATATTGATGATTTTTCATCAATTTAAAAAATAAAAAAATAAAATATATATAAAATTTGATTTCTAAAGATATTCAATATGAAGATTATGTTCAACGATTTGAATCGGTCATTTAAATTTTCAAATTTGAGATATAGATGTAAACCATAAAAGATTTTATATTTTACGAAACACCATAATCTTACTCCTTTGACTTTCTTATGATTTGTTTGTGTTTAAAATTTTATGTAATTTCAATTTGTCATCAAATACAAGTGTGTGGATGTCCTAAATTTGATATTTGTAAATTCCAAAAATCTTTTTTTTTTTCATGTGCAGCGTTTAAATATAATGTAGATCGCATTTCGATGATGATTGTCAAAATCATGAATGAATCACAGCATTTGGACCAAAAAAATACTGCGTTCTGTATTTGCTTCCATGCAAGCAGAAGACCATTAGGACGGAAAATTGCAAGGTAGAATGAAATGCAAGGATCTTTTATCCCCGTGCTTGTTCGGCAGTTAATTGGAAAATTGGACATTTCAGATTGAGCTCCCTTATTGGATTTTTAGTACAGTTTAAAAGTCGGAATCAAACTCCGATTTCTTCAGTTTAAGCCGTGGTTAGACTCTTACTAGAACTGAAATTGTGTCGCATTGGTAAAAGTCCGATTTCCACAAGTCTGGGATTATTTTGTAAAACTACAGCTTTGCAGGCTTCTTTGACAGCTGTCATAACCTGGCCAGTGAAGATCCCATATTGGTCAGATTGATGAGCATTTTCAGAATTATCAGGAAATATGTAGGGCTCAAAAATGAATGCTAAACCCCACATGGGGTCATCACACAAGGGACCTGCAGATGTAGCTAATTGAAAACCAGAAACAACACTGCTTTTTAGCTCTTCTGCTTCTCTGAGAAGTGCTGCTTCACTTTCTTCTAATGGTGGTGTCTCAATAGTGGTCTCAGTATCAGAGTTTACAAACCCTAATCTCTCTGACACATGGCAAGAACCTTGGATAAGAACAGCATTGCTATCAGCACAAATGTTTTCAGGTATGATAAGTAAATTTGGCCCCACTTGCCGGGGGCCCAAAACCAGATTCTCTGAAGACACCTAAGCCAGGTTTTTCTATACTTCTCAACCTTTTCTTTATCCCCTGATTGACCTGACATGGCCTCCAGTTCAGCTTCAACTGCAGATATTATCTTTTTTCTAAACGCAAGAAGTGATTCATCATCTCTTTTTGAGGTATTATCGCTATCTCCAGATTTACCCTCAAGTATCTCCCCAAGCAACTCAGCATTTTCTTCCAGCACCTTGGTCAGTGGGCCTGGGAGCTTCACCACTTGAACCTTAACTGCGCATCTTCCATTCAGGGTTGTTTTCTCTAGCACATTTACCCCTTCTCCTTCAATTGTCTCTTTAAAAGAGATCAAAGGCGGTGACACCTCCAATGAAACCCTAGCAAACCTCTCTCTTAATTCTTTGACGCACCTTTCCAGATGGACCTCTCCAGCTGCAGCTAGCACATGCTCACCACGAGATGAAACAGTGATCTCAACAGAAGGGTCAGCCCTGTTAAGGAGCCTTAATCCCTTTATTAAGGCACCCATATCAGCTGGATCAGATGGTTCAATAGCAACACAAAGCGTTGGAGCAACCTGAAAAGCCATGCTAGAAAATGGAAAGCAATCTTTGGTTGTACTCAATGTTGCACTTTTCAATACATGTTGAGATAGGCCTTTTATTGCAACTATCATACCAGCAGTAGCACTCGGGACTTGTATCAAGCCCTGACCAATCATCTGGTACAATTGGTGCAGCTCAACCTCCTGCACGTGCCGTTGCATTGTTGTTTCTGACTTTAGTGGATCATATAATGCTGATAGAACAAAGATCCACTGACCTGATTTGATGGTCCCACAGAAAACCCTAGCAAACGCAAGAAAGCATTCATTTGAGTCGCCTGAGTCAGAAACTGGTAGGCCAGTAGGGTCTGGAGGAAGCGCCTTGACTGGTACAGTAAACATGTTTGAAATGAAAGCTACACCTGGTGCAGTACTGCTAGAATCACATGTTTCAATACATTTTCTAGCCCGCTCAGCTTCTGAGAGGACTGAAGGGTCACAACTGCCTGGTAAAAACTCCCTCCGGGGAACCAACTGTGTGATACAAAATGGTTGTGCTGTACACGGGTCTGGTAAGCACTTCACAATCATCGACAGAACTGCATCTGATAGAGGCAGCCACTGGCTCATAATAGACTGAAGCAAGACCTTGGAATCCTTGTTCTGTAGCTCTTTCTCGGAAATCGACAAACCACCAAATTTCACAACTTTTTCGATCATGTCCTTGTTTCTTTCCAAAATTGCATGGTAGGCTTGCCACAAAGGCTTCAGTATAAATTCAACGAACATGGGCTCAAGATTATTGCTAACTGTTTCCATTGCTTTCTTCCCGACAATCATCTTTTTCTTTTTGTTATAATACCGCGGACCCCCAAACCCCTTCATAAGAGCTGCACTTTTTGCCCCCCACTTTTTTGCATAAAACTCCGCAAACTTCTCAATTCCAAAACCCCAGCCGTCCAAGGCACATGAAAACACAACGTTTCCCTTCTGTGGTTGGAAAGTATCCTCATCGTCTTCATCAGCTACTTCCATTTCTGTCCCTTCTTGGTCTTCGGCTCTTGAGAGGAGAGAATCCACATCTGACAAATACTTCTCAGATTTGAAGGCACTGACTATGAAGTTCACCTCATGGATGATGCGAGCCAACTTGTTGTAGGCTTCCATTGGGGTTAACTTAAGCTCGGTAATTAATCGGTCGATTTTATTTAAGACTAAACATGGTGTTAATTTTTCAACCCAAGCCTCGCGAAGCACAGCATGTGTTTGTATGTGCACACCTTCAACAGAATCAACTAGAACAAGTCCACCATCACTTAACCGTTCTGAATCTTCAGTGTGAACTTGTTTTTGCCCCTTTGGAAAGAAATAGGTCTGCAGTTCTACTATTTAGTTTTGTTATGCATACCACATATTGAAGTATTGAATCTTTCTACCACATTAATTAATTCAAAGTTTGTGATCCATAAACAATGGTTCTGCCGTTCTGGGGACTAATTCCAAGTTCCATGAAATTGGCACTGATCTTATATGAATTTCTACTGTCGGGTTTTCTCATTATCTCATACAATCAACTTGAATTTTCAGGTTCATCCGACCACATTACTGATAAATAAATTATTAAATAGACACTATTCAACTGGCAAATATTCTTTTCCTGTTTAGACAAGAAAAACAAAAAAATTATTGTTTTCACAATAAAAATACCTCACTACAGAAATCAATATGGCCAGGCGAATCAATTAGGTGAATGGGATGATCCTTATAATTCAATTTGACAGAGGTCTTCATGGTGATAGCCCTCCTCTGTTCCTTGTCGAGATAATCCATGTACCTTAACCGACCCGCCACTTTAGGGTGGATCACGCCGCCACCGCATGCGGCAATTAGGTGGTCGGCCAGAGTCGTCTTGCCATGATCAACGTGCGCCAATATGCATATGTACTGGGTTCCGACATTTCTTTTTATTTCCTCTTATTTTGTTTGTGTTACACTGAGGAATTTGGTCGAACAGTTGGTATCCCTGTTCAACTTGGTGGGACTTTGGAAGGAAAGGTTCCGTACGGTACTGTTTGCTCATTTGATGAAGTGGGCAGCTAAAACACAAATTTTAAACTACGGACAGAGTTTTAGCGTGCGGGCAGCTTTTATAAAGAAGATGAACGGTTGAGATTAAAAAAACTGTCCACCGGATGCGAATTCGACTCTGCTATTTGATGAAGAAAAATAGAAGAGAGAAGAATCCGGTTTGGCCTTGCCTGGTCTGATGTCTTGCGCGAGGGAACAAATAATTAGGGTTTGCGGAGGCGACGCCTTGTCGGTGAAGTCGACTGGTGCGTGGTTTTTTTTTTTTTTTTAACGCACAAAGGCCCGTAGGTAATTTATTATATTCAAACGGTCACATTTATTACTCAAAGTCTACTACTTTTTACTGCTACCTACTTTCTATTACAGCTTTCTACTCCAGTCTACTTTAAACTATTTGACCATACTATATAAACTCTCACTTCCAGCCTCTTCTAGACAGTTCATAACCCTAAATGCCTTGTTTAAATCCGCCGCTGAACTCTCTATTACCTCTGGTGCGTGGTTCACAAGTTTAGGCCCCTGAGTACTGGGCAAAAATGGAATAATGTGTACCATCTATATCTATATCTAGATTCTAGAGTAAAGATAGATTAAAAAAATGGAATAATGTATCTATATCTTTACCATTTTATCTGTATCTATACTTGTACTATTTGTATCTATATTTATATTTAACTTAAAAATATATTAAATTATTTTTAAATTTTAATTTATCATATTCGTTAAAAATTTCATATGAAAATATTATGTGATATATAAATTTGGGATGTTTTAAATTTTCTAAGTCTTTTTAATTTTTTAAATTACTGTAAAAATGATAATAAAATATTTAATATTTATGCATAATTTTTAAAAATTAAAAATAATAATTTAAAATTTTAAAACACCTCATTTTTTGTCTAATGTCATATTTTCATATGAAGAACTTAATGAACATGATAAATCAAAATTTAGAGATAATTTAATATATTTTTTTAGTTAAGCTTATGAAAAGCCTCTGTGAGTTTAATTTCACGCTATCTTTACTCCTATATATATATACACACACACTATATTATAAAGTGCGTATATATTAAAATTTTCTAGTAATGTTCAGTCTTTCCTTTTTTAAATTGACGACTAGGATAGAATATCTATAATAATGAATGATTTAGCTTTTAATCGTAACTATTTTTTTCTCTCCATTTCATTTGTTATAATTTTAGCATACATTAATAGAAACTTTGAAAACAAAAATTGTACATTAAATACATTAAACATCGGCTATTATTAATTTTTATTATAAAAAAACTAGCCAGTCTTACTCAGAAAAGAAAAGTGTGTGTATTTTATAAATCGTCTTTATTAAATAATGAATTGATATTATTTAAAAATATAAGAGTCTATAATTAATTTAAACATAAATTATATCTAAATAAAATATGTTATTTATTTATAAAAAAAATACATATATTTTTTTAAAATTAAGAATATTCCGCACAACTGATGAGTTTTTCTTGTGTTATAAATAGCATAAGGATTGGGCTTACCAATGATGTTGTAATTTTTTAAAATTATTAAAAAATTCATCTCCAATGATGTTCTGAAATTTTTAATTATGAAAATATTCATATCTCAATTTATGATTAAGGTTGATTGATTTTATAAATATAGCGGTTTAGGTTTTGATGAAAATTATTTTTTCATCTCATTTCATTTGTTATTTTTTACCGAGGTCTAAAAATAATCATACATTAAATAAATTAAAAAGTCGTACCGAACAAAACAAAGGAACTACACAAATTGGAGCAACTCCGCCTATTGAAACGAGGTAAGCAAGGGGAGTCACGTCAAATAAAAAAGTATCTGGTATAGGTGGTGGAGCACTCTTTTTTGGTTCGAAAAGAAAGGCAACTTGCAATGGTACAGTAAAGTGCAGGTAAGACAACTAAGTTCCTTTTTGGTTTTCTCTTGTTCGCCAAGGGGAGCAAGTGGATTGAATGCTTTTCTTGAATACGATCTGAATCTATCAACCACTGGCTGTGACAATAACGAAATAAGTGATTGTGCTCCATTTGCTGGTCAGGTGAGTAGCACTCGGCGTGCTCAATCGATTTGAAAAGTTACTCTTACTGCCTTCTTCCCTCGGTGCTTGAGAGGATCCAAGTTGCCAGTCAAAGTACAATTAATAGACCGAGTCTACAGAAACGTTACTCTTACTGCCTTCTTCCCTCGGTGCTTGAGAGGATCCAAAGATGCCTTCTTTTTGCAAGGTGCGCTTTTGCACGGCCCCCTCTGCACTGTCACCATTTTTATTCTGTGAAATATAAAATAATTGTACAAATCGCACCCCTCCCTCGCAATCACTAAAGTTGTAAGTACCAGTATTGAAAGGCACCCTATAGCACCCTATGTGGTGATTTTAAAACAAGATTAAAAAAATTACAGACATTAATTATCAAGACTTAATTATTAGTATTATCAAATGTCAAACTAATAGTTTAAAGTATTTAAAAAGGAGATGATCAAGATAAATCATTTGATTGACATTTTGGATGAGAATGTATTTAAATAGGCCTAGCCACTACCAGTACCATTTTTCAAAAAATACAAATTATAGTATAGAGAGGAGATAGAAACAAAGCCCGTAAATTTGTAAGGCCCAATAATGCCTCTACCAATTCAATTTCAGGGGAGTATCATTTATTAGTGATTAATCACATTTATTTTAAGGCCCCAGTCTATTGTGTTTTGTGTGGCACTGCCAAAGCCACACAATGTCAGGTCCGAATGAAAATCCTAGCCAATTGGAACCCGCTTTTACTCTACTCTTATTTCCTACTAACATAGTGCGTAGCGAGTCATTTACTTGGACCAGAAATTTTCATGTGGGTCCCTTAAGTAATATCTTGCTACAATTATTTTATATTTTTAATATAGACAGAATAAAATAATTTTTATTATCGTTTGATAGTCCATCAAAGACTATCAAAAATTATATAATTTGTAACAGTTATAATTTAACGGTCTTTGATAAATTATCAAACGATAATGAAATTGTATGAATTTGAAACACTATCAATCTATAAGTAAAAAATATATCTATAAAAAAAAATTTAATTTTTATATTTATTTTTAGTATTACTAAGATTTTCAAAATAACCCATTGTCAAGTTCCAATCTATAATAGATGCCTGCTTGCTTTCATTGAAGGCCACTTTCCGACTGTCAAAATGATACAGTTAGAAATAAAAAGAGAAAGGAGTTGCATTATGTCTTTTATACATCCACTGCCGGCTTGGTCGGTTATCATTTTGGGTTCAATACACACGAGTTTTTGATGGACTATCAAACAATTTTTATTATGTCTATATTCAGGTGACCCGCTCGAATCCGAACCCGACCTGACCCAACCCACCCGATTGCCACCTATCGATAATCATCTCGGTGGTGATGAGAGTGATTGCACGGGTCATTCCGTCATTGTTATCGATCGGTACCAGTGGAATACAGTTGGTACGGATTGCTGCACTTCAGTTTGTCTGTGTTTTCGGCCCAAATTTGCATCACTTCCATTGACTATTCCTTCAAAACATCTGTGGTTAATTATATTATTTTTGTCCTGTGTTCCATACTAGTACATTTGAATATGCGTACCAACCAGAGATATGCACTAATTTAGATACTAGAGGTCCGATTGAAACCACATTTTTGGGTCGATCTGTACTTTTTTTGTTGTTGCACCACTATAGTATTTTTAGTTCTTTTTCTATGAGTTAATCTGAATGTTGGATCAGTTTCTCTCATGTTCTGAAGCTTCTTATTGCTTATAATCCAGTGACATAGCAAATAGCATTATTTTGTGCATCTAGAAATGATATGTAAGTATATAGCATGATTTTGAAATACCATACAAATATCAATTGCTCAAATATATACATTATTTAGTAATTTTAATTCCTTTTCTGAAATTCTGGATATGTAAGTATTATTTTGTGTGATTTTCCATAATCAATAGCCTGATTTTGAATTACCATACAAATCTCAGTTGCTCAAATAAATACATTATCTGAGTTGTTTGTGAACTAATTAAATAGACCGAGTACCAATTTTACACATGCACAATATACTGGTCGTTTGTGAACTAATTTAGAAGTAGTGCAGTAGTTTAATTTTATTGTCTCGTGATTGTTTATATTCTAATTGCATCAAATTTATTACATGACATATTTGAGTAATTTTGGTTTACATTTTTGAGAAAAAATATTGAAATTAAAAAAAAAAAGAAGTTCGTGAAAGTCTAGTCCTAATTTATTTATACTCGCGTATAAGGAAAGGAAAATATAAATTCAGTAAAACAAGAAACAAAGTGGAAAATCACTGAGGAATGAAAAATAATGAAATATTCACAAGTGGACAAGAGGACAATGACCACAAAAAAACACAGCTAAAAGATTGGTAATCAACTGCCACCAATAGTGTAGTGCAATTACCCATTTGCCCCCCAAACCAAAGTAGCGATTTAATAATTAATTATATATACAGACGTAATTATCCACAAATTACACCAACCGTAGACAGCCGAAGTTGACCTAGTCATCTCTTGCTCCCTCTGTATCCATTTTTTGGGGGGTAATTTCTCCATCCTTTTTTATTATGACTAAAAACTTTACTTTTAAACAAAATGTAGATTAAATAGGTTTTTTAATGCACTAGGTTATACATAGTATTAGTATTACTATTGTTCTTTTTTTCCTTCAGAAAATATCTAAATAAACCGCAGCAACACTTATGATTCCTTTATAATCTTTAAGCACATTTTCTTGCATATTTTTCTAAATGAACTGTACTACGAGTATGATTTTTTTTAATTCTTTTTATTTATTTATTTTCCTTGAAATAAATTGTCAGCAAAGTTTCTTCAATTAATGAATTCAGTTTTGGCCTGAAACCCATTCAGTTTTGTTTGTTATTTCCTTGTCTTTTATTTTTCGAGCATGACCTTATTGGCTTTTGTAAGATTAGTTCGAACTTTGAATTTGGAAAATGATTTTCGTCTTACGTAATGTGCCATAGCTCTGCATCTGAATAAGGATAGACATGCATTCATTTGGAACAGGTAGCAACCGTTCTACAATCTCAACCATTATTTTTTTTTTAAGAACAAGTCTTTAGTCTAATTGCAAAAGAAAATGCTCTTTGTGTGAAAGGCCATAAATTAAGTAGTATTTAGTCTCTCATCTTTATTCCAAAAAAAAAACAATTAAAGAATTTCCATCAACTTTATCAGCATAAATTGGTTTAAAGAATTTCCATCAACTTTATCAGCATAAATTGGTAGCTAGCATGGATTTCAAATGACAGTTGCATATGAATTATATAATTATACATGAATTGCTTATTTTCTTTACAATTAATTGTGTATCATGTATACAGATAACAGTTAAGTCCTCCCAATTCCCATATACACAAGCTACAGACATGAATAACTAGATTCCCTTCTCTCTGTCATTGTCAAATGATATTTACCAAAAAAAAAAGGAAGAAGAAAATAAAATAAAGTTCAAACCTACGGCTTCTGAAAACTATATTGAACAACACTAGGAGAAGAAAATTGAAGGCCAGGAGAAATACTTGAACCGGCTTTATCTAAATTCTGGCCCCTGCCCAGAGTGAGAAGAAGCATCGAATTATCGACCGAACCGATGACATCGTCGCTTCCATCTGTCTGATCTTGACTCCGGAAAAACCCTCTATTGCTGTCAGGCGTCGAAGATCGGCTGGTCAACTGTTGAACCACTCCCATGAACTCTTGTGGGCTCGCATGTATGACCTTCGGCGTGCGCTCATAAAAAATTGTCGGCGTCCGGCTCGGCGTTTCAGAGGGCTTTTTGGTCTTTAGTAAATCTTTGGTTATTCTGAGGGGGTTTGGCCTTGGTCCCTGGATCCCCTTCTTTGAGGAAGGCATTGATTTTGAGATAACACAGAGGAGCAATTATTCGATGGAGAAGGTTTTAACGAGCGTGTGCATGTGTTCCAGAGAGAGAGAGAGAGAGAGATTTGAATTTGGTATGTGATCTATTTGGATTGGGGGAGTGAGGTTTATTTATGAAAGGGTCAAAGGTCAGAGATCATAATTTGTTTGTTTGATGACTGTTTGACTTTTAGATGTATTAAAATGGAAAATTCTACAAAGTACAAAAGGTTATTTTGTTTAAAAATTTCGACGGTGATTATCTCTAGGATTGGGAATTTTGTGTTCAATTGAATTAATTAATTTCAATTCACTTCATTAATTTTAATCGAGTTAGTGACGCTCTTTGATTAAAAGTTAACACAACGGATTTGATTGTTTCCAATGCAGAATTGAATTAAATAACTGACCGAGTATACGTGATATTGAGTCATTCTATATGTATATAGTTTTTAAATATGCACGAAAGCTCTTTTTCCATGGTCAAAAAACAATTTTGAAATTGCCATCAAACTTTTTTTAATAAAAAAAATATTTGTAGTCCATTTTAGCTTCCAAATGGGCACGAAATCTTTGAAATTGGACCACAAGCACAACTGTCACATGGTTTTGTATGTTTTATTCGATCCAAAATTAAATTCTCTAAAACCACGTGTTCTTGTTCTCTAGTGCTCTCCAGTCAAATTAATGAACTGGCCGTGTTCGTGTTAGCAAGTAATGAATAATAATTAATAAATATTTGCACCACGTCAGTGTCAACATTAAAAAAGATGGATCAAATTGCATTTTGCAAACATCATATTAGTTGAGCTAATTAGTCGTTTAATAATTGATCATGAGATGTCCATTTTTGGGTAATTAAGGAAAATAGAGTTTAAACAGTAAAACAAGGTACCGGGTCAAAGGAACACTGCTGAAGTTAAGATAGAAAGTGACCATATATTTCTTTTCAATCACAATGCAACCGATGGCCTTTTAGTTTTGATCCTTTCTTTTGGTCATTAAAAGTAAAGAGCCGTAACTTTTTAATATGTCAAATGTAACTTATAGTTAGTTGAAAAATGAATATTTTATTAATTTTAATTTA
Organism: Schoenoplectus tabernaemontani; assembly: GCA_037127355.1. Taxonomy (NCBI): domain Eukaryota; kingdom Viridiplantae; phylum Streptophyta; class Magnoliopsida; order Poales; family Cyperaceae; genus Schoenoplectus; species Schoenoplectus tabernaemontani. Next base: position 11,611,657 of record CM073744.1, on the reverse strand, counting down.
GAAGAGGTGTCAACATGTGAATCATGGAGACGAGTTGGTATTGGATCAAAATTTATTAGCCTGCCGATCACGGCATCAAATCTGCTGTTATTTTTGAAGAAGAATAGAGTTCCGTTATTTATTTCAAAAAAATAGAAAAAAATCCTAAAAATTAAAAAAAGTTTATAGATATATTTTCTTACTTGTAGATTGATAACCCGTTAAATTTCATATAATTTCATAAATATTTGATACTTCATCAAAGATTATCAAATTTAACGGTCTTTCACTAATATTTGCAACGGTTTTTGATGGACTATCAAACGGTAATGAAATTATATGAAATTTGACAGGCTATCAATCTATAAGTAAAATAACATATTTATAAACTTTTTTCTATTTTTAGATTTTATTTTTTATTTTTTTTGAAATAAATAACGGGACTCTATTATTCTGCAAGAATAACAGTAGATTTGGAGCAGTAGACCACCACATTTTTATTTTTTGAAAAAAAAATATATACTAAGCATTTTTTTAAGAGAGATGTTGCGGACTGCTAGGGACGTGTATTATTTAAATGAAGATAATAAAAATCGAATGAGATATCACATTTTAAGAATGTGTCTAGAAGAGAATACAAAAAAATCAATTAAGTTACTTTCATCTTTCTGTGACCATAACTTGGTTCATTATTGATCATCAAATTATTCTGCTTTCATAAATGAAGCCAACATAATGAGACAAAATTCCCAAATAAATATTTTTTTGCTAATTTAAAGACTTAATTTTGCAGTGGCTTTTTACTACAGATATACTTGCACAAACATATTTTTCGTTCAACACAATTTGGGCCAGAGGGGCATGTGTCATGCCCTATTTGTCTATATCCATGTGGCCAACCTAGCTTTCCAATATGTTTTAAATATTTCTTTTGAAAAAATAATATAGTCTAAATATTAAATGGAATGTTTAAGCATCAATTCGTTAATATGAATAAATATGTCTCCTTTATTGTTAATATTCACCAACAAATGATAACAAAAAGTGTAAAGTTAAAAACAAATTTTACAATTTTAGATTTTATTTCGTGTGATTTATAAGTATTTAAATTGTACGATCCATTTGAAGTTGTGCGTGCATGTATTAAAAAGTAAATAAATAAACAAATAAGAAATTCTGTAGAGGCCCAAAAGAAAATGGCACCGTGTGAAATCAGGTGAGGGACGGTCTAAGAACGACATAAAAGATTTTTTTTTTAATCTATATTCCTTTCAAAAAAAAAAAGTTTCTCATAGACACTGTTCGTGAAATTTCAACGTCATAGACCAATAGAGGAAAGGAAAAAAAAAATGAAATTAAATCCTAATCAGCGGCCATTCATTGTTTTCTTACTTTGAATTTTTAATATTGTGAACTTGTTCCCGATAAGGAAGGTGCTTAATGGGTAATGTTACCATCTAGGCACTGAAGCCTCCCTTTTTGTTCTTTTCAGAAGAGTTTGAATATTATATAATGCTCTAGTGGAAAAAAATATACTTAGTTTAATAGATACTACATTCTTTTCCCTTACGTAAGAAGATCAAAATGAAGGTTTAGCTGTAAGAATTATATATAAAAACGCATAACACCATTCTACAAAAATATTTTGTTTAACAGAAAACGACAAACTATATACCATATAAAATAAGAAATATACTAAAATTTTATGCTTCTTTAAAGTTCACCCAATCATAAAAAATCAATAATATATATATTTTTTTGCATACAATTTAGAAGTTCAAATAATCGGGGCAATTTGCACAGCGTTTGTTCCCAAGACACAATAGTTAATAGGAGACTAGTAATTAAGCAATACATAATGATTTATTTTTAAAAATAAATTATATTCAACTTTTTTGTTATTATCTGAATAATATGGAAAAATCAATTATAATTCTACATATAGTTAATTTATGTATGTACGGATGTAGTTTTTCTCGCTGAACCAAAAAGAGTAAAATACAATATTTTGTTATTTAAATTCAATGACTATTTTATAATTATTCTTTCTCCTCATTTAAAATGGTCTAGTGTCAATATATCTAATCTACAATTTAATACATAACATAATCTAATCTTTTTATGTTATTATGTATACATTCTCATGTATTATGTATTGTTATTTTTATTACACATTTTAATGCTCTTAAAGAATTTGTATCCAAATTTTGCTTAACATAATCTTTCAGTAAAATACTTTGAAATTTTAAATTTTGAATTATTTATTTATAATTTATTTTTTCGGAACAAAACCCAAAAGACCATTATTGTAGATATACCCCTTGTTTGATAGATGTATTTAGTAAGCGCTTTAAGGCGTTTTAACGTATCAAACAGAAGACCAATTAGTCGGCCGGTTAATCGTAATCGGTGGATAAACCGTCACATATCATAGTCGGTTGATTATTTTTCCAGTCTACATATTGTTATACATTTAAATCATATGAATTTTATTTGAACTCTAATTTTATAATTAAAGACATTATAAAAATTAGTCTTCATTAATTTTAATTTGATTTCATTTTTTTCTCAATCATACATTCATGATTTTTTTTTCAAAACAACTGATAAGATTATAGATTCGGTAATTTAATTTTTATTTATAATTTTTTAAAATAAAAAATAAATAAAATATTATAATGTGTGTGAATGATCGATTTTTGTTGGAATTATTTATATTTTATGTATTGAAATATGAATACTAAATTATCTATAATAATCCGATTAGTCAGCCACATAAAATTTAATCGCAAAGCGCTACCTCATCCATCATTAAACACATTCCATTATTTACTATACTCCTACAAACAAATTACCAATTTAATGATTTAATTTTACTCTACTTAACTTTACTGAAGATAGCATAGCGTACAATACATTTGCAAGTTGGATTTAAAAATTGGTGCACATCTCTTGTCGATGTCAAATTGTTAATAGTTGCTATTTGATTTCTTGTACAAAAATATAAATATAAAATCCGTCAGATCGATGAGACCGAGTATTGTGGTTTAAAGTAGACATTTGGGGAAAAAAATTTCACGGGTCAATTCAGCCCGAACCAATTCGTGGCTGCAATTCGAACCGATTCGGACCGATATTAATTTTTAAATTTAACGGTGGTACAATTCATTCCTCAATATTTTTACCACTCTCTAACTTGGTCCGTCTTAACTTTTAAATTACTCCTTCAATCTGTGCCAACTCATAATTCAAACTGGATCGAACTCCTCACCTGAGGAATTTTCTTTTAAGATAGGAATTTCATGGATCTCGAAGCAATCAGACGAAATACGATGAAAATTGTATGTTGCAATGTGCCATGCAGCACTGGTTCTCAACACCCAATTACCTAAGGATTGAGACAGGAACAAATATAGAATTTTGATCAAGAGATGAGTAATCTAATTACAATAAGTTATTAGATTCAAATTCATTAATTATCATATACTAAATAAAAAATTAACAATTCGACATATATTATTATCTAATAAAAAACTATCAAAAAACTATCTTTTTATATATTAAAAATAATAAATAATCAAGTCGATTAATAATTTTTTTCTACGAGACTTAATATTTTGGAAACCTTTACACTCGGACCGAACCGAACCCGACCTAATCCATGGGGTCCAATCCAAAATGGTTAATAATGTGTAGGGTTCGAGTTTTTGAATTTTGACCGCTCTAATCCGGACCGTATGGCCTGTGATCTGAGGTGGACTGTTGACTACGGTAATCCGTGACTCGGAGAAATTTAAACTAGATTGCCTTGGACTCACTCATCTTTAGAAGTAGTATTATCCGAACCGATTTGTCTAGATCTGGAACCAACCCGATTTAATTTTTTAGGAAAGTCAAACTGACTCGTCCGATCCGAACCCGACTTGACCCGAAAACAAATGATCTGCAATATAATTAAAATCAATTAAAAATTGAAAAAACACATATAAATTGATCTGATCCGACCCCGGCCCGACCCAATTTCTTTCAAAAGATCTGACCTGACCTGATCCATCCGAACACGAACCCGACCGATCCGTCAGATTGTGACCTCTACTTCAAAGTTGGAGTATATACGGTTCGAAATTTCTAACAACAATGAACCAAATTATACGGTAGCCGGTCCGGTTAACGCCTTAACAGTAGTAAACGACTTACCTAGGCTAAATCAGGATACGGTTGCCGCAAAAGATCTCCACTTTCATCCCCAACAAACAAGTCTAGCTGGATACAACTCCTTTTTGCTCATCTCCTCTGGTTCCCGTTATTACTTTCCCTGATCCTGTCTGGCCCTTTCCTCTCTCCCCTCGCACATTTCTTTTCGCGGCAAATCTCAAATTCAGTTTAATGCTACCTCTAAAATAGCAAAATTTTTTACAGCTTCTCCAGGGATACCTCTCTCTTTCTCTCTCTCCGCCTCTTCCATCGCCGGAGAGATCCACCGGAGAAGCCTCCTCCGCCGGTACCGGAGACGGTAACCTGCCTCCACCTGATTCATAGTTCTAATATTTTCTTCTCAGTTATCCCCAATTAGGCGCCATCTCTGGTTCTGATAGGCGCCGTGCCTGATTTGACCCGTGTGAACATGCGAGTCACTGATTTCTCTATCGATCGATCCTGATTCGAAATTGGAAGCTACATTGATCCTCCATGGGTAACACCTGTAACGGTCCACCGGGCACCATTCGCTTGGGTTTTTTTGACTGGACACCATTTGCTGCCGCCCGGTCACGGGAATTACCCAGCTCCAACCCGTCTGACCCGTCCCCGTCCACCTCTTCTCCCTCCCCTTCACAGGCCCCATATCCAATCACAATCCCTCAATCAGAGCACCCCAGCTCACCTAAAGGTAACCCTGAATCCCCAGCTGAATCTAGCCCCAACCCGCAAAACAAGACCCCACCTCAGGTCAAACGGGTTGCCAGTGCCGGGTTATTGGCTGACAGTGTTTTGGGGAGAAAAACAGAGAAATTGAAGGACTTGTACAGCATCGGCCGAAAACTTGGCCAGGGACAGTTTGGCACCACCTACTTGTGTGTTGAGAAATCTACAGGAAAGGAATTTGCATGCAAGTCGATTGCAAAGAGGAAACTCACATCAGATGAGGATGTTGAGGATGTTAGACGGGAGATACAGATCATGCACCATTTAGCCGGGCACCCCAATGTTATTTCTATTGTTGGTGCATACGAAGACGCTGTGGCTGTGCATTTGGTCATGGAGCTCTGTGCTGGTGGTGAATTGTTTGATCGGATAATTCAAAAGGGACATTACTCAGAGAAAGCGGCTGCTGAGCTTGCGAGAGTTATTGTCAGTGTTATTGAGGCATGTCATTCACTCGGAGTGATGCACCGAGATTTGAAGCCAGAGAACTTTTTGTTTGTTAATCAGGAGGAGAATTCAGCTCTTAAGACAATTGATTTTGGGCTGTCAATTTTTTTCAAGCCAGGTAACTGTTGCTTTAGTTACATTCTGACACATGCCAAAAAAATATTTTGGTTGATATTAGTAGGTTTTTAGTGCATGAAAGTAAGTCACCATCGCAGGCTTGTTTGACAAATGAGATAACCAACAACCAAACTCACAAAAATTAAAAAGCTGAATAATTTTCGGTAGGCTGTGTATAAAGTCAGTGCAAGTTGAATATTGTTTGGCAGTCAATTTGTAAATCCTTTCGCCTGAAAAAATCAAGACCTATCAAGGTGATTTTAAATGTATGTACAGTTTAAATTTTTCGGTTCCTATGTGTTTTGATGTTGGTTGTGACTTGTGACGGTTGTCAAATACATCTCCATGTTAAGTTTTACTCATACTACATTTTGTATCTTTTGGTTCATATAAAGAAGGCTTTTACAGGTTTCCATATAAATGGGGCTTATTCATATTAAATGTATTCTGTCTCAGTCATTGGTATTTAGCTGAACCATGGTTGTTGAAAGACAGATTTAGCTAGCTTGAGTTTATGAAATCTCTTTTGGTTTGAATGGTACCAGTCAATTTGATCAGTTCTTATTTTTTCTTCTGCCTCACTCTCGACTTTATGTTGTAGATTAAGAAACAACATGCTAAACTTCCATCTGTCAGTGTATTCCTTTCAGCTGAAAACTTCTCTTTTATTTTTTAGGTGAAGTCCTGACTGATGTTGTTGGAAGCCCGTATTATGTGGCACCAGAAGTATTACTGAAACATTATGGCCGCGAGGCAGATGTTTGGAGTGCTGGTGTAATAATTTATATATTGTTGAGCGGCGTACCGCCTTTTTGGGATGGTTGGTACATTTCTTTTCACATTGTTTGTACTTTTTTGATAACTAAGGCCTTAGTTTACCTACTTATGTTGCATAATCCTGAAATTGGTTAAAAAAAACAAGATGTTTTAATACTATAGTAGGGATATTTCTGAGTTACACATTAATACTTTTTTTAAAATTGTGATTTTACCTTTAGTTCTATATATGTGAATCTCAAGGACTGAACCTAACTGAATATTTAAATTGAATCGAAAATAATTTATTTACCTCCAGTTGCAGTATAATTGAGTTAACCTCATACTTGTTTCTTGTTTCTTCCTCTCTATTCCCTTTCCTTTCAAACTTAGGAGCACATTCCATGTTTCTTTAGGTTCTCCATTCGCCATTCAGCATAACCTACTGTGATATTCTAATCATTATCATTGTTGTTGTCAATGTCTGTATTATTACCACTGCTATTGTTGGCTACCACATATTATTGTTACTATTATTGTTCTTATATGATTTATTCCTTCCAATGCGCAAATGCAGAATCAGAGCAGGGGATTTTTGAGCAAGTATTGAAGGGTCCGCTTGATTTTTCTTCAGATCCATGGCCTGCCATTTCTGAGGATGCAAAAGATCTCATCAGAAAAATGCTTGTCAGAAAGCCCAAAAAGCGCTTAACTGCCCATGAAGTTCTATGTCAGTTCTATTTCACTTGTTATTGGAGGCAATAGCTTCTCTCTGTGTAGTTATACTGACTGAAAGTATTGGTATGGCACAGGTCATCCTTGGATGAGAGTAGATGGTGTAGCACCTGACAAACCTCTGGATTCAGCTGTTCTTACCCGGCTCAAACAATTCTCAGCTATGAATAAGCTGAAGAAAATGGCGCTAAGAGTAAGATATTTTCCCTATTTCTTAGTTCTTTATCTCTGCTTCTTTTGTTATCTTTGTGTTATGCTTAGTAAAATATTATCCTAAATTTTTTGGTCTGAAACTTAGAATGCAGAATTTTTTTAACCCAGGAACTGCCAAACCCTATCAATGAATAATTCTCTTGTTTGTTTGTTCTTGGTAATTGCCTGTAAAACTTAGGAACTGTATAACTGCAGGTGATTGCGGAGAGCTTGTCAGAGGAAGAGCTTGCTGGTTTGAAAGAAATGTTTAAGATGATAGACACTGACAATAGCGGCCAGATCACATTTGAGGAATTGAAGGCCGGATTAGAACGTGTTGGTGCAAATCTCAAAGAGTCTGAAATTGCAGCTCTCATGGAGGCAGTAAGTGTGAAATACTATTGCTTCAGGTTTTCTGGGTATGGTCAAATAAAGTCAATCCTCATTTAGTTGGGGAATGGAGCCTGTATCTTTGATAATGAAGGTCAATTTCTTATTGATTTCGAACTGAACCAGTTACATCCAGTTCAAGTCCACAACATTCCTTGAGACCATCTCAGAGCAGTACTTAGAGATACTGGTCAACCTGTGTGAACTGTACCCTGTTTAGGCATCCTTTAGGTCAGGTCCTTGTAGAAAAGTTTCCAGCCCTAATAAAGTGATTCCTGAAGGGGCTTATTGAGTATTTTAATCTTTTGTCTTGCACAATTTTCTAAGTTTTTTTTTGTTTGTTTCATTTTATTTCAATCTTTAATGTTATTAGGCAGATATAGACAACAGTGGCACGATAGACTACTCAGAGTTTATAGCAGCAACGATGAATTTCAACAAAATAGAGAGGGAAGACAACCTCTTCACGGCTTTCTCGTACTTTGATAAAGATGGGAGTGGGTATATTACTCTGGATGAGCTTCAAAAAGCATGTGAGGAGTTTGGGATAAATGATGCCCGTCTTGAGGAGACCATTCGGGAGATTGACCAGGATAATGTAAGATTCCACTCTCTTCATATAACATTTTGTGGGACAATTGCCTGCATACCCTTAAAATTGTACTCTTTCATATTTACTCCCAATGAAATGTTAATCATTTTGTCCTGTCCCACAAATATAGGAAAATCATGGATTTCAGTAGAAATTATAGAAAAATATAATCTATATCCCTACCCCTCAACATATTCCTCAAAGCTTCCCAAAATTGGTGGTGTATAAAATGCTCTTGTCTAGCTAAAGTAAAACCAGGAAATCTGACATGCAGACTCAGAACATGTGGGTTGGGTGGGGTTCTGCTTCACTCTAGTCACATAAATTGCATCTAACAACTGTGACTGGCACTTGGCTGGCATTATGTCTTTTGGTTTCTAACAATTTCCTAGGCGTGCTTGTTCTTTAATAGAATAACCCCTTTTATTTATTTGCTTATTCTTCTTTAGGATGGAAGGATAGACTATAGTGAATTTGTGTCAATGATGCATAAAGGGAATACAGCTATCGGCAACAAGAAGGGTAAGAACTACAGCTTTGGTCTCAGAGAGGCTCTCAAGCTTGGATGAAGGCCACAGATTTAGGTAGGCACATTTAGCATCTTTCTGAAGTTCTGTGCCATCATTTTGTCCTTGTAATGGACATAAGCAATCTCCAGCAATGACTTGCACCTCATAATCTCATAATTGTTGTTTGGGTATTTCTATGAACGGAACAGTTCAAAATATATTTGGCAATACTGAAAGTAAGAGTGGTATTATTTAATATCATAGCAAGAATTAGTAAAAGTGAAATCTATGATCTTGTTGACAATTAAAAACATTGAGGTAGCAGTCACTTATCTTCTTCATTTGATTTGTCAGATGTAAATACCAGTTCCTATAGAAAAGGTTACTTCCAATGGTGGGTCAACAACCATGCAATAATAGACCAGTCAAATGGAAGGCTCAATGCCAGAAGTTGTGTATTCCGATATGTGGAACCCGTTGGCTGAATATAGCACGAAGCCTACTAGAGTTTTGCCACTGAAGTTTATTGCATTAGCATTTCTTTAAGATTTTTTCCTCAGTCTGCCTGGTACCAAGACTGAGCAACTTGGTTGTACATTTCTTAGCTAAGGTTAGAATAGCAGTCTGTTTAAGATGCTGTCATTGTATTTAATTTTCATTTTTTTAAGAGCAAGATAGCTATGTTTTGTTGCTTTTGAATCAATATGTTTTTGTAAATTCTGTTACCCAAATTTGTTATTTTGTGGCGGGTAGTTCGGAATGTTTATTTGGAGGAGCTAGGATATTTACTGTGATGGACAAAGGTATGCAACTTGGTGTACCGTTAACAGCAACAGGATTTAGTAAGACATGTAAACCAAACTTTATTGTGTTAATTTATTATAATGTAAACCGAAGATAACTTCAATTAAACATTTCTGCATATTCATAAAAACGAAAAAGGAAACCATCATTTCCGTGGCTGAAGTTCTAAACTGTCAATTTAAATGATGTCTTAATGTCATTCCTGCATGAACGATTATAATTCTTTTTTACCTTTATTATTTTGAACTCTCAATTGGAGAAATTATGAAGGGTGGGTATGGATAAAGCTTCGTATTTGCGATTTCCAAGAAATGGAAAATCAAGGGAATCTCAGGTTTCAGTTGATTAGCGAGCGACAAGTCTCTTTTTCTTAAAAGAATATCATCAACTTTCCTATGGGTTAATTAATAATTATCCTAATTCCTAACCACTAAATCACACCTAAAACCTTTTTTTCAAAATTTTATTGATGGTTAATCAGGCACCAATTAATTTGTCAATAAAAATTGATGGGATTAATATATAAATCATTGATAGCATATAATATACACTTTAACATAAATAAATCAGTTCGGTTAAAATCAAGTTATATAATAAGCCAGTCGGAATCCTTATTTCAATTGTGTATGTTTAAATTAATGTAATAATGATTGAAAGTCGATCTTGTAGATTTTAATAATAATTATTATTATTAAATTAATATTATTAAAAATAAGAGTGAGAACCGTAAAATTTTAAATATACGAATGGCAGTGGCGCGTTTTATTAAAATAGGCAAACGCGCCACTGACAGTGGCACATTTATCTCATATCTGCGCGTTGTTGAAGAGAGAGAAAAAAGAGAGAGAGAAAAAAAGAAAGAAAGAAAGAGAAGAGAGGGGAAAAAAAGAGAAAGGGAAGAATAAAAAAAATTAAACATACGAGTGCAGTTTATTATTGGATATTGCTATTAAAGATAAATTTTATTTATCTAAATAATTAGAATTGAAATATAAATTATATATTAATTATATATTAATTATTAATTAATTATGTAGATTAAATTATAATTATTTAATTATAATTTAATTATAGATTTAATTGTAAAATTTAGTAATTATAATTTAATTGTAGATTAATTATAGATTTAATTATAAAATTATTTAATTTTAGATTAAATGTAAATTTAATTTTTAAAGTATTTAATTATAATTTAATGATAGATTAATTGTACATTTAATTATAAAATTATTTAATTGTCGATTAATTGTAGGCAGAAAATGTGTGAATTGATTTGCCATAATAGAAAATCAAATAATGTCATAACAAAATATAATAATAAAGTCACAATAAATATACAATAATAAAATACTAAATAAAATACCACAACAAAATCTCCATGATAAAATAATACAACAATAAAGATAAAAAATAGAATACTACTCCTGACGACGCCTAACATATCGACGTGCTCTCGGACGTGTCTGCAAAAATAAAGACGGTATATCAGTGAGCTGATTTTATTTTTTTTAATAATTAATATTGACTAAATTGTAGAACAAACAACTAACCGCGTCAGGTGTATATCGAGGTGGTGGATGAACATCACGCTGCTCTCGACCATGAGCAAGTGGAGTGAAATCTCCTGTCTGTGTAGGCTCTGTAGCATCATCCTGAATATGCGATGACTCTCCAGGCCCGGAAGGAAAACCATACTGGGCCGGATCGTTCTGCTCGCCGTACTGCGGATCCCACTGCTGGCCGTACTGCGGTACATGATCCATCGGTATCTGCTGGGTCTGTGAGAAATGCTGAGTCCCAAATGGATCTGAGAAAAGTGTACTCCGACGGATCGGGAATATCAACAGACAACCTAGTAATAACTTTGTTTCAATTGTAGTTCTCTGAAAGCTGTTAATACAGTTAAATTTATTAAAATTATGCTGTTAATATAATTAAATAATAAATTAAATCTATATTATTCTACCCAAATAATTAATAAATAATCTAAAATTATAATTACACAATTCTACAATTTAATCTATAATTGAATAATTTTATAATTAAATCTACAATAAATGAATAATTAAATCTATAATTAAATAATTTCACATTTAAACCTATAATTAATCGATAATTAAATAATTTTATAATTAAATCTATAATTAATCTACCATTAAATTATAATTAAATACTTTAAAAATTAAATTTACATTTCATCTACAATTAAATAATTTTACAATTAAATCTATAATTAAATTATAATTAATAAAATTTACAATTAAATCTATAATTAAATTATAACTAAATTATATATAAATAATTATAATTTAATCTACACAATTAATTTTTCTATAATTAATATATAATTTATATTTTAATGCTAATTATTTAGATAAATAAATTACCTTTAATTACAATATTCAATAATCCGCACTCGTACGTTTCTTTTTTCTCCTCTTCTCGTCCTCTCTCTTCTCTTTCTCTCTCATCCTCTTTCTTTCTCTCTTTTTTTCCCTCTCTTCTCTTTCTTTCTTTTTCTTTCTTTTTTCCCTCTCTTTCACAACGCGCAGATGCGATTCTGTGCGTTTTGTATATATAAGAGGCAAACGCGCCACCAGCGCGTTTCTTTTCATATATTTAAAATTTTACGGTTATCACTCTTATTTTTAATAATATTAATTTAATAATAATTATTATTATTATTAAAAACTGTCGATCTTGATTCTTTCAATTACAGACGGGCCAAAAAATCACCATTACCAATGAATGTATTTCCTTCTCTCATGGGAAACAAATTCCTTCAGAATCTTGATCGAATGAGAGGGAGAACAAATGTAATAGATTGAATTGTTCGTTGAATCTTTTAGATCGGAATCGGAGATGCGCGATTATACAAGTTAAAACAAAGAGGGAAAAAAAACAACAGGGCCCAACCGGGTTCGAACCGGTGACCTATTGATCTGCAGTCAATTGCTCTACCACTGAGCTATGGACCCGTTTTGATATGCCTGTCAATATATTTCTCCATTACAAGTATATTACAAAGCCCCCCAAATACAGAAAAAAGGAAAAGAAAAAGTCTTAAAACTCTTTGAGCCTCACATAATTGATAATTCCAACCTCACTTTGCTAACAACCACAAAATAAAAAGTCTCCTTCGTTTCTCAGAGACCATTAGCCCAAGTCTACATTTTGTACCTTGGTGCGTTGCGTTGCTTGCTCTAACTAAAAGGCGAAGTAGAAAACTGGGCTGAGGAGGAGGTGCAGCAGTATAAAACAGGCGCAGGAGACGGAGAGAAACGCTACACCGTACACTACTCTCACAACCATTGTATGAGAGACTACGAGCTCCTTTCTTTCCTTGTTAGTTGATTCTTCGGTGGATAAGAGCAAAACTAGTAGGAGATTGGCTTGCTTATTTATTAACCGCTGGGGTCCGGTCACTCGCTTTACGCCCACCACATTTTCATTTTGCTTATTATTTTTGTTCTGCCAACGATTCATAACAAATTTCATTCTATAACGAGGGGTGTCAACACGTAAGTTAGGGGTGGATATATTCAATATCATTATCTATATCTTATATTTATTTATTAAAATTAGATTTATTTATATTTTATTTTTATTCATTATAAACGGATAACGAAACAAAATGCTAACAAATAATAATATTATATTATTTAATTTATTATTATTTATAAAAAAATATAAACTCATTTCTTTCATATAAATATATCTTTATTTTATTAGTATAAATCAAAGTATGACTATGCAATCAATTCTAACTTGAGTCATTGAAAATAAATAAATTAAAAAATACAGACATCTCCTATCAAATTTTTTAACTAAAAAATAAAATATATTAAAAATAAAATAGCAACTTATCTACAATAAAATCCTATATCCTCTCATTCAATTATTTTAATAAGTACTCTATTAAATATTATTCAAATATTATAATTGATAAGATGGTTAAATATAATAATTATAATTGATAATAATTAACTCACAAAATTTCTGACAACTATTATAAAAAAATTATTACATAAGATAATTATTTGAAATAATTTAAGTTATTTTTTTAATAATTTACCTTATAGGACAAATGAGTATGAAATGATTTTTGCCCATATCATTATTCATTTACTTAACAGAAAAAAATTCTTATCCTTACCAATATCAAATAAGTTAACGATATTTTTATCCATATCCATCTTATCGAATACGATACGGATTAGAGAAATAAATAAACGAGTATCATTGACACCCTATCTATAACGTCTTGACCTCCTGTATAACCCTCTGTATAATTAAAATTAATTGCAAATGGATCACAAATTTAATACTCATGATAATGAATTTCGTTTTTTTTATAGAGTGGTGCTGGACTTGATCAAAAAATAATTTATAGAAATGATATATGTCGAGATTAATAAGGCTCTATTTAGAAAATGAGAAATAAGTGGAAATTATTATTTTTATTGTATTAATAACGACCCTAATAAAATATAAACTCTATTAACTATTATATTCATATATAATCACATCTTGTGGTTCCTATGTATTAAAATAACTGATATGTTATAAACATTTCTTTAAGTGGTAGACAAATCGTCCACCAATAATTTTCATCAAACAGTAATATATATATATATATATATATATATATATATATATATATGGGTTATTGTGAAAACTCGTACGCTCAAGATATATTTTATCATGTTAAAAAATCGATTTATATTGCTTAATAAATTATATATATAAAAATGTTGCATGATATAAAAATGTTCTATTATCAGATTCTTCTAAGTATTTTTTTAAATGATCAATTTTCACGTATAATTATTCATTATTTTATAACTTTTTGAAAGTTGTTTCAAAAATTTGAAACAATAATTAGAAAACTCTAAAAGTAGAAAATATATCTCACGCGATCTATATATTAAAAAAAATTATTGAGCAGCATAATTGTATTTTCGAACATGATACAATATATTTTTGAAGCGTTTTGCACTTTTAAAGTGCAAATATTATCATAATAGTATATATGACAATATAAAGATATATTAAAAAATGTATATTATACTGATATATTCTAGTTTAGAAGACCCGGGTCGTATATATGAGAATGGATCGTGCGTGCTATTTTCAATGCTCAAACTATTTCATATATGCAATGAGTGTGAAAAAAGAGTAAGCCCCGTCTCCACACTTGGCAGAGGTCTTATATAAGGGCCCGGTGAGTAAATATGGGTCATTAATGCATGTTAATGAGTCTTTATTCTTATATAAGGGGTATATGAGTAAATATCTTAGGACATGACATATTTCAAGCATTACGACAAGATAGACAATTAAGTATTTGTAAGTTCCTAACGGCTATAAAGAATTAATTGCTCGAAATTAACCTTCTTGAGCTGGGTTTTCCAATTTTGGGGAGTATCTTACTCGAAATGATGCTCAAGACATTTATTCACTTGAAAAATGTACTTAAGTGTTTAATAAAGAGCTCAATAAACTTATCGACTCTTGTCTTGAAGATTTTCCAAGGAAATTAAGGGTCAACCTATGTTCTTGGCCCAATTAAATATTTATTGGACATTTGGAAACACAACACTATTATATACATATGTACTGCTCTATAGTACTATTATAAAATGTGAATTATGTATGTATTGATTGATGAGTTAATAAATTATTTTCTCAACGAAGTCAATTATTTCTCTAACTTCATAGAAATTTACAACATGCTCTCTCGTGATTTATAAACAAGTTCCATCTAAATTCTTCAAAACTTTCAATCCTATGTGATTCTTTTGAACTTTTAATTTTAACAATTATCACATCCAACTCTTTAAAATTGTGACTTAATTCCAATATCATTAGATGCAATCAACATTATGATTCCTTAATTACAGTCTATAATGTAAATCAAACATTGGATAAAAACTGCGAGTAATTTCAGTTTTCGTTTCGAATCAGGTAAAGTAAAAGAAATAAGAAAATAGAAATGCATTTGCACGTGGGATATATGAAAATAGCTTAGTGATAAGATGGTTTTCTATATTTTCTAGCTTAAAATCGTGAAATTCACTTTTCACATACTTTTTTGTTTACAAACGAGTTAATTAGACTATTTCCTAAAGAGACAGGAGATTAAAGATATAATTTAACTAAGTCAAATAGTTGCGCTATAAATCAGAGGTGCCCGTGCAAAATTGTACAGAGCATACCAGTTTTTTGCATCTAAATATAGAAATATTTCTTTGCAGTATCACGTGTCCAATCACTTAGATGTTTTTTGAGTTTTGCAAATAGAGTCTTGGTCTATAACTATTTTCATACTCATATATTAGTGCAGACTATACTATGGCTCTTATACATATGGAGATCACCTGACAAATCACTAGTTTTATAATATTGGCAATGGAATTTTAAATAAATTATAAAAATAGAAAAATAGAAAAATAAGTTTATAAGTATATTCACAAACTTATAAATTGATAACGTTTCAAATATAATATAATTTCATTTTCATTTGATAGTTCATCAAAGATCATTAATTTAGAGCTGTTGCATATGATACAAATTTTTTCCACGTTGAATATACCATCAAATGTATATACTATCAATCTATAAGTTCAAAAATATATTTATAATTTTTTAATTTAAATAAAATTATATTGTCCAAATTATCAAAATAACCCATTATCTTTAAGTGATCCCTCCTCTATAGACATAATATCTACGAAGTTTTATAATTATCCATATAGCTTTCATAAAAATGTAAACTCTATATTGGTTGATGAGCAAAAATACCTTTGGATGAGATATATTATTTCATTTATTTCAGAAAAAACTGCAACATGCAATGCAACATTATTTTGTGCATACATGCGATATGCTCAAATTACAAGTGAATGGATACCACAATTTTTGTAGGGGCCGATGCTGAATTTTAGTTAGAGAGCAACTATCAGATTATAATAGTTTATTGGATTCAAATTCATTAATTAATCGGATAATAAATAAAAAATAATATTTTAATGTATATTATTATCTAATAAAAAAATATTAAAATTATGTTCTTTTACATATTAAAAATAACAACAAAGTAAATTTTAAAGTAATAAATAATCAAGTTGATGAAGAAAAAATTTCTTTTACGGAACTTTATATTTTGAAATCTTTACATAATTATTTCATGATGCACGATTTTAAATATTTTTTTCAATAAAAATAATCAAACAATTCAGAAGCGAAAGGCAATTTTTTTTCAGGAGAGAGACTACTGAAGCATTATCTAAAAACATTATTTTTTAAAATTCAGAAGAGCAGCCGCCCCCTTGCAATGGCGGATTCAAGGTATACCAGGGGGTCAATTGACCACCTGCATTTTAAAAAATAGTGCTTTATGTTACGCTTTTATTAATCCGACCTCCTGAATTTTATTTTTGACCCCCTGAATTATTTGATTACTTCAATTGAGAAAATTTTATTTAATATCAAGGATAACAATAGAATTATACAAATAATTCAAAAAAAAATATATTATTGCATATATTATTGATAAAATAGTTAAAAATATATACAAATAACTATATATCGAACTATTATGAATCGAACTTGAACTAATTTATTAAAAAATTATCGAACCGAACTCAAACCGAACTGATAAAAGAGTCTAATCGAACGAACCAAATTTGAGTTAAAATCAAATTAAACATCAAATAAATTACGAATTATAAATTTTTTTGTATCTCTAAAATATAAGTTAAATTATTAATTTTTTTATTTAATATCTGATTAACTAACAAATTTAAACTCAATAAACTATTACAATATGAACCAAACAAAATTGTGCATCTCCTGAATCCACGTACATCCGCCCTTATTTGTACTACTGTGTTAACAACAAAATAAGAGTTCTTTTTTGACACGAGGAACAGTCAGCCATCGGCGGCCGGGTTGAGATAGCAAGTTATGAATACCGGGTGGTTATTAGGTAGGTTCTTCGTGTTAAACCGGTAGCTGACACGTGTAAACGAGCGTGTTGTAGTGGTCAAAAAAAGAGAGAAGAGAGGGCCTCTCCTTTGAAGTTTCAACTCCTTTTCAATTTCGTGCGGAGGGGAGAAAGAGAGAACATTGCGTGTGAAACTTACGACTTGACGCGTGTCGCGTGCTTCATTTCATTACTTAAACATAAAAATACCATCTTCTCCAGTCCTGAATGCAAACAGTTTTCTTTATGTTCCAAAGATCAAGATTAATAGTTGATTGGTTAAGAGATAATTGAAAGATCTTACGTTGGTTCAATGGTCCTGTAGTGCGTACTGGAGAGATTCAGATTCAGTAGTGTTTTCTCCCAATACGTGGGGAGATGGAGCGGTGGGAATATATATCTAACGGGATGGATGAGGATTATATTTATATTATATTTTTGTTGGAACAACGACAACGGCATGGAATTTACGAGCATGGATCACGAGGCCTTTTCAGATCCGTGTAAACTTACCTAGTTAGCTGCCTTGAGAATTGAGGTCTTCTCCAATACATTCTCACTTCTTTTTTTCTGGGAAAACAGGAACAGGTGACACAGCCCCATTGTTGCGTTAAAGTCCATGAATCTTGGAACTCCGATAACCTGTAAATC
This sequence comes from Schoenoplectus tabernaemontani, assembly GCA_037127355.1. Classification (NCBI taxonomy): domain Eukaryota; kingdom Viridiplantae; phylum Streptophyta; class Magnoliopsida; order Poales; family Cyperaceae; genus Schoenoplectus; species Schoenoplectus tabernaemontani. The sequence continues at coordinate 11,593,575 of CM073744.1, read as the reverse complement.
CGCGACTTTTCTATAAGAGGAGGTTCAAATTTCTTTATTTCTTCGGTCCTGCTGTTCCAACCAGGGGCGGAGCTACACACTGGCAAGCTTGTGCACATGCCCAGGCTTGTTTTGCGCAAACTAAGAATTGATGAGTCATTTTTCTATTTTAATCGAAAAACTATACTTTAAAAATACGTTTGTGCCTGAGCTTGAAATAGCAATGACGACTAAGCTTTCATTTGTGCATGAGTCAATTAAAAATACTCTTCATGAGGGTCAGATGAGGGTCAAAATATTTATGCCAGACCAATTAAAATAATGAAAAAATAATATTTTAATATATCTATCATTAAAAGCACTTTTCATTGGAACTCGCAATGCCTTATTTCACTCACAGGTAATCAATAACTGAGATTGTGCTTAGGCTTGTTGATGACTCTAGATCCGCCACTGGTTCCAACTGCTGGACAAACAGAAGGCAAGCCAGAATAGCCGGTATATATTCAACGGAATGGGGGAGTTCTTAAGTTTTTGGGATCAATTTTGTTTTTAAAGATTCTTTTAATCGTTGGATTAATATTGAGATTGGAATAAAATATAAAAATAAAAATGAGTTTCATCGAAATTGATGATTAGATGCTGATCCGATAGTTGAAAAAACTTTTGAAATCAAAATTAATCTCAAGAACTTGAAAAACACTCCGGTTCCATATTCAACTAGTACCGAGTTTAGGAAGTTTGTACAAAGACCGTTTTCAGTATATCTTTCACTCTCATTCTTTTCATTTTTTTAAATTTTTAATAATTCAAAATTTAAAATTACAATATTAAAATAAAAACATTAAATTCAGTTATCAAAGACACTAACCCGGTAAAGCTTTGGATTAATGATTTGTTGATCCAACCATCGGGTCAAGAGGTCTAAGTGTTCCCCACTAATTTTTAAATACTTATATAGATATAATGAGCTATAAAAATTGTTACTAAGTAATCCTATTTTTATGTATATATTATATAATGTAAAATAAGTATCAATGTTTTATCTAAATAAAATTGAATACTTATGTCATTAAGAAGGGATAAAATATTTAATGATGGATGTTATAAAATCAATGAAGATTAAGTGCTTGAAAAAATAATTATTAGGGTGCTATTTGTAATAATAAAGATTAAGTGATTGAAAAATAGGAAGAAGACTGACAAAAATACATCAAATAGAATGAATCCTAAAATAATAATAATTAAAATTTTGAAAAAAAAAATACATACAAATAGATACAATTTTTATACTAGACGTAATATTCAAAATATTAAGGTCTTTGTACGTAAAGTTTGAAAAAAAAATCAAAAAATTTAAAGCTTCATATGTGTGTATGGGCCTACTCGCCTTGGTTCTTGATTCCTATTCTCTTTTATGGAATCGAACCCGCTGTCCATATATGAGAAATTTTATGGGCAGCAAATTCGATCCCCCCCCCTCTTTAATTCCATATAGGCACATAAAAATCATGCAAAATTAGTTTTATCAAAGAATCAACTGTGATTTTTTTTATTAAAACCTGGTTAAATAACCCGGTTTTCAACAGTCCACTAGCAAAAACGATTGATTTATCGAACCAAATCGAAAATGGGTCCGGGTTCAACATCCTGGTCCCTTCCGATTTCTATAACAGTGGTTAAATTTGATCTATATCATTTTATTTATATATAAATTAAAAATTGTAATATTTATATATTATTTTGTGTGACATAAAAAAATAATCAGAAATGCACTAATATAATTAATTTTGAGCATTAATTTCTAACTTATTGATTCATTAAAAATAAAAGTGAATAAATGAATAAATTTTTATGTGTAATAAGAAAATTTGATATTTTATTTGGACATTTTAATTTTAAATTTTTAGTTATTAAGAACTTAAAAACATTGAGGCGTGATGAGCACTTTAAACCCTCCTCTAGGGCTGAAATCTATTCCAATACCTTTCTCATTTGGGCTGAAATCTTGTGGTAGTTGTAGCCTGACTCAGACCATGCCTAATTTGTATCCTGTCAGTACCAGCCTGGATCAACTACAAAGCCCAAGACAATCGGATCTCTGATTCTCTTTGGAAAAAAAAATGTTTTTATTTTTGTACTTATGTGGTAATTGACTAATAGGCCATTTATAACTTATATTCGGTGTAATATTATGCTTCATCAAATATTTTGAACTTTCAATCCTTTTTTATATATCTATTATTCAAATGTGCTCCATAAATTATACGATAAATTCATAATGAAAGATCATTTTTTTAAAAAAATTGTTCTCCAACTCTACGACAAAAGGAAAAAAATACAAGAGAAAACGAAGAAACAAAATTGATTGCGCCTATGGGTACCAAAAAAGTCCAATTGGGGATAATAGAGAAACTGATTGAGTGATTCTGTTACGAAAATCCCAATAATAGTATATATATATTCAAAATTGCCATTTGGGTCAAAGTTGTGCTTGCTGGACGACTTGATTTTCCTGAAGACAATGACTAGGGATGTCAATGAATTTCGTTTCGACCGCGTTTCGTTTTGTTTCGTGGTAACGGAACTGTTTTCTATTTCACGCAAAGAACGAAACAGTATTTTTCATTTCGTTAAAAGTATTACAGTGTAAAATACACGAAATTTCGTGTTTCGTTCCATTTCGTGATAAACGAAACGGTTAACGAAACGATTTTCTGTTTCATTTATTAAACAAAACGGTTAACGAAACTGTTTTATGTTTCATTTATTAAACGAAACGGTACTGTTTCGTCACCGTTTCAGCCGTTTTACACCCCTAACAATGACCTTCTAGATAAATGGGTAGTTGCAAAAAAGAAAAAAAATAATTATTTATATTTTAATGTACGATTCTCTAAGAAAAAAGGAAACGAAGCTACCAGTGGAACGGGTCGGTTGGCATTTTATATCCGATCGGATTCACAATTCATTTCAGGTGAGAAAAGCGGTATACAATATTTTAAAATATGAGGACAATTTGTTGAGATTAAACAATTTCTTGATTAGAAAAAAAAAGATGTTTCCCTCTATTATTACTCTTGTCTGTGTGGGCATCAACCTTTCTAAGATAGTTATGCCCACTAATGTTGACGCCATAACGATTAATTTGTGACTCCGTGTCAACTTTCAAGATTTTATTTTTCAATTCTGAATGAATGTTATGTTGCTATGCAATCTTTTGAAAATTATAAAAGAACCATACTATTGAAAAGTTATCCGGTCATGCAGAAATCTTACTCTTATTAATTAAAGTTAAATATTATTTGAGTAAGTAATTATTTTTCTAACTTGTAGTCTAAAAAGTAAATTTACACGTACTTTTTTTCGTGATAAATTTTAAAAATGCTTTCAAATGAGTTGTTTACTTTGATCAGAATATCAGATTATCTGAAAAGATAAAAATATGGTATGCTATTACTTTTATCACAATAGATGCGGATCCGGTGGAAAAAAAATGTCTTTGAGAAAAAAGGTGAAAATTTTATTACAATACAGTGGATTTATAGGTCCAATGATGGTGATTTAAAACTAATTTGCGGGCATCATTTTAACTATATGGAAACCCAAAGAGGAAGAACATATAATCTTAATTAAACCATAGAACAATGGTATATTCAGACTATATCAATTAAAGATGCAAACAACAAACATATAACATAAATAGAGGTATGGTCTTGTTGATGTTTTTTTTTTTGTGACTAAAGCATTTCCCTTTAAGAAAATTATGCTTGACTGACTGTTAAAAACAAATGGAAGAGATCATGTACTTTATAATTAGTAAATGAAACTCGGTCTTCACGTTATACTTTTTAATTACATGATTAGAAGACTTGCACTATTATTATATTGAAGACAAGAGACCGTTAACAGTTCATTATCTGTCACCCAATCCTATTTATAACTGGGCGACATTATTTTATCTATGGATAACATAACTTTATTGAATTAAACCAATATTAGACTTTCACATTTGGTCCATATATATGTCTTACAGAAAATTATTGTGTCAATGTTGCATAAATACGGTGCAAGATCAAGATGTATTATTACCAGACGGCTCTGACATGGCTAATTCCTAGCATCAATTTGGAAATAACTATTAATTGCTCCTTTTTTTGGTAAAAATAAAAATGAAGTTTCTTTTGCAGGTTTTCTTTTCTAAATATAGTTTTGACAGAGGGGCGCCTATATAATCAGGGACGGAAACAAAATAGATGTCAGCCGCCGTCTGGATATCCTTTCAGTTCATTAAAAAATAAAGATTGTACGGTAAAAAATAAAAATTTTTTTGATCCAAACATTCTATTAATTTAAACCGAACACTCCTATCGATTGTTTCTAGTTCCCGCCGGAATATAATCATCTAATAACATGGTTGATTAGAATTAGATAGTCTTTGTCTAAACGCAGTCAACGGGACGAAGTACTTTTCCAACGTTAAAATATTTGCCTAAACCTATTGTCCAGATGATGTACCATTCTATTCTCAATGAAAAGTGGGATCCACTATCAATTTGATAATTATGTTTCTAGAAGACCATGTCTAACAAACGTACATTGGACAAATCGGAGGTTGGCCTCTCGTAAACTGTTCATGCTATTGGTTCACCAAACGGAGAAAAAACAAACTCAACGATACGATCACAACATTTCATTACAAAAAGAAGGATTGAAATCCTTTTACATATATTAACTTGACAATTTAGAAGATTTTTTTAAAAGCATTTGAATCCTTTCACAACATTTCATTCATTATAACAAACTACAGAAGTTATTTTTACTTATAATTTTTAAACCTTTAAAAATATTATTTTTATTAATATGATGTAATTTTAGAAAAATGATAGAATATGAAGCAAGTCTAAAATTTACAACATTTATATTCGTTGACATGTCATAAATATCATATGATAATAAAATTATAATAATCTTGCTATACAAACAATCCATAATTTCGCAATATTTCTATAAATTGATTCATCTTTTGGACATAAATTATTATAAGTGCCACAATATTGTTTGTCAAAAATTCCAAATTAAAAATGTTTTAACTTATTGTTTCTAAGTCTTAGTTGACAATTATGGATCATACATCATGGAACTTTACAGGGATATATTTCACAAATCAATTACAAGGAAAATGTATTTGTGCAAAAAGACCAACTTCCACGAATTGTTTTTCTTTTTATTTTTTATAAATATGAAACAAATTGAATTATGATAGTATAATAATTATATATTATGGTTAGAGAAAACATGCTAGTATACAACATTCTAAAGCTTCTGATTAATGAGTCTATCTCACGTTTTTGCTTGAAGCCATTTGTGTGGTAAGGAAACTACAACATTTATTCTATGAGATGTTTTTTTGCGTGAGAAAATTAATTTAGGGTTTTCTGTATTTTTGTGAAGGTTAGGTGAGTGGAATGATAACTATAATAAATATGTGTATTATAATAATAGTTCAACAACAAAATTTGCAAAGAAAAAGTTATATTTTGGTTCAAATTATAAAACTTTCCATTTCAAAAAAAGCTTTACATATCGAGAGAATTTGGATATAACTCCCATATAACACTTATCTTCATTGGGAATATTGTTCACTTTATTATCAAATTATTTATTTATAAAAAAATAAATAATAAGAATTTAACTAACATGTATGCAATGGACATTAGTTTATGAAATATTATATTTTTGTTAGTGTTGTTTAAATTTTATTTTTTAAAAAAATTGATGATATACTTCTTTAACTCACAAATTATATCTAAATTAGCAAAAAATAATTATACCATTCACAACGTCTATCTTAATTTTAACACGACTAATTATATAATTGAATACTATATTTATACTTATACCTAGTGTCTTATTTTATCTAAGTACAATTTTACGCACCGTTTGTTTCTTATAATATTTTTCGATCTTCCAAAACCAGACACGTGGTGCACCTTCTTCATGGAAAATTTCCTTTTCTTCAAGATAAAGTCAAATCTTTGATGAAACGGATCCTTATTGTTACTACTAAAAACAGCGTTGGTTGTCTCTTTCTCCCATCACCCCTTTCCCTCACTACCACCAACTCTCATACAATTTCCCAAAGCGAAAGGTAGAGAAAAAAAGGAAAGAAACTTAAGAACCAACATCAGAAATTCAGAACAGATTTCTCCAACTCAGCTAGGAAGATGGCGAATGATACTTGCGTCGGGTTAATGGCTGTCGTGGCGGTCTCAAGCAGTGTCGCTTTCCTCGCACACCAGCTCCACCAACGCCTCGCATCGGACTACATGAAAAAGATTGAAATGATTTACGGTAACAAACCTTCCTTGCATCTCACCTCCCGTGTTCTAAAAGGATGACAATTCCCAATTCTCGACCGGGCAAATTATAAATTTATAATTGACTGTTTTATTTCTATTTTTTTCTTTTTTGGAACTTGGAACAGTCAAAAGAACTCGAATTATTGCTATTTGTGTATGAATAAAAAAAAGAAACAATCAAAGAACGGTTCTTTAGTTGTTTTAGAATACTCTCATGATAGAAAGAAAGACGTATTCCCTTCTAATTTTGGGGTCTGGTTCCTCCAAAATTGTGATTAGGAATAAAATTGTAAAAACTTGCTTGAGAAACATGCTTAAGTCACTGTTTTTGGCCTAAAAGAAATCTAAAAATGATTAATTGCAGATATGTTTGACCAAACAGAAACATGTTTGGAAAGCAATCACAGCATTGAGCGCCCAATTTTTGTTCCAATAAGTTAGTTAAATCACAAAACCTTACTCATTTTTTTGTATTTTCTTTAATTAAAAAATATTTAGGTGACAATCAAAAGCCACCGATGAAGAAGAAGGTGAGGTTTGCACCGGATGTGATTGAACCATCATCAAACAACAAGGAGTACCGGAGACGCCACGTGGCTGCTTTCGGCCAGGTTCACTGATTGTGCGTGCAATTGTGAATTATGAACTGTGAAGAGAATTAAAAAAAAAAAATGTGCCGGTATAGAAGGTTTAGAAGCCCTTTTAGAGTGCTCATAACCTGGTACTAATTGCATAGTGGCAGTACCACCAGAGATAAAAGATGGTAAATTTGGTGGTGTGGGGTTGTGGGGTTGTGTCTTTAATTTTAATTTAGGTGCTAGCAATTTGTAGTCTCTCTTTTCCCTTTACTAATTGGGTTGTCATGTTCATGTAAACTCCTTTTGCAAAAATTTCCAAGGAGTTGTGCTTACTGCTTAGGGCTTAGGGTGTCTTCCTCTAAAATTTTTGTAAGTAATTTAGGAGTTTGTTCAGTTTCTATTTTAAGTTGGATTGAAAATTGAAAAGGTACAGTTCCCCTGTCCTCTTGTGAAATTCTAAATGAAATTGAATTCACTTCACGATTCTTTATTTTTGACAATTGTCGTTATTTTATAAAATCAAAGTCAAATTTATTTGAAATACAACTTAAGACATCGATTATATAATTGAAATATTGTGACTTTTGCGTATTTATTCAGAAATTTAATCAATTTAGACCAGTAATATGATCATTAAATCAATAAACTTCTATAGAGTTATACTTTTCGGGGAAAACCGATATAAGTTATGTTCTCTTCATGTGAAATTTTTTATTTGTGCGAAGTGGCGGCATTAAGGTAGGTGTGTTCGATGTTCATTTTTTCATTGAAAAATAAAATTCATGCAGTAATAAATATTTTTTTTACTATGATATTTTATTTTCTTAATCCGAACACTCCCTATCGATTATTTTTGGTTCCTCCTATATTTGTGCGTAAGAATAAATCTATCATTATATATTCTGAATTGTATAGTTTCTCACGCATAATTTTTTTATTAAAAAGAAAATATGTCAATGGGTCGGGTTGGGTCAGGTCACATTATTTTATTTTTTTTTTGACCCGACTCAATTAAATTCGGGTAAAAAAATCTTGACCAATATCCGACCCGACCCGTGTAAAATAATTAAAAATTTATTTAATATTTTTATATAATTTTAAGCAAAAAATATTAATTAATCTTAATTAGTGTGTAATTAATGTATATTTAAGTTTTAATTAGTACTAAATTATAAATTTACTTTAAAAATATAATTAATCGGGTCGGGTCGAGTTGACCCGAACCCGACCTGATACTCGATCCGACCGAACCCGACCCGACCTGATTCGGATCAAAAAAATTAAACCCATACCCGACCCATTTATCTTCGGGTCATATCAGATCGGGTCGGATCAAGAATTGACACCTCTAGACCCGTACTCATGGGTTCATGGATTAATTCCATAACCAAATGACACCACATAAATTAATTGTTACCTAGATACGTACGGAGTATTTACAACCAGAAAAAAAGGAGCAAATTATAAAATTAGCTAGAAAACAAACATAAAAAAGGTCAATAGCATGTGGAAGTTCTCTTGAATGCCTTTAAAATGTATTCTGTGTGTCCATTTTAATTTTTGTTCAATTTTAGTCAAATTATAATCCAAACATGGTCAAAACTTTTAAAAATTCAATAACTTACGTCATTTCATCCATAATTAAGCTTATCTTGCAGTTATCTAATAGAGACATGGAAAAAATTATGCGTAAAGCTTTGCTATAACGCATCTACAGTGTATTTATGTCTATTTGTCATTTTTGTTTTCGATATAGATCACAATTATTAGTTTGATCCTTAAAATCGTCCCCACCAAATGTTAACTGTATCCCATAATATTCCGACGAATATTCCTCATCTCACGTGCATAATGCCCCCACGGCCCCCCACGCTTCCAGCCCCCCAACAATTCTATGGAGCGGAAGTGGAATTAATATTGGTTGGGGGGGGGGGGTAAAATGGAACTTAGATTAGGAGAAAAAGAGAAGGGATCCGTTATAAAAATTAATTTAGCTATTTTTATATATTAGTTTTAAAACACTTCATTTATATAATTGCTAATTCATTGACATGTCAATTTTTAATTAATAAAGACAATAATCTTTATGAAAGCGTTGGCAAATTCATAGTTCTTAATACATAAAGAGGGTTAAATTTCTAAGTTTTCAAGCATATGTCATATCATCATTTTTCTCCTTTATTAAATTTGTTTTAGTCTTTTCATCTTCTTGAATCCAAGAATTCATATAAAATGATTTTTCTCTTCATTTAAAATAATGTGTGTTTACTTAAGGTGAAATTTAACTCTTAAAATGATCTAACCTTTTTATATGATCATTTATAAATTATTATATATTAAATTATATTACTTATTATTATAATTATCATTATTACTTAGCATTTAAAAATATTATGTCTAAAATTTTTTTAATGTGAAATTTTATTAAATATATTTAAATCTTATATTATTAATTATTTATTTGGAGGCTATATTGTTGGGGCGAAACCCGAGTTACAATCCTAGTTGTATAAAATTTTGGTGGTCTTTGATGAACTATCAAATAGTAATAAAATTGCATGAAATAGAACATTTTCAATATTTAAAGAACATATCTATAAATATTTTTTGATATTTATACTATATTATGAAGAGCATATGTACTGGATTCTTTCAGTAATGTTCAACATTTTCTTTTTAAAGTAACGATGATGATCGAATATCTATAATGATGAATGGTTAAGATTTTGGTTGAACTTATTTTTTCTCTTCATTTTATTTGTTATTTTTTATCATACATTAATAGATGTAAAAAATGAGAAATGTCCATCAAATATATTAAACATCAACTATTATTAATTTTTATTGTTAAAAAAATTATACAGCCTCATTAATAAAAAATACTATATTTTGTAAATTATTTTATGAAATAATAAATTTATCTTATTTAAAAATTAAGAGTCTTTATAATTAATTTAGACATAAATTATATCTATGAAAAATATATCATTTATTACAAAAGAATAGTATTATTTACTATTTTTTAAAAATAAAAAGATTTCGTTGGACGAATTTTTTCTAATTTATTTAAAAACCCAGTGTCAAAATCTTCAAAACAACCCATTATCCAAGGATCCGAAAATAATAAAACCTATTTACCAGTAAAACATGCACCGTCCTCTCACAAGAAACAATTTGCGGATAGACGTTTATAAATAAAACAAATTCCGGTTCCTTCCTAGAAACATTCTGTTGATACTCGAAAGTAATATTACTATAGCGACTCAAAACTCATCTACTGTAACTCTGTACTGTAAGTACCAAGTCTGTGCCAGCCTCATCGCCTAAACTTCACAGTCTGCATATTTAGCTACACAGATATCGTTACACAGAGAATGTTAGACCCAATCAAACGGAATTCGTTTGCATTGAGAGCCGTAACTCCTAGTTCGATACCTTTGGTACACCTTTTAGTTTACAGTCACAAATGATGATCTCAACGCCTCTACATGCGTGCGTCTAGTCGATATAATCACATTCTTTTAGTAAAAATAATAATAAAAAAATGGTATAATTATTTTTGAATAGTGCACACATAGCAGATATGCAAGATTTTGATCAAGGGATAATTATCGGATTGTAATAAGTTATTGGGTTCAAATTCATTAACTAATCGGGTACTAAATAAAAAATTAATAATTTAATATATATTCTTATCTAATAAAAAATTATTAAAATAATAACATTTTATATATTAAAAATAACAAGAAAATAAAACTCAAAGTAATAGATAATCAAGTTGATGAAGAAAGTTTTCGTCTACAAAACTTTATATTTTGACATTTTATATTTTTTTCATCTACGGAACTTAATCAAGTTGATATTAAATATTTTTTTCTCAATAAAATTAATCAAACAATTTAGGAGGGGACAAAAAAAATTTCATAAGGGGCAAATTACCGAAAATATTATTGAAAAACGCTATTTTTTCAAAATCCAGGAGGGCAGTTGCCCCCCTGGCCCAAGCTAAATCCGCCCCTACATATAGCGTGATTCAAATTTTAAATTTGTTTTTAGTATGAGCGAGAACAAACTAGTTTTGAATACGTAAAAAAATACATAGTCTGAAACTGAATTTGAAACTCGATTAAGAAGCTAAAACCGAATTTTAAACTCAATCGAAACTAGATATACAATAATTCGGAGCGATCAGACTATTTACCTCATTTATTTAATTTAATTACTAAAAAAAATCTTCGAAATAACTGAGAGACATCAAATCCAAACAATCAACACTTAACCCCTGCGAGCCTGGCCCCACTTCTGGTCAATGCTGTCTCAGCCAGACCCCACATATTTCTGCGCTTTGTTTGTGTTTGATAAAAGGTGTGGGACGCCTTGATTATTTTGACAATTTAACTGATAATGACTTTTAAAATAAATAATAAAAAATATAAAAATTATAGATATAATTTTTTTATTTACGTGTAGATAGGATTTTTATTTCTAATATACCTCAATTTATTTGAGATTAAAAGATTTGTTGTTGTTGTAAATAGTGTTTTAAAATTTATACAATCTTATTATCGTGTTTATCAAGATCGTTAAATTAAAATCATTATAAATTATATAAAATTTTAACGGTATTTGACGGATTATCAAACGATAATGGAGATAATAAAATTGCATGACACTAACAAAAAAATATATATCTATATATTTTTATTTTTATAATATTTCTGTTATTTACTTAAAGATCTATTATCAAAATTGTCAAAATAACCCATTATCCACTCATCCCTCCCCTTTGATAAATTCCGCTCTGTTGCTTAAATTCCGCTTTCTGTTGCTTATAAACTCAACCATCAAATCTCAAACAACACTCCATGCATAATCCAAAATTTCTAAAATAAGTTTACATGTGCACTCCTTATATTACCTAAATTTCCTTAATTTGGTGTACGCATAAAAAATGTGCAGCGTGTTGGTATTTGGTAATCAGTATATATTTTCTCTACTTCTCCTCCCACACACATATTTTAACTATATAAAAAATTTAGAAAATCGACGAAAAGAAATTTGTTTGCCATCTCAGCTTGATCAGTCATACGGTTGCATGAGCAATCAATATACAGCTCTTCGGTTCTCCCCCGGTTCAACTTACCTTCGAATTTTCTTTTTTTAAGACCAATGGTTAATTCTCACCCCACAAAATAACCTTCAATTATATTTTACTTTTCTTTTCTTCTAGGCCAGAGAAAATAGAGTCAATTCAAAGCGCAAAAAAAAAAAAAAAAAAAAAAAAAAAAAAAAAAAAAAAAAAAAAAAAACATAGCCAGACATTTCTCCCACGCGCGGTGGCCAGAGCGGGGGACGCACCTCCCTTGTTTCTCGCCAATAATCGTTTCTTCATCCCTATTCAATTTCTCGCACGAGTTCATATATCCACGCGACCTCGCTTCCTCCGTCAAACCCTAGCTGCTTGATGGAGTGACCAGGCGGCGGTTGCACGCACAACAGGCGCCTGCCACATTCATGGGACACAAGAAGGAGACGCCGGTGTCGTCGATCCCAGCGACACCGACATCGACAGCTTCTCCACGGCGCCACTCGATGGTGTTGAGGGAACCTGCGCCGGTGAAACCCAGTGCACGCGTGGCCGAGATGGTAGGTGGCACCGCGGCGGGTTGTGCGGCCGTTTGCTGTTGCTGCCCTTGTGCTGTGCTTGATTTCGTCGTTTTGGTGGTGGTGAAGGTGCCAACGGGGCTGTGCAAGAGAGCGATCCGTGCCAGGAGGAGGAAGATAGCGGCAAAGAGGAAAAAAGACATGGCAGCGTTGGAGGACGGGAAGGAGAGGTTGGAGGTGGAGGTGGCGCAGGTGGCGGCAGTGGAGAGAGCTACACCGGAGGAGGTGGCGAAGATGGAGCTGGAGGTGTGGGCTCCGTTTTACGGCACAGGGTTCTGGCGCAGCCCGTCGCAAAGGGACGAGCGATGAGGTTTTAGAAGAAGACGAAATGTTTCTTCTATACCTGATGAGATGTTGAAATTAATTCATTAACATTTTTAACATGAGTACATGACTAACATAAGAAGGTATACTTATCAAGGGAAGAATGATGACTGAGGTCTGTATGCAGTTATGTACAATTGTACACTATGAGATTTGATTTAGTTTTTGTTCGCAAAAGGATGGAATGGATTCAAATGGTGTTATGGAGGTGGTAACTGGTAGAGGAGGAAATTATATGTTGGAGTGGTGGCGCTGTTTTTTCATATCCTCCCACCCTTTTTCTAAACTCTTCTATTGGATTGACTTTGTAAGGGGACTGGAATGAATTTGGCTCGCAAAAAAGAAAAAAAAAAAGAAAAAAAGAAATGAAATGAATTTTTTTATTGATGTTAACTATTTCAGATTTTTTGTTATTCCTAATAATTAAAACCAAAAAAATAGAGAACTGATATGAGTGTCCTCATTTTTACACCTCATAGCACGAATAGAGTTTCAAACTCGGTTCTAATTTGAATTAATTGTTTATTTTAGTTATTTTATTATATTTAATTATTTTCTAATCATTTAGATTTACTTAATTGATTGTTTAATTTTCATAATATTTCATTAATTGTTTATTTTAGTTATTTTATTATATTTAATTATTTTCTAATCATTTAGATTTACTTAATTGATTGTTTAATTTTCATAATATTTCGAACGAACGGAGACGAGATCGGAAAAAAAATTGAAATTTGAGCAACTCATATTCAAACGAACATAATTTTTTATAACAAACTTTGATAGAGGTATGCTACGCGACACGAAAAGCTCATAAAGAAATTTATAGGGTTAACTGCTATTATTGTTATGATAATTTCATATTTATAGTTAAAATTGTATATATTATAGTTCATTATGCTCATCATATATAGTACTATATTTAATACCATTTTTGATTTATTTTTTTTATTTGTGTATGTATAATTATGCTTTAATATTAATTAATGTGATATATTTTATAAATTTTCTCTTGTGATTTTTAACTATATATTACTATTGAATACACAATAGTATCATATTTGAAATATTATTATTCTAACTATATTTTTTTTAAATGACAAATATTTATTGTCGGTTTTTAAAAATCCTGCGCTAAATTTGATAAAAAGATGTTAAACCATTAGACAAATAATTAAACATAAAATATAAACAGAACAAAATAAAACTGAGAAAATAGAAAATATTGATTAATCATGAAATTATCATTATTATAATTTTGAACAAAATATTTTTTTAATTGATTAATTATTTACCTAATCAATTAATGATGACCAGTTATGTTCGTTTGATCAAGAGTGTCAGATGGAATAAGGCTTTTACTAAATTAAACAATCAATTAAAAACAAGCTAAATCATTGGACAAATAATTAAACATAAAAAAATTAAACTATTGAAAATTAAAAAATAATAAATAAACCATTAAGTAAATAATTAATCAAAACAAAAAGAATTGTAAAAGAAAAATAATGTGTTGTGACCGAGTTTGAAATCGATCGACGCTGCAGAATGAAAAAAATGGAGCACTCATACCAGTTCTCTATTTTTTTATTTTAATTACGTATAGAAATATATGCAACTATTTTGTAGTCATTTGGAAAATATCGTCTGGTAATAAAAAAACATTATTGAATGTCAGGCGTGTGTTACTGGGTTATATTAAAATTGGTCAAAAGATCACATAAAGAGAGAAATAGTAGGGTAAGAGAACTAGCTAGAAACTTCATTGCTACTTGCTAGTTAGGAAATGTGATAGAGATCTGCCCTCCCCGTCGAAGACTCGAAGTCGAGGCGACGCCTGATCAAAACGAAGCACAGGCTCAGTTTTATTCTGAAAATAAAACGGATGGAGCATAATTAATTAAGCATATGTGGCTCACTTTCGGTCCAGTTTCTAAAGGCTGCATCTATCTTCTTTTCTTTTATTATACGATCCTTTTCAGCCCATTTCGTCCCATACATGTGAAATGCAACGTCCCTCATGAGTCATGACTTGATTGTTTTTACTACTACGAGATGTTGACAGTTTTGAGGAGGAAAAAAAAGGAACTCTGTACTTCAAGTTCAAGAAACATTAGTACAAAGTACAAACAATGTTATACTAACATAGTATCTCATATGTGGATTCGTTAACAATTTGAACATGTCTAACAAAAGTACATGGTCTGTGAAGATAATTAAGTTTAATATTTTACATTTACTTTTTGAACCCAACATAAAAGTCCTTAAAGTTAAGATCACAAAATTCAAAGGTTAAGTTCATGCTAACTTTGCCCATCGCGTCTATAGCAATATTTATATAACACTGCCTATAACAGCACTACATCGAAATGAAGACGGGCTTTTTCTCACCCCCAAATTCCAAAAACATCCTGCTATTGGGCGGTCTAGCGATGTGGATCAAGAAGCCCAAATTAAAGCGCCTAATTTGCAGCACAAAACCAAAACCCGCACCATACAAATAGCTTTTGTAAGCGCCAAAGCTTGCATTGAGAAGAAAATAGGGGGAAAAAACCCAAAGAATACAGCAAATAGATAGTTCTACCAACATAGATTCAATATAATATAAATTATACAAATCAATTATACGGAAAACAAACAAAATTGTAAAGGTTTATGATCCCCCTACATATTGACCGTGCCATGGGCTGAAATTGCCACTTAATGCTACAATGCTACTCAAAGCTGAAAACAGACAGTAACTACAGTAAAGTCTATTATGCCAGAACTCAGAGACAGCCCAAACTGAAGCACATGACATGACAAAATTACACTCCAGCTATCCATAACATAAAGTATATAGATAAAGGCTATACCATAGCTTTGTTTGCTCTAAATTGGACGTCAATTCTGTCCTCCCCCAAATGGTGAAAAGGAATTTAAGGAAACAATTTGTACTATCTAGACATTTTCATTTCTTATACAGACTGAAAACTAATTACAAATATATAACACAATTTTTACCTTCAAAGTATCATGCAATCAAACTCCATAATGAGTTCCAGATCTGAGCCAGTCCTCATGACTTCACTCATACCTATCACCTTTCTTCACAGCTGAAATCCACTGATTGCATTAAAAGTTTTTTCACTCAATCTTGGCCTCTCCTATGACCAGAGGGTTTGTACTAAATTTATTTAATCATCAAAAGGCATGATAATTCCAGAATTTAGAATTATTCAACTCCCTTTAATGCATTTTTCAGACTCTCACTAGTCAGGCAATCACTAACCTATTTTCATTCTATTTGATGATGAATATGCAGTTGGTAATTTGGTACAAATGTACAATGCGACCCTTGATCGTTAAACCTTACAAGACCATTTTTCTTATCAATTGAAAAATTGTAAAAAAAAAATCTTTTAGGAGTTGCCAAAAAGGAAGAAAAAAGGATACCAAAGTCAATATTCTCTTATGTAACTCGCCTGAAGTTTATCTATGGAACAGATATAATTGATCTCATCATATAGCATATCTTCAATAGATGCTTTTAAAAAACTCACTTTGACATAATCTGACAAGAGGAGCATGTAAATAGTTTTTGTTGAATGAGTCACGGAAACTTGGCCTCTGAAGTTAGTCTATCAATCAATTGGAAATTGGAACTAAGCACTCACATAGATGAAACTAAAAATTCATAAGCACTAAATAAACATAATTGCTCACTAAAGTCCCTTTGTAATCAAAGGACTGAGATGAAACTTAGGAATGAAACCAACATACATTTCAACTGAACACAACAACTACATTTTGGGTATAAATTTGTACTCACAATTCAGCTGACAATCAAGCACCTCTCCGAACATTAAAATGATAATTCAATAAATTAAATCAGTGAAATAAAGATACTTGATTTAGGAGTACCTATCAGAAGCAACAAATAGATGTAATGTTCTGCTCCAATGTATTGTCTGATCCTGTCAATGAAAACTATTCTTGTCAAGAATTAACACGCAAGATATCAAACATACATACAAAAAAAATCATTTTCTATTGCTTAAACTATAAACTATATTGTAATATTAATAAGATATTACTATGTTGTCACAGATAAAAGGGAAAAATTAAGGGTGCTTATCCATTTTTCTTGAAGTACTGGTATAAGTTGATACCTGATATGAACTGAGACCCAAAACAAACCTAACACGATTTTGACTGAGCAGCTCCTAGATTTAGTATGGAGTTGTCATTTTATTGGGTGCGTTGTTCAGATCATTAAGGTGTAGAGCAACATACATCAAGTAATTTTGAATTTGAAATGAGCAGGTAACTAATCTACCCAACAGTAGTTCAGTACTTTCCACAAACAGATTGTGAACCTAATCAACCAATAGCTATATCTCAAGTCCGAAGGCAAGTTTATAAATTATCAAAATTCACCTGGTGATTAGACGAGGGTGAGGGAACACTTCAGGTGGCAGTTCAGCATGATTTGCAGCGTGAAGGAGCGGGGAAATCGATGGGAAGAGCGGAGAAGATAAATGAATGGAGGAAGGGAAAGGAATAGCTCGGCTGGGAAGAAGGTTTTCAGCTAAAAGTTAAAAGTTCTCAACCGCTGAAAACTGTGTCACGAAGATTACCGCACGACAAGGAGTAGCACTCGTCCGGATACTCTCATCATACTATCGCCTCGTTAGTCCCACATCACTGAAACACACAGAACAGATACGCTTGCAAGCTTATATAAGAGGATAAGAAGCCATAGAGAATGGACGGGCTAATGCGCCATTAAGAAAGCGCGTGTCCTAGGTTAGTACCCCAAGGTGCTGACCTACCCATCTGCCCAAGTGGCAGTTTGGATGTTCTAAAAAAAATTTTTGGGTGGAGGGGGGTGTGCGGGGTTCTGGCAGCATAGCGCCTGGCCTCGCAGGGGCGGGGTGTCGGGCAGCATGGCGTCCGGCCTCCTCGCCGGGGTGGGTTGCGTGCGCGGAGTTGGGGCATTGCGCCCGGCCGCCTCGCTGGGGGGGCGGGGTGCGTGCGGGGCGTCGGGCAGCATGGCGCCCGGCGCTTCGCCGGGGCGGGGTGCGTGCGGGGCATCGGGCAGCATGGCGCCCGGCCGCCTCGCCGGGGCTGGGTGCGTGGGCGGAGTCGGGCAGCATGGCGTCCGGCCGCCTCGCTGGGGGGGGGGGTGCGTGCGCGGCGTCGGGCAGCATGGCGCCCCGCCGCCTCGCTGGGGCGGGGTGCGTGCACGGCAGCATGGCGCCCGGCCTGCCGGGGCGGGGTCTCGTGCGGGGCGGCAGTGCGTGGAAGTGAGTTCCATTTTTTTTGTTTTTGTAACAAAAGCGGACAAATCATGTACAGATCATAATGCAAAATCGGATAGTTCAAGAGATATTACCAATAATGTTGTTAATATTTAGTAGTTTCACATTTACCGTTTGAAGCCAACATATATTTGTAAGATCAAAAGTTCATACTAAGTCCATCGTGCGTGTAGCAATATTTATACTGATTGATGATGTACATAATTATTGTAATCAGGATGGATCTAGGATTTTGATTAGGAAATAATAATTTAATATATATACTTAACTAATAAAAAAATTATTAAAATAATAATATTTTATATATTAAAATAATAAAATAAAACTCAAAGTAATTGATAATCAAGTTGATGAAAAAAGTTTTCGTCTATGAAACTTTATATTGAATATTTTTATATAATTTTTTTATTATGCATAATATTAAATATTTTTTAATAAAAATAATTAGATAATTCAGAAGACAAAAAAAATTTCAGAGAGAAAAAATTATCAAAAAAATTATAAAAAAATATTATTTTTCAAAATTCAGAAATAGTCCGCCCTAAGCGTAACACTAGTACATTAACCTCGTACCTACGATATCACTACATCCGAAACGCTGTAATAGCGTGCCTATGAGCTCCAGATCTCAGTATTTCCAAAATCAGTAGGCCCAGCTCCACTAATATGGGCCTCGGAGACCCATGTAAAATTTTGCGGTTTATGTATTTTGGGTGAGAAAAGCTCGTTTTCATTTCGATTATGGATCCATTTCGTCCAGCTGTAGTTATGTTTGTCGAGAGAATTTCCAGTGTTCATGAATGCTTAATTTAATAAACTTTACTATTGAATATAATTTACATCCTCTAACTGCACACGATAAAAATTGTAGGATCTTTTACTTTTCAATAAATAGTTATAGAGAGAATGCTAAAACCCTCAAATTTGGAATATCATTTGCATAAGTTTAATTTAATTTAATTCAATTCGTTGGCACCTAAAGTGTTGACCTCTGATCCTCCTAATACTTCAACAATGGTTTAAATGCTTAATTATTGCATAATATGTTATTTATGAATATTTTTTTTATGGTATTAATAATCTGACACCAACACTTTAATAAAACAAACAAAAATTAGCAAATTTCACGAACAATAAAGCGAAAAAAACTTATTGCTTATATTTTTGTCATTTTTTATAACTAGAATCGAGAATGGAGGGGATTTCGCTACCTCAGAATATTTATTTCCTTGTGCAATTGGAGGAGGAATTGAAGTTAGGCTAAGTGAATTAACTCTTTCACACCCGCTCAGCACAAATAAAGCATTTGCAAGCGTTCAGTCGTCTCGAGGTCAGGTCGATTTTCTAGAGTCGTGTGACAAAATAATATTCGTATGATTAGAATTATTATTTGAGAATCCTATCGCTATTATATTACTCAACCACACGATTGATGCACAATTAATTCATGCCTCATGATGTCATTTCTCAAAATAATTGAATGAAAATTTTCAACCGTATAAAAAATACACTCTCTAATTGTTGTTAGTATTACAGATTGATCATTATTAATTTTAATATAATTAAATATACATATGTATCTCATTATAATATCGTCAATGAACATCACTTTAAATTTCAGATCTTTTGATAGACAACTAAACTCGTACTAAATTTAATTTTCATATGCATTATACGAAAACAAAACGAATAATATTTTTAAGTTGACTTTCATAATTAATTATTTTTTCAAACAGTTATAGAAAAACCAAATTACTCAATTAACAACTAAAAGGATTCCTAAACTATAATATCTTCACCGACTAGGCAAAGAAACTTCCGGGGCAAAATAGAAGGATTTGTAAATTGTGATCTTGTGACCGAGCACCAACCAGGAACTGACTTCATTTGTTCTCAATCTGTGACCATGACCAGTTATTTCCCGTTCGGTCGGATGTCTCCTTCTCCCATCTTAAAAAATGAAAAAGTAAAGAGAACGAGCGAGAGAGAGAGAGAGAGAGAGAGGTGGCGGCGTGGCGCTCAGCTTCTTTTGCCTCTCTGTCCCTCCTGTAAGGCTGTAAGCCTGTAACCATACTTTATTCCCCTCTACTTTTTGCATTCATTTATTTATATATCATATACCATTGTTTGCTTATGTTAAGGGGGAATTAAATAAGAAAACCTCCACTGCATAAGGGATTTAAAAACTGGAAAAATCCGAGACGAGGGCATTTTAGTCGTGCGGTTTTTGTTGCTACCGCTAAGCGATCACTTTCTTTCGTGTCAAATGGTTTGGTTCTTCCGTGGACGGTCATTGCGGCATTTGTTTCGTTGGAATGGTGTCGTGTTTATTCAAACTTTTATTTGATGGAATTTTTATTCATTCATTCATTTTAATATAACATGAATGTGTATACATTTATTAAATTAAAAAAAAGATAAATTATTATTGTATCATTATTCATATCATATTTTCATGTAATTAAAAATATCAAAGTTTTAAGTTAATTTATATTAATTATTTAATTTTATTCATCTGACCGAGAATTTTTTAATTTATTATTTTGGTTAGAGATAATAATGTTATATCATAATTGGAAGTTAGCATTTTTTTTATGTCTAAAGATATTTTAATTCATGATTTGATTATTATAAAATAACAACTAATCAATTAATTTAAAATTATTGTAAGAAAGTATTTTCTAAATAACATAATTGTTTCTAAGAAATAACACATATTTTAACAAAAAAAAATAAATGAAAGAAAGAAAAATAATTAACTAGTGCATCATTGTCATATTTTAATATTTATGTGAAAATATGTATATGTAAATATTAATATAGAGATCATATTATGTTTTTCGTTAAGTTTAAATTAAAAACTTGCAGAGTGAACAAATTTGGACAGGCATTAAAGTCTAATGATTAAAAAATAAATAAATGAATGTTTGTTGATCAAATATGAATTTTGTGGCTAGTTTATTAAGCTCCTAGAAAATTTACCCTTTAATTTAGATTCTTAAATTTTCATTACATTGTACTAGTTGAAAAGATGAAAAAATATTTTGCTTCCAATATGCATTATTTTTGTTATCTTCAGTTATTTCTTCTGTCGTTTGATTTCTTTCATCTTCTATTGATTTCCGGATTATAGTTTTAGTTGAAAGTTTCATTCTGTCGTGGGCAATTTCTAGATAGAAGATCAAAGGTGCATTTGTGACTTCATGAAGACATCATATAAATGATTAATTTATTGCAAGACACAACGAGCACTCAAGCTCGCACAAAGTTTCAGTTTTAACTAACCAGTTAGCCCATATTGGACGGCAAGGCTCGTATAAATTGCAAAAATACCCCTACACTTTTCTGCAGAAGTTGACTAATACCAGCTCGTTGTAAAATTGTATATCGTGTATCCGAACTTATTAATTACATGAATTTAAGATGATATTTGACTAATATGAGCACATGGGACAACTGGCATAAAAACCACTTTGGCTGACAATTGGGACCGACATGTTAATTGCTAATTTGCTATATTTGTTTTGCTGCTGTTGGAAATTCTACATTCTACATTCTACCTGCGCTGGGTGCGGGTCCCGCTTAACAGCCTGTCCGATATCCGAACGCGTTATTCCGGGGCCAGGAGCTCGCTTGTCCTCTGTCGGTGCAACTCTATTATCAGTCTCAAGTCCCCGATTCTTTTCTTAAATAACCTTAAACAGTAACTAATTTACGCTGATGATCACACAGTCAACTTATTTCTCGTGCCCGACAACTGACCGTGTCTAACCAAAATTGAAGGGCGCAAGCCTAACTCACGCTCTTCAATTCAAAATTGAAGGACACAAACCTATCTCACTCTTCAGTTCAAAATTGAAGGACGCAAGCCTATCTCACGCCGTTGAATTGTATTTAAACATTCCGATCGGAGTTTTCTATCAAAAGTTATAACGTTTAATGATCAAATTTTCAGCTCATCAGCACAGATTTAGAAATTCTTCAGTCCACTACTCATTATATATAATAAATAATTAAAACTATATTCATATTTTTAATTAAAAATTTAAATATAATTTTAGTTATTTATATATGTAAATATTTCAAATTAATTAAAATTGTGTTTAAAATTATAATTAAAATTCCATTTACATTTTTAATTTAAAATTAAAAAAAATCATTAGTGAAAAGTTAGCTATTAATTATTTTTATACTATTTGGATTTATTTCATTATTTATATATATAAATTATTATTCAAGTATTTGTATTATTGTAATGAGTAGTGAGCTGGAATTTTTTTAAATCTGTACCGATGAGTCGAAAATATGATTTTAAATGTTTATAACTTTTGATAGGAAACTCCGATCGAGACGTTTAAATACAGTCCGGAAAGCTCATAGAAAAATCTATGTGTTAGGTCAATGAAAGGGCATGACTTGGGCTTACGCCCTTCAAATTTGAACCGAAGGGTGTGAGCTAGACTTGCGCCCTTCAATCTTGATTAGACACGGTCAGTTGTCGGGTACAAAAAATACTTTGAAGTGCGTGAGCCCGGGTTACACCCTTGTTATGGTTATCTGTGAAAATAAATTGAGTACGTGATTATTTGAGCAAATTAGTTACTGTTTAAGATTATTTAAAAAAAAAATCCCTAAATCCCAACCTAAAAGATCAATTATCTGCAGTTTGTTTTTATGGGCATCTCCAGTAGGGTCCGAATTCACTGCTCTTTCCGACCACAATATTTAGAAATAGAATGGTCGAAAGAACATAAAAAAAAGTGCACGACTCTCAAAAAAGATGAAATCAATTTATGTTGTTGATCTAAATAGTAAAATTCTACTCTCGACTTCACCGAATAGTAAATTTCGTTCTCTCCAATAGAGATGTTAAAACTTGATCTGATTTAAAATATTTTGAGAATAAATAAATTAAATATAAATCAAAGGTTTTCTGATTTGTCACGGATCGGATCAGATATAGATCAAGTTAATTTATTTAATTATATTTTTATATTTATTTTATGATTTAGTGATAGTAAAAGATTATATACATACTAATTAAGATTAATTATATATTAAATTATTTAAAAATATATAAAAAATAATTAATATTTTTTTTTATTCATGTCGGTTGAATTGAGTCAAAAAAAAATTTTGACCTAAACGAATTGGGTTGAAACAAGAAAAATTTGCCCCTAAATTCTCCCGTTAACCTATGAGAGAGGTGATAACTTTATCTCCACTATCCCTCTCTTTTATTTTATTTCCAAACAGCTCCTAGTCATCTATTTCATGAAATATCATTTTCAATCCTACGATATATATACCAATAATAAAAAATTATTTCATCAATGCAGGTATAAGTTAATAATACATTATAAAAAAAATAAAATTACAATATGATTAAGAAATTTTATAATATTCACTACTATTTTTTCCTGAATAAAAAATTAACTAAGGTGACGACTTGTGTAAATAGAATGGGAAAATAAAATGTCTTTTGTAATGTTGAACATTAATATTTTCTTGTAATTTATTAAAATGATATCTCCGAAGTGTTTAATTTTGAAATAAAAGGTGCAATATTGATTGAAAAAAAAAACACTTAAATCTTGATCCAAGATTTCTAAATAGCTGATTCTATGTGATCAATACGATTTTTACATTGAAAACTTGTAAAACACATCTTTATATTTTTGAAGTATCTTATTATTTAGTATAATTCCTCATTTTTAATATTCATACTAACCAAAAAGTAATCGTTGTGAATCCTCTACCAAAGCCATTTTACTTTTGGTATTTATATTATATCTTTTACTAAAAAAATTCAATTTTTATCAAATATACTATTCATCTGGTTACAAGAATCTTAATATAAAGAATCAATACAGACCAAGTAAACTTTCAATAATCAGTAGAAAATCAACTTCTCATGCGTCACTCTCTCCCAAGGGCGGATGCAGGATTTCAATTAAGGAGTCAGTAATCGGATTATAATAGTTTATCGGATTTAAATTCATTAACTAAACAAATATTACATAAAAATGAATAGTTCAATATATATTTTATCTAATGAAAAATTATCAAAATAATATTCTTTATATATTAAAAATAATAAAAAATAAAACTCAACAAATTAAATAATCAAATCGATGAAAAATTTTTTAGGAGACTTTATATTTTTTAAGTCTTTATATAATTTTATTATTATTAATAATATTAAATAAAATTTTCTTAATAAAAATAATTAAACAATTCAGAAAAATTAAGCGTTACATCATTAAGGCCCCCTGCCGAAGCTACATCCACCACTGCTCTCCCCGACCCAGTCTTCCTTCATTTGGAAGCCTCTGGATTTCTCCTGTCATTTGGAACCGGAGAGAAACACAAGCTTAATATAATTCCTATTTTTACAGTTGGTATTCACCCTCACTTCCCCACCCACCCAGTCTTCCTTCAGAAACTCAACATCGAAAGTGAAATCCCACCTCACCTAGAATAATAACAGTCGCAAACCACTCATCACAAATCCAAGACACACACAAGTACACAACCAGAGCTCGATCAATTCCTTCCTCCTCCTCCCTCTTCCCTTCGTTAGCTTTCCATCTTTCCACGATGGATCGCTCTCCTCTACCTCTCCTCCTCCTCTTCCTCCTGTTCTCCACTCTAACCCTTCTTCCTCCTACATTCTCCCAATCCTCCACCACCTCCACCTCCACGTCCACCTCCTCCTCTACCGCCGCTATTAACTCTAACTCCGTCTTGGTCGCACTGCTTGACTCCCACTACACCGAGTTAGCTGAGCTGGTCGAGAAGGCGCTCCTCCTCCCCACTCTCGAATCCACATTAACAGTTCACAACCTCACCATCCTTGCTCCTCAGAACGCCGCTCTAGAGCGCGACCTTGACCCTGAGTTCCGGCAGTTTCTCCTCCAGCCACGCAATCTCAAATCCCTCCAGACTCTTCTGCTCTACCACATCATCCCCAATTCTGAAATTAATCCTCTGCAAACCGCTGATTCCCACCACACTCTCGCTGGCGAGGCGGTCCCATTGTCGGAGACAGCCGTCACTGAGCTGAGATCCATCGTAAGACCTGATGGAGTCATACACGGCATCAAGACATTGTTAATTCCCAAATCGGTGCAGGAGGATTTTAACAGGAGGAGGAATCTTGCCTCAATTTCTGCTGTTTTGCCAACTGGCGCACCGGAGGTTGACCCGCGTACTCACAGGTTGAAGAAGCCAGCTCCTCCAGTCCCACCTGGTGCTCCTCCCGTGCTTCCAATTTATGATGCAATGGCACCAGGACCTGACATTGCTCCTGCACCGGCGCCAGGTCCGGGGTCCGGTAAACACCACTTTAATGGGCATGCCCAAGTGAAGGATTTCATCCAGACCCTCCTGTTGTATGGTGGCTACAATGAATTAGCTGACATTTTGGTGAATCTGACTTCTCTTGCCACCGAAATGGGCCGGCTGGTGTCAGAGGGCTATGTTTTGACAGTTTTGGCCCCGAATGATGAGGCCTTGGGGAGGCTGACGACCGACCAGTTGAGCGAACCGGGTGCACCGGAGCAGATATTGTACTACCATATGATTCCAGAGTATCAGACTGAGGAGAGTATGTACAATGCGGTACGGCGGTTTGGTAAGGTACGGTATGATACCTTACGGCTGCCGCATAAAGTGGTGGCCAGGGAGGCTGATGGATCGGTGAAATTCGGGACGGGTGAGAAGTCAGCCTATTTGTTTGACCCGGATATATACACTGATGGAAGGATTTCAGTACAGGGGATAGATGCAGTGCTGTTCCCTCCTAGCGAGGCGGTCCCGCCGGAAATGGGGGTATTGCCGGCCAATAGAAAGCCACCGGTTATTGTCAAGAAGAAGCATCACAGAGGTCAGTGCTTCTTGTTCAATTTTTTTAGTTGAATTTTTTATGATCCATTAATTAGTGTACCAATTAATTATTCATTTAGTAGATTGTTAATTATTCGTCAGCTTTTGACCCAGTATGTCTTGCACATTAACATTGTCAAAAATCAAAATATAATTAATAGATTGTGGGTAAATTTGAGCCGAACATGCAAATATGCCAACAGCTAATGAACTAAACCTAATATTTTTGTCGCTTTTAATACTCTTGATCCGCAACCACTTAAAATATATTCATGCAAATTCAGTACTCCTTCAAATCTTTAAATTGTGTGGTAACTAAGTTAGAGGCATGATTACACAATAAAAGGAGGCATATCTGATGAATGTTTATTTTATTTAATCACTCCAGCTATGATAACAATTCAGCTCTGTTAGCTTTTAATCTTTACCTTTTTGCTTTTTAAAATGTCTAACGAAGAAAACCCTGTGTCCCTTGGCCTTGAGACAGTTCACTATCAGGTCTGCATATTTGCAGAATGACCCTCTTGTTAAATTTTAGTTCGCAAAATAGTGAGAACATGCCTGTTCATACCCAGCTGGCTGTTGTTGGGTCCAGAGCTGATGAGTTAGGAAGTCAAAATCAGATTTGATTTATTATTTTGTTTCTTTAATATCGACCACGACGACCAGTATACATACATGTACTTTTGTTCTTTGTCTAGACCTTGTTATTCTATTATGAGAAGGATCAGTTGACAATGAGTTATTTTGACGATGAACCTATAAATAAATATAAAATAAAAATCTTCAAAATGAAAAAAAGTTTATAGATGTGATCTTCTATTTATGGATTGATGATTATTCAAATTTCATTATCGTTTGATAGTTCATCAAAGATCATCAAATTTTCATACAATTTGCAACGATTCCAATTTAACGGTTTTTGATGGACTATCAAACTATAATAAAATTATATAAAATTTGAATGCGTATCAATCTATAGATAGAAGATCACATCTATAAGTTTTTTTTATTTTTAAGATTTTTTTTTTTAAATTTATTTAGAGGTCCATTGTGAAGGTTGACAAAATAATCCATTGTCAACCGATCCCCTATCTTCTATTATTATCTATATAGAGAAGGGATCGGTTGACAATGGGTTATTTTAACAACCTTTATAATGGATATCTAAATAAATATAAAAAAAAATTAAAAATGGAAAAAAAAATATAGATGTGTTTTTCTACCCTTAAATTGATGGTCATGTATTTTCATTATCGTTTGATAGTCCATCAAATTTTCATATAATTTACAACGATTTCAATTTAACGGTTTTTAATGGACTATCAAACGATAATGAAATTGCATGGAATTTGAATAATCACCAATCTAAAGGTAGAAAAACACATCTATAATTTTTTTTTCATTTAAAATTTTTTTTTATATTTATTTAGAGATTCATTATCAATGGATCCCACTCATCTATATAATTTCTAGTTGGGTCTTAGCTGTCATACGCCAGACGCCCATAATTGTCACTTTTCCTTGGCTTCAATTATAATCGTCCGATCCCAGAATCCCTGTTGGTAGCGTTTCTGGCATCACGGAAAACAGAGTTCACTGGCCACAGGGACCCAACACCATTTTGGCATTTTATCTTTATTATAGGTTAGCCTGGCGCATTAAAACCAGAGGAATCCTTATTTGTCTTGTTGTTTTCTTTTATTATTATACAAGTACGCGGCATGCATACTGCTCGCTTACTTTCTGATTGAAGTATGAACTTCAAAGTTGAATATTTGATGTACACAATTTAACTAGGGGCCATAACATAACATTTAGGCTGTAGTTTCGGTTGTTTTATTTTTTATTAATTATTTCAAGTAACCAAAAGGTGAATAATGTTTATAGTCAGAGCATTAATAAATATAAAAATAATTTATAGTTGAAGTATCAACATTTGTCACATTGTTCTTATTTTTTGCATTCTTCTGCAAGTCTTTTGTTTCTCGTGTTATTATAGAGAAATAGATTTTCCACCTAACGTAGGGTGCTTTCTTTTTCATATTACTCATTATTCAAACACTTTGGGGCCATAACAAACTTTTTTTGGTTTTAAAAATTTCATCATGATATAGTTGTTAATAACTCTACGCATTTAGTTGTCCCTTACCTAAAAACAATATTATAAAATGTCTTCCACGTTTGTTCAGATGTTATTTTCTCTTAATATCGAATTAAATAAACTGATGGAATATCATAATAAGTTTGTTTGCATGTTGTTTTCTTATGACGAAGATGTCGACTTTACATTTTATTGTATTGCATTCTTGGGCTCATAGCTTTTGACTATGAAGTTTCCATTTCAAAGCTCGAAGGAATTATAATGATTACATGTCATACTGCTATTAAGTATTTCATTATTGAGCAAATAATGTGTGGTTGCCATATTGCTTCTTGGGCAAAAACAAATTACAATTTTGTTCACTTGAATAATATTTTTTTTCCTTTCATTTCAGGGAGAATATTGGAAGCTGCGTGCCAAACATTTGGTGTCATGACTCGCATGTCCTTTTGCCAATAAAATGACGAAAATAAAATAAAAAAATTATCAATGGGGTCCGCATGACAAAGACCAATCAACATGGCAGACGGCTGCCTTTGGAAGATCTATAGTAATAAATGAAAAAGTATAGGTGGAAAATGTAAAATTGTTCATACTCAGTCAGAGTTCTGGTGTTACACTGTCGGTGTATAGCGAAATTGTTTTTTTATTTCTTTTTGTTGGTTCCTTGGATGTTCATTATTTTTGCAATCACAATTTTTATGTCCTTGTTTTGAAATAGCAACAAAGAAAAAATAGCTTGATTAAGCAACTTTAAAATTCTAGTGATTGTCCAGTTGTCCTACCCAAAAAATAAAAAAATAAAGAAAAGAAAAGTTTTGCTGATCTTGACAATTAAAGATCCGGTTAGGAGCTTTATTTTAATGGAGTAACGTGACACCTAACCGGTCATAGACCTCTCTTTATTCCTTGTAGTTGTAGGCAGTTGTTAGGCCAAATCCTTACATGAAATAAGATTATAACTTAGAGGAGATTACATCAACATTACTGCAGACAGAATAAATATAACCAAAGAATAATATTCTCAAATAAGCTGCGGGTGCATTGAGGAAACAAATATGAAGAACTTGTGGAATGAGAAATAATACACCGCATCCCTGGTCCTTAAGGCTCAGTTCGGCCATTTTACTGTTTTTATGGGAATTAAAAAAAATTGTTCAACTTGATTTTTTCCCATCACGAACAGTATTTTATAGTGTAAAATCTCTACCCATCTCATCACGTGGGTGTAAGAGAACATGCCCTAATTAATTAATATCATTCGTTATGTACAGTATATCGGTGTTACATTCTGAATTTTTGGTGGTACTGTAAAATTTACACTGAGCCATTATTGAAAGGAATAATATTACAATCAAGTGAATAATATTACCAGCAGTATTTAGATTTATAGAGAACTTTTTGCTGTTGAAATCTGAGCAGACTGTAAAATGTAAAGTGATGTGAATTGATGTGTGATGTATGACCATGATTAATGATATCATTTTCCACTAGCCGGGTTTTGTTGTGTCATGGTGCATCGAGTCAGGATTTTAAAATAGAAAAATAGGGGCCCGAAAATGAGTTTGCATCTATTGTCGTATGATGTCTATGATAGATTGAAAATGGGCTGCTATTAATTTACATTGAAATGATTGAACTTTTAACTTATACATTGATATTTACATGAAGATTTTTTTATTTAATTTATTTGTAGTGGGACCCATCTATCATTGACAAAACGCTAGTGAGATAAAAACCACAACCATAATATAAAACAGGAATAGTAAATCAGAACATATATTACGTGGGACAGAAAGTAATCTATAAATCTAAGTCTAATCATTGTTATATTGCATCGTGTACAAGTTTTCTAACCTAAAGCAATTATTATATCATTATATTACTCTGATTTAAATTCCGACTGAAAGTAAATAACATGTTATACTTCTATAAATAAAATTCGGTACCGAATTTTTATCGTCATAATGGAACCTTCCCAAAATCCATTCTAGAAGAAAATCTTGAATACAAAATTCTAAATGATTTTCTGGGACATATCAACCAAGATTTTCGTAGAGGAGAACAATGGAGAGTAAACAAATTAAATATTAATTAGTACTTTTTAATATAAACTTTTTTTATCATACTTTTAAAAACATCTTCAGTTAATATTCAATTCTTAATGCATGTTAAGAGCGAATTTAAGGGAGGGAGGGGGGGCTCCCCAATCCCTCCGGAAGTTACAAATCTAGGTAGAAATTTATTATGTATTTTTGTTTCGTGCAGCGTATCGCCCCTTAACTTATTAATTTTAATTCTCTAGCGGCGTAAAGCCACATCTCGGCTTCCTATACTAAAATCCTGACTCTGCCCCTCATGCACAATATCAATTTTCTTGAGGGAATTGAAATCTTTTATGAGCAGAGAAATCAATATGCTTCAGTGGACAATTAGAGAGACTAATTGAAAGTTTAGAAAACAAGTTATTATAATGAATGCTGTGAATAATAAAGTAATAAATTATGATGGAAATGTGCAATCCAGTAAAGCGCGGTGCAAATCAAGTTACGTTTAGAATGCATTTTATTATTATGGAAACTGCAGTTAATAAGGTAAGAAATCATAATGGCATATTGCATTGTTGGCCGTGTCTATGGGGCCAACCTAGTTTCTGCATCTTTCATAATAAAAGAAATGCCTAAGAGTTGTTTATACTTGGTCATAAATATTTTGGGATTATAATAAAAGTTAGAATTGATTTCTTATGTCCATTAGCTTCTCTTTTTAGAATTAACATATGTATCATTATCTATACTATTATATAAAGCATCTAAGAATTGGAGGGTCCATTTTTTGTCATGGTAAATTTATATTATACCAATTTTAGCCCTCAATTAGACGGATAATATTTATTGTTGGTTGATCGAACGTATGTGATCGCGTCCATTGATCCCCTCGTTCTCTCCATTTCTTTCCCTTATATACTATTATTTAAAAATCATGAATCATTAACTCATATTGTGCAAAAATCTCATCCAAGATTAAATATAGTCTTTATTATATGTTTTCTCTATAATTTGGTGAATTTATAATTTAATATTAGATAAATATGAATTTTTTATCTTATAATATTTTAATATTTAAATAAAAAATTCTGCTGCAACGCGCGGGTATATAGCTAGTAAAAAAAAATTGTATAATAATTCAGACTGATTATAGATACAAAAAGGATAAGACCAGCCTATCACGGTAGAGGCAATCAAGCCTACTTTATTATTTTAGCACCATAGTTGTAGCGTTGTAGGTAAATATAACTTATCTATCCACTCATCAGCATACTTTTCTCCAATACCATTTGTGAGAATTAATTCCCCACTAACATCTACAGATCTTTTATGTACAAGATAATTCTTGCTAGATCTTTTCACATCAGTAAGTTCTTGCAGATTACTCAATAGATATTAGAATCTATGCTCATGGAAATATTCAACCATAGAAATGACGCGCCAAACAAGCAACTGTCGAAATTCACCCTCTTTCATGATTTAGCATTGTCTTGACTGGGCTTATAATTACAAATCCAGATCATGTGGGCTTATAAATACAAATCCAGATCATGTCTTCCCGTAAAGAGGCTTGGATATATCTGATGAAATTGAACAAGGCTTTTCTTGATTCTGAACAAAACATTCCGAGTTTATGTTGTCTGTATAAGCCCACGAAGACGGGAAGTTAGGAAAAGCGTGGAAATTTCACATCAGTTGCTGTATATAATGTTTCATCTTCACAATGATATACTCGCTGTCCCCTAATCCCTAGTAAATTTGTGATGGGATGGGTTCCATCAAATATATGTCATAATATAATTCCATTGTATCCCATTTAAGTACAGTTATGGTACATAAAAATTCTCATGCACAGAATAAACAAATGGAAGAAAGGATCTGAAATCAATGGTGGATTAATACTTTAATTAGGTGCAAAATTATTACAGTCTCTCAAAACTTGCTCACAGATACCAAATAATAGAGGAATGCATCCCATCTCTGTAGTAAATTTATTTATAGTTTAAATAGCTCGGTGTGACATTATTTCATATTTTCATCCTATTTGATATCGCAATAGAAAAAAATGTATATAATTTAATTCGAGAAAAGGAACAATATTCAACTCTTTTTAGTAATCTCTTCAAGTGCACGGTAATAATATCTCATTCTCTGTGTGCAACTAATGGCAGAGTCAAAATCCCGCTTGGAAAATGCTTCCTTGAAAGACTTCGACCATGCTTCCATTTTCTTCTCCACCTATTCATATAGAGTGATTCTGATTATATTGAGATTCATCATACATTCAACATTTTTCTTAGTAAGTACCTCACAATTTTTGCACAAGTTCAACTGATTACTTAGAGAGTTGACATGAAGAGACCTGATGCACATACTGATAACCAGTTGACCTGACTTTTCCGAATACAGGTTCTGACAGAAAGGACAAAAGGGTTTCCAAAAGCAAGGTTAAAGATTTTGATACATTTTGAACCAAACCAACCTAATGATTAGGTATTATCTTGATGAATCCGAATTAAATTTCATTTTAGTTGCAAAAATAAGGCATTCACCATAATATATGCAATTTTCAACTTCCTTGATTTCCAGTTCTGAAACAAACCTGAGATTGGATCTCATTTAGAGATTGGGAATCCTTGGCTTCTTCAACTGCTTCACGCATTTCCATCATCTGCACAGAGGATAATACAATTAGATCTTCAAATGGTCATTAGTCACTTTGACAAATATACATTCAATGAGAGGATAAAAATATGAAAAGCAAATTGCCTACTTCCAAATTACCTCAATGAGAAAATGTGGATCTGAGATTGTTGTCTCTTCATCAACATGTATTCCTTCAAGTTTTAGCTGTCATAAGATAAAGAACAAAAAAGAACAATCTGGATCTGAGATTCTTTTTCTGATATGCAAATTTGTTTGGAACTTTGCAATTGCATCTACTTAGAGAATCAATAATGATGACTAGTGACTACCCACTTCAGCAACAAATTATGAAAGTCTAGTTATAAGGGAGTTAAATCCTAATTTAAACATTTCATCAGACGTTCAATACTACCTAGTGTTATCCTCAGATAACTTGCTTAGAATGACAGTCTGTCTAGCTGGTAGAACACTGTTACCCTTACAATGCTTCCTCATTTTGCTTTCTACTGGCTTGTTCAACACTCAATTGCATTAAAATGAGGCAAACTAGATTTAGACCTACAAGGTCAAACTGAGAATTATTGCATAATGAGGTCAACAGTGACATGCATGTTCCTGGAGATATCAATAGAAAATTTCAGGCCAAGATAAAGTGTTAACCCAGGGTCTTGAACTGGGAACTCAGATCTGTTTGAGACTTTAAGATGGTTCTGGGCTGGGTAGATTTTAACATGTGTATCTTAAACAAACACACACACACACACAAAAAAAAAATAGTTGTAGAAAAGAACAGACCAGGTACAAAGCTCTCAATAATGGTTTCCTGAGGGTACGATAGGCATCTATCACTCGAGCCGACTGTTCAGCTGCAAAAGCCTTTCCTTCTGCATCAGAAGTAAAATCAACTTAGTAATGCACAGGCATGTAGTAAGGCTTAAGTTAAAGGATTACATCGAATTGAGGATTCTTTACAGTGATTAACATTCAAGTTCTGGCAAACTAAACTTGTAAGTTGTAAGGCAACAAAATGTACTGTAATAAAAATTCTTAGTTACAAGCAGAAATTCTTTGAAGCATACCTCAGACTTGGAATGGACAAGATCTGGATGTAATTTCTTTTGCCAGTTCTTGTAAATGCCTTCTAAATCTTCTTCCTCCAGTTCATACATTTTCTTCCTGAGTAATTGAGAACAAAACATATATTTTACACAGGAAGTAACATGAAGGCTTTTTACAGAACTCCCAACAATCAACATAAAGACTTAATTGTAATGTTTATGAACTTATTGACAACACTTAATTACATATTGCCTCAATTGGCTACAAAGTCTATACAGTAATTTTGTACCCCAAAAACCAGCTCTTGTAGGAGCATTGTAACCCAAAAGTCACTGGTGAGTTGGTCACTATCATTTAGAGCAGCAGTAACATATCGGATACTATCAAATTGACATAAACAAAAACCAAACATGCAGTTTCTATTTGTGAGAATCTCAATCAAAGCATCAACAAAGAAGCAGGTAACGGAGGAAGCAACAGACAAGTCAAGTTTAATTCAATTGTAAAAAACAGTAATCTCCAAATTGAAAAGGCAACTTACATTCCAAAAATCTGAAAATAATCGATCGAAGTATCCACCGGCTGAACAGCACCGCAAGAACCGCACGCAAGGAAAGGACAAGATGTGGGCCCTGCCGTGCCACAGTTCCAGCAAGAGGAGCACGAGTTGAATGAAGTGAGACTGCGTGAAATCCAACCAGCGGGTAAGTCAATCAGGTGATTTCGTCCTTGCCAGTCCATTGGTGGATGGAAGGAACTGCAAGGATGAAGGCATGGGGAGGATTTCAGAGAGTGGAGACGAGAGAGGGGCGAGGTACTGGAGACGTTCCGGAGGTGAGACAGACTAGATAGGAGAAAGCGCTTTCTTGGATTCCACATTGATGGGAGAATCGTCTAGAAAAGGAAGAAGAAATGTGGTTTTCGGAGAATTCAATGATTGTTTTACGTCAAATTAAAATCGCTGGTTTGGCCGTTGGGGTTTTGTTTATGGTCCTCAACAAATTACCGACTGGGAAGGAGATTTTGAAGAACAGAAAAAGTGAAGCAGCAATCAATTTTCCTAGAAGCTTGGAGGAGGGTCCTTCAGGCGCCGCAAGAGGGGGCCTGCGTGGACGTATCGGTATCCTCTGGACACCGTGAAAAGCTCTTGGAACACCTCAATTTTTTTTTTCAGTGATAATTAAAATTACCCTCAGACGCTGGACTCCTGAGACTAGGGCTGCTAATGGACGCGGTTGTCCATGGACAAAGTAGACAAACAATAGTTGGGTATATATTGGTCGGGTCTAATTTGGATATGGGTCCAAAACTCAACTCGAGTTCAAATAAAAAATGTTAAATGGGCTATATATGAATTAATTGTAGTTAGAGGATGGACTAAACATGATCTTATTTCTGAACAAAATAGACTGATCATGATCTTAAACCTGACGACCTCAGCCGCTGAGACCTGAGACCGTGATCTTTTACTGCGCAGTACATGTGCGCGTACACAAACCCTTAGATTTATAGGGATTCATTGAGATTGAAGTATGAATTTTAACGTTGATCGGATAATTTTTAAAATACGTTGCACAGTACAGTGTGACAGATAATACGAATTATGAGTCCTGACTCTGTCTTAACTTGAATGCTCTTTTTTTTCTCTCTTTTAACTCAAAGTTTGTATAAACAAAACTCATCTTAGCGAATGGATCATTGAAATAGAGATGAATACCGTTACAATCACATTTAAGTATTAAATGAAAATTAGAAGATTAGAAGATCGAAGAAAACTAAAAAATGTATTTTTTCAATTTAATCATATATGATGTTTCTCTCTGACATGTAGTGTTTGGGTAAAAGATGGAATCTAAACTGATTTTTTGTCGTGACATGTCAAGATGATGCGACAACAAGTTGTTAGTCTATAAACTTTTAAAATTCGGATATCTTTTTAAAGTGTTCATTGTACGTTTTCCAATTGAATTTTGATGTAGATTATGGATCTAATTGTGTTCATGTATCATGTTTTTTTCATAATTTATTGGAATATTTAAACTAAAAATATAATAATAATTAGTGATTGAATTTTATAATTAATATTTAACTTTTGTAATCAATGACTTTATAAAAAAAGTAATATGCGAGATTTTTCGATGGTACGTACAATATTTTTTGTTTAATATCTTAAATATATATATCTACTTGTATTCATATCAGTGACTATTCATATCTCTATGTGATATTTGTTTAACTAAGCACATTGTATCATATTTCAAAAAAAAAAAAAAATCAATTGAAGACAAAAGTTTGAATTTATTTGCTAGAAAAGTGTAAAAGAAATAACAAATTAACATTTAATTACCTGAATGCAAAGCATCATTTTAGTAATTAATGCTATATTATTTTAAATAATTTTTGTACAGTTATGTTTTCCTTATGGACAAAATCGTTGTCATAGATTTTACATTTTTTGTTCTTAATTGAACGGCTAAGCAATTGAGTTTGGCAACAAACAATAACCAATAATGTTACAAAAAGTAAAAGGGTATTGTTATCTCAAAAATCATTTTTGAATTGTTCCAAGAAATTTTGGGTGCTCAAAGCAACTCGCCCGCAAGAGACATAGCAGGAGGAATTGGGATCGAAATCATCTGGAAGCTTCATAAAATAATCTGAAAAGTGTGATTTAATCTGAACGGTTGTGAAAAAATATAAATACAATTTATGATGTATGAAATTTATTATTATTAAATAAAAAATATTAATTTTTTTATCGAATGGTCCAGATGAAAATTACACCAACTGCGGAATTTTTTAACTCCACGGAGGATGACGATTCGAAAGAATTGGAGATGCGGTTCAATACTTTGACGCGGACACGCGGTGATGGAGGCGTCACTCTTTCACGAGTCACGACATAAAGCAACTGAGCAGGAATGAAAATGAAGGGCTAGATCGCCTAGACGGCGGCCGCTCAAAAAATAACCTTCGTCGAGCAGGACACAAGTATCCAAATGATTTCGGGGTGGCAATTGGTCAGCCCAACCCGAATCCGAACCCGACCCAATTGTTTTTTTTTTGCTGACTGAATATTTGTATAAGATAAAGGCCTACTTGAGTCAAACATATTTAAAAGGTCCACAATGGATGTAGAAGACTAACAGTGTAGCCCAAGCCGTACTTTATTCCTTTATTCCGTTTATTCTCTTCTATTTGGTTTTAGAAAATATGTGACAAAATATAACCCGATTCCATGAGTTGATCTGTTTCGAAATGATTTAAAGATAAATGAGTTGAATACAAATTATATTTTTTAATCCATCACGAATCAGATCGAGTACGGATCGACCCGAAATGATATGTTTAATTATGTTTTTAGATTTATTTTATAATTTAATATGAATTAAAATACATATATACACTAATTAAGATTAATTATAAAATAATTATTTAAAAATAATTAAAAAGTAATAAATACTTAACTGTTTTTATGAACTAGTTAAATCTGATACTAAATTTAAAATGATGATCATGTGAACAAACTAGGTGATTTGGATTAATATATTTATATTTATAACTTATTAGTGCTAATATCTGATTTAACAAAGCGTCAGTACTAAGAATTATCGGTTTTAAGATATTATATGTGACTGTTCACCTACACCTACATCTCATTTCTTATTGATATTCTAAGGTAATTATTGTTGATATTTACAAAATATAAGTTTACATTAGTTTTGACAAGTTAGAGAAAGACCGGTTTGGCAAATAGCAATTTTTTTTATAAAATTACATAAAAACCGACTTAAAACGTTGGTGAGAGAATGCACAAACTAAGTCGAATACTAGATACAAATGTAATGAAAATATACCATGATAATTCAATTAAATATCAATTATCAAAAAGAGCAATTGATGTAAAATAATCTTTCACAACTTTCAATTAAAAATATAACTTTATAGAAAATATGAAATGTGAAGTATAAAAGATGTAAGTGTAGAAGAAAATACAAGATATGTTAACAGAGTTTGGTTATAAAAATCTACATCTTCGGGTCTCGTCACACTAACAGAACATCACTTTATTACTCAAAAATATTTTACAATTAGAACTTTAGCTTCTTCACAAAAATAAGTGCAAGAAGACTAAAAATAACCTAATAAATAAAATACAATAATGAGCACTCAAGTCTCAGAAAAGACAGATAATAGCTGTAGAAAAAATGAGTCAAATCTCAAAGATAAAGCTAAACAATGCTCAGAAAAATCATAAAAAATCTACTAGATTTGACTAATTCAAGATCTTAGTTTTTTTATTTGCAAAAAAAAAAGGATATAAGGCTCTTTGATAGTTTTGAATTGATTGCTCAGATTGCTTAGAATCTTGAAAATTTATCAGTTTGGGCAATCCTAAATCAACATCTTAAATAGAGCTCTTAACATAGAAGCAACTAGTATTTTTGCGCAGAAGGCCGTTATAACAGTCCAAAAACTGTTATAACGTTTCTCGATCTTGAAACTTGAGTTCCCAAGAATACTCCTTGTTAGAATTTTTTTTATAATGTTATGACGGCTAAAAAATGAATAGAATGAACAATTATAACGATAGCAGGAAACGTTGAACGTTTTACAAAATATTAACAATGATTTGACTAGTTTGACCAACTTCTGACAAGGTCTATTGAACTTCTGAATCGTTATAACGATTCAATGGAGCGTTGAACAATTATGAAACGTTAACACTTTATGAATCATTACATAATAATATACTTTGTTAACTTTATGATGTCTCTGTCTTCAAAAAACTTAAAAAAAATAGAATATAAAATTATGAAATATTATAACAGTTGAAGAACCATTATAATGATTTACTACGGCATAAAATATTTTTCTTGTAATATATATGAAGAAACATAAGATTTTAAATTATACCTTTACATAATTGTGATTCTATATCTTCACTAAAGCTTCGGCAATAGTCTTGAGCATCTACACTTTGATTTCTTAAAACATCAATAGGATCGTACACAAATATCTTTAAAAAAAATATTAAATTCAATTATGTTTTGCAAAATAATAAAATAAAAAATTTATTAAGTACAATACTTATTAATGAGTGAAGCTTTTGATCATGAGTTTTGTTAAAATATATGATCTCATGCCTTGAAAAAACCTATTATTTGTCTTGTATATGAGGTTAACTACATAAAGAATTTCAAATGACTTTCAAATGATAGTGTTTGTTTTTTTTGCATTTTGTATATGTAGTTAACCTTTGATCAAAATTGTAGTTTATAATTTTTACTCTAAAAAGATTGTAGTTTAGAATTGAATATTAGATTAGTTCATGATTTCTTATATATTAGCCATTTTTTTTGTAACTCGGAAATACTTGCCATTTAGATTTGAATATTAGATTAGTTTCAATTGGCCAATTTTTTGTAACTCAGAAATACTAGACTTATGGCATGTAACTATTGTATTGTTATTATTAATCTTATGTTTAGAATATTTATTTAATCCATTGTTAGAAATTTTTTTGGGAAGTTGGCAGATAAAATATTTTATCTATGAGCTTTTGTAAAGTACACTTTTGTTGCAGTTAAATAGAGTATGTCTGTATGTGATACCTTTGCCCTTTGTTATGGCAGATTAATTCGGATGCCAAAAAAAAAAATCGGACGCGTTTACGGGGAATCGAACCCAGTACCTTCCTTATCATATATGAGAGGCTCAAATAGACAGCTATAGTGTATTAAAATCTGGACGGGTCGGGTCGGGACGGGTTTTGACGGGACGGGTCAATGAGGTTTTCACGGGACGGGTTAGGACGGGTCCATTTTGGATGATTTGGCCGCGATCTGTCCTAGACCCGACGGGTCGGACGGGTTGGCGGGTCAAATTTGTTTTCTAAAATTATGAAAATTTCAAAAATCATTATAACAGTTCAGTAAATCGTTGCAACGGTTCAATAAATCGTTGCAATGATTTATGAAATGTTATAACGATTTATAAAACGTTATAATGATTTATGAAACGTTATAACGTTTCTGCAACCGTTATAACGATTCAGAAACCGTTATAACGGTTCAAGCACTAATATGACTCAAAATAAATTGAAATAAAATTTTAAATGAAATAATTTTAAATGACTCAAAATAAATTTTTAAAATTCAGAAACCGTTATAGCGGTTCAGGTTTGATTCTCGAGTCGGGTCGGGCACTGGTTAGAGCGGGTTGGTCGGGTCGGGTCGGGAAGAGTCTAAAACGGGTCGGGTCTAGCACGTTTTTTTTTTCAATTTTTTTTGCCCGCGCCCGTGCTAGACTGCCGGTTCTAACAGGTCACGTGTCTGACGGGTTTGAGCACCCGGCAGTGGGGCGGGTCGCGGGGACGGGTTCCGCGGGTCGGGTTTTTCCCGGACGGGTTTTTTTAACACACTAGACTGCTATATATATAGAGGTGACAATTGCAATTAGATAGATCAGGTTGGGTTGAGATTCAAATGAGTCAGATCGATTAGTTTAATTTTTTGGTAGACTATTGTAGATTTTATTATATATAATAATTATAAAAATCATATTATTAATAATAAGAGTGATAAAAATAAAAATTTAAAACTACGAGTGACAGCGCGCCACTGTCAGTGGTGCGAAGGAAATGCGCAACTGCCAGTGGCGTCTT
Organism: Schoenoplectus tabernaemontani; assembly: GCA_037127355.1. Taxonomy (NCBI): domain Eukaryota; kingdom Viridiplantae; phylum Streptophyta; class Magnoliopsida; order Poales; family Cyperaceae; genus Schoenoplectus; species Schoenoplectus tabernaemontani. Next base: position 11,552,954 of record CM073744.1, on the reverse strand, counting down.
TGTGTAAACACGACACTGCTAGTGACGCGTTTGCCTAAAAATGAGTTTTATAAATACACGCACAGATAGATACCTGCGCCGTTGATATTTGTGGGAGACAAACGCACCACTGGCAGTGACGCGTTTCAATAAAGACGCCACTGACAGTGGCGCATTTGCTCTGCGCCACTACCAGTGGCGCGCTACCATCCGTAGATTTAAAATTTTGATTTTTATCACTCTTATTATTAATAATATGATTTTTATAATTATTATATTTAAATAAATATGAGACTATTGTATTATGAACCTCTCAATCCGTTATAATGATAGAAACTTTGTCCGTGACCTCATCAAAGAGATATGAAAGTAGTGCAGATCGGATCTAATCGGATTGAATCAGATCAAATTAATTTATATATTATATTTGATTATATTATAAATCATTTAATTTTGAGTCAGATTAAATTTGAATCATATAAATTTAAATTTAAAAAAAATAGAATTGTCAATAGCTAAAATAAATAAATTACCAAATAATCTCCCCCTGTTTCTTAAAAAATTCACCAAAGAAAATATTAGCGTGGTAAAAGCGAGTCAGTGCGAGGTAAAAAAAATGTTTGGCTAAACAACTATTTTTTCTGATATACACTGCTGATATTGTCTGGTTGCAGTGAGCCAGAAACAAAAAATTGTGCACGACATGACATTTCATAAATGTTTGCAACCAGCGATAGACATGACTACACATAGCATATATGAGTCACCATAGTATCTTTTCTGTGATAACTATTAGTTTTTAGGATATCACTGTCACGACTATGATTAACCCAACTGTGCAAACTTGTACATCCGTCTTATTTATTTTGATTGCATTCACACTTGTCTTATGTTATTAATTAGGGAGAATTGAGTATATACTCTCGATATATATCAATTTGAATATTTATTTATTTATTTAAATTTAAAAATTGGATATTTATCCCTCAAAATGTTAAAATTTTGAATATTTATTCAAAACTATTATTGTTCTCATAGAAATTAAATTATAATAGAATAAAAATATCATTTCTTGTATTCCCGCTATTTACTTAAATCTACAACAGTCTCTTTAAACAGTCTTGTCCTTTATTTTCTCATGAATTTCACAAGCTCGAAAATGGATAATTAGCAACCTTCGACATAATCATTAGCCTCCCTAAAAGACTGATTGAGGTTCAGCAACCTTCCGAGACACATGTGATTGAATCTTCTATATTTTGACTGTGAAAAAAAAAATGTGTTTGTTGAGAGTTTTAGATTTTAGAGCTGGAGAAAATTAAAGTTTAAAATTCATACTATTCACTTGATCAGATGGTAAAGATAAATTAATGGTTCTTAATTTGCTAGCTCTTAGTGAATTATTGACTGATTGAGGGATATTTTGTTCTTTATAAATTTAATTAATTGTTAATTTGATTTTTATGAGGATAATAATAATTTTGGGTAAATATACAAGATTTTAATATTTTGAAGGATAAATATCAAATTTTCAAGTTTGGAGAGGTAAATATTCAAATTGAAATATATTAAGAGGTATATATATCCAATTTTGCCTATTAATTAAATACTAGCTAGATACATTCAGAGTTTCCACTGATTTTTAATATAATAATTAAATTAATCATATTAATAATAATAATGATAAAAAATTTAATAATAAGAATGACAGTGTGTCATTATAAGTGACATTTTGAAAATACATCATTGACACTGACATTTTTTTATTACTTTTTGTAGCTTTGTAAAAAAAATAACCACGCCAGTGGGAATGGCGCACTCCCACTGGCGGAAATTTGAAATTTTATATTCTTTTATTTCTATTCAACTTTTTAGATGAGATAAGGGGAAAAAAAAATATCACTAAAAGTAGTGTCTTTTCAAATGTGTCAGTCTCAGTGACGCATATTTTATGCGTCGGTCACAGTGGTGCACTATCATTTTTAATATTAAAATTTAATATTTTTCAGTATTATTAATGATATAATTAATTTAATTATTATATTCTAAAATCAGTGCAGAGTTTCAGACTGCTACCCCAACTTGGCAAGGGATCGATGTGGATTTTCTGTTATCTATTACTAAAAGAAATTAAAATTAAAGGTTACCGTTTCATAAAATTGATGGAGACATGGAGTTGCTGATTCTCTGTTACAGATTTAATTTTAGTAGCTCACAAGATTCTCACAAGTGTGTGCGTATTTTTATCAAATATATTAATTAATATGATTAATCAATCAGACAAACTGGAACATCCATCAAACCCATTTATCTCCATACATGGTCACTTTAAGTTGTACGAGTTAATCCAACTGATTAATCATCTTCTGTCTTTTTGAGTTTTGATTTGTATGCATGCATTGTTGATGAGTGATGACTACTGGTGTGCGTTTCCAATCATGAAACCTCATTCGGTCCCTTGGATTGGGAAAAACAAGTTTTTTTTTTATTGTTTTGATTAAAATAAAAAAAGAGAATAATAGTATGATTAATTCTGATTTAATAGTATGATTAATTCTGATTTATGCACAAATAGTCAGATTTGAGTTTCAAATTTGATCTTAAATGTTGGGATCAAATTTGAAACTCAGTTCTATTTTTTTTATAAAATTTATATGATTTTAGTTAATTATAAAAAAATTGAGACTGAATTTTAAATTCAGTCCGAGATAATCATACGATTATCCTCTTTTCTTTTATCTTAGTTCCCGCAAACAAAAAAAAAATGGGGAAAGGAGACCTCCACCTCGATTGCATGCACTTACAACTTACAAGACTGCTGGATTAATTCTCTCTTCAGCCAGCATTTAATAATTTGCAGAGAGCCAGAGATCAGTAAAATGGAGGCGCCAAAGCCGAGGAATGCGGCACTATGGTGGCAAGTGGCAACTAAAAATAGTAGATGATACTCTCTTATTTATTTATTTATTTTATTTATTTATATAGTATCTCATAAGATGATTAGATGAGTATAATACAGATTTTTTATTAACTGATATGAGTATGAGTAAATTTATTTTTAGTTACATAAATAAGTATGGATATGGATAAAAATCATTTCATATGTGTTATCCTATAGAATAAATTATTAAAACTAATTTATTTTATTTTAAATATAATTATATTATCTAATAATTATCTTCTTTTTTTAGTACAAAGATTAAGTGTTTTGAGTCCTATGAATTGAAAGAAATGAGTTTGAATATTTTTCACAAATGATGATAAAAAAATAATATACTAATACTATTTGTCAGCATCCATATATTTTTAGTAAGTCTAATTTTAATGGGATAAAGATAGGGTATGAGTATATAAGAAAATTTTATAAGAGTATGATAATAAAAATATATTCATTTGATCCATATCATATGCATTGACTAAGAAAGAGAGTGAAAAAAAAAACTAAGAGACGTTTCATGGCATGATATAATCCTTTTAAGATTTATCCTTCGGTCACATGTACACACTAAACCATTGAGAGAAATACGTTAAATGTTAATTAAAAAAATCTAGTAAAACAGATATACAGAAAGAAGTTTTTTGTTGTCTAACCTTATAAAAAATAATTTTCGTGAATATATATTTCTTTTGAAATATTAACAAAACTTTCCTATCTCTCTGTGTCGACATTCACAATTTAAAGAAAACGGATCATTCACAGAAAAAACTTGAAAAATAAATTCCGAATCTGAACTCTACGTTTAGTTTGTTATTTTTTTATACATAGCTTTCTGATCGACAGGCAATGAGTTCAAAATTCATTGAAGATTCTAGGTAAATGGCTGCATTTAGACTCCAAGTTGAACTTGAGATTGATGAAATGAAAAAAATTCAAGGTTTTTATGTGAACGTGATTTTTAATTTGAATTGTGAATGTGAACACAAATAATAGAGATAATTTTTGTCAAAACATTTTTTTAAAAGAGATATATTTGTGAAAAAAAATTTAGGTGTTAGACAAAAAAAAAAAACAATACAACAGCCAGAAAAGTTCGACACAGAAAATGGGATAGGTTTTTTGTCTGTTCCAAGATGAGTAAAACAAACTTCGATAATTGTGTTTTTAGTTTGTTTTTTGAGCTTGAGCTTGTTTATTGTCTCTTTTTTTATGTGACTAACCGGAAAAAAATTCTTTCCAACTCAAATTTATCTTTAATGATATATATCACTATCAGGGCACCTCTCACGTTTTTCTTTACTTTTTTATAGCCACAGTTTTTGGGGGTACACTGTCACAACTTCAGAGTGACAATGTTAGGTCTAAGAAGCCCCAGATCATCAAAAAAAAAAAAAAAAGCCCCAGAGCTCCAGAAAAATATATCAAGGTTTTTTAAATATGCATGATGCATTGCAACATTTTACTTTGTCGTGTAGCTAGTAATTGCGTAGGCCGAGAAGCTTACATTCATTCTGAAACTCCGAGCATTACTTGGTCCACTTGGATGGGGACACTTCATTGCCATTAAAGTCCCATTAAGATTTTCTGATCTCTCCGATAAATCTGAAACCATTTACCATGCACTGTATTTTTATGTGTTTTACTAGTAAATTAATAAGGACATCTTTCAGCGTTAGATAGCTGTACCGTAGTGGTAGAAGCTCTTTTATGTTAATATTTTATTTTCTTGAAGAGCCTTTGAAATTCATCTCCATGTTTTCATGAACGAAATTTATATATTAAACTAAATAATAGAAAAATAACTCGAGAATATGTTAAAGTGAGATGTACATTAAAAAAAAACTACAAAAGAGACTTTGCAGATATATATGTAGACAGTATAATACAATTTGCTAAAGGCCTCATGGATCCTGCAGCCAAAGCCATTGAGCACTTAATAGTGATACTTGATACTCATTGTGCGCATTGTGGATAATGTGTTTGAAAGAAAAAAAAAATGTACTTGACTCTTAATAATATAAATATAGTGGCGTCAGGAAAGGGGAGATGCAGCCTGCACAAGGAAGAAAGAGTTTTCAAGATCTTGGTTTGCAATTAATGTATAAACTATATATAAATGCATCAAATCCTATCATCTAATTAAGCAAATAGATATGCAAACAGGAAAAGTCAGCGAGATAATATATGGAAGTTATACTTATACGAGTTCATGATCTCATAATTAAGAAAACTTCCTGTATTAATAACATGCCTGGAATACAACATCTCATCAGAAACGTTGCACCTTCCGTGTTGATGGCGTTGTAACTGCTTCATCTAGCTTTATTTTCTTGTTGCTATCAAGTGTTAAGCCAAAATGGATATGTGGAAAATGTGCCCACTGAGTGACAAAAAGCCACAAACAAATTAAACGAGTAAATCATATATAAAAACATTTAGAATTTAAAAAAGGCTGTGAATTCCAAAATAAATATATAAAACAACTTACGAACATTGAGATATCTTTGGTCTAACGATAAATATAATAAATATTTTTCGTATGATCGCAAATTAGAAAATCAAGTGAATGGTCATTGTAAACATTTAAAGTTGAGCGATTTAATTCTCTTCTTTATTTCAAAACAAATTAAAAGTAACTTTAAAATGTGGTGCATGTTTTTATAACCTTTATATGTTCCTTTTGGGGGCCGGTAATTACTGCACTTGCACACACCTATTCAGTTAAATTAAATTTTGCAACAAAATAAGTTACAAAGGGTATCCCATTATAATATAACATCTCAATTTGTGTACAAATTGATTTTTTTTTTCAACTTGTTATTCGACTATCCAATCCCATGAAGGTAATATTATATATAATACAAAAATGTAAACTTGTTCCAATTGTGTTACTTTTATTTTGAAAATCTGAAAGAGTGAAGTCACCATTTTCACAAAATTTCTGAAGTATATTGAATAACTAAAGCAAAATCATATTGACTATATAGGTGTCAAGTACTATAAAAGGTGCAAGATTATATATTTTGGGGAACTAGTCTTTTGATCAAGTGGCAAAGTTGAAAAGCAATACTTTTTTATTTAAGAGGTAACAAGTTTAAAATCCGGATGATTCTTTTATCTATGATTTGTGAACATTAAAATTGAATGACTTAGACCTCCGTCTTTATGTAAAGGGAAGGGATCACTTGACAATGGTTATCTTGACAATTTTGACAACGAGTTTTCATATAAATATAAAAATATTTAAAATAGAAAAAAATATAGATACGTTCCTCTACTTATAGATTGATGGTGATTTAAATTTTATAAAATTTTATTATCATTTGATAGTCCATCAAAGATCATCAAATTAGAATCATTGCAAATTATATACCATTTTGATGGATTATCAAATGATAATGAAATTACATAAAATTTGAATCACCATCAATCTATAAGTAGAGAAACATATTTATATATTTTTTTATTTTTAAAATTATTTTTATATTTATTTAAAAATTTATTGTCAAGATTGTCAAGATAACCCAGTGTCAAGGGATCCCTTCCCTTGTATAAAACAATTCTATATATATCAAGGTTGCACAAGAATCATATATTTAGCTCAGAAGATTTAAATCTTACCAAATACATTGATCATATGTTGACAAATGGCTCCATTTATTATTTCTTGAAATTCTTATGATGAAAAACTAAATTTTGATTTGTTCGACGATATTTTGCTTGTCGACATGCATATATTATGAATTTCAGTCCTTAGAAGATTATTTTGAAAATCCGAACATATCACTATATATGTGGATAGCTACAATAAATGTGAACAATTTTAATGACAGATCATAGATGTATATATGCGTGCTAAAACGATGTAATTAAATATTTATTTTCATGTTAACCGTTTCAACTGTATATCAAGTTGGAAATTAAGATCTGCTTGAACAGCCTTCTAAAAATTCTCCTCGATCTAGACATTTAGATAATCAATATTAAAGGACTTACATTCTTTGCTGCAGTGCTAAAAGCCTCTCTGTGGCTGATCTCAGGATTTTTTGCCTTGATACGTTGGATTTCCTCCCTACAACAGAATCATGATGCAAATAACTGCATCAGAACAATATTCCATTGGCAATGTTAAGGCTCACAATTTTAAATTATAGAAATAGCAATCTCACTTGATAAACCGATTATATGCTGAAGGAACACGCTGTCGCTTCTCTGGGGCTGGTTAATAACAAGTAAAATGTTTTGAATTATCAATGAAAATAAGTGAGGACCTCATCTATTTCTGATCTTATACAATAAAATCTGAGGGTTCAACCCTCGTATTTTTCTCAAAATAATAATAATAATAATAATGAGTGAAGACATTGATCTGATTGTGGATATATTATGGTCATGTTAACTTCGTCTTACATCTAAATGCTGAAATAGTACATTCAAAAGTCAAAGTGAAATATCATGCCTACTTATGGTCTCCTAAAGAATTAGTCAGTTAAAATTCATTATTTTTTTCTGAGAAGTCAAACCATGTACTGCCATATACGCTCCTTTAATTCCCCGTCAAAAAATGGCAGTACGTCCACAAAAACCTTTTTAATATGCCAAAAATTAATAATAATAATATGCAATCCCTGCTTACTGTTAATTGATGTTGCTATTAAGTATCGGTGATATATATTTGCCTTTTTTTTTTAAGTAGCAGGCTAAATGCCATATATACTATGTGATTTTATTAATCAAATTGAAAAAGGGAGGGGGAGGGAGGGAGATGAGTATCTATTACAGTGAAATCTAAACCTACAATAATAATAATCGGATTAGACTACTTTAAAGTTACACTAAAGATGTGTGCAATAATAATAATAATAATAAAAAAAGTGTAGTAACAATCATAGTCGTGATGTCCCTGTGATTAGGAGTTAGCACCCGACTGTGCTCTAATTGTCATATATATATATATATAAATATATATATGCCTTGTTAAGATTTATCGGGTATCAGTTAAAAGTATAAATGTTAAAGCTTACGGCGTATAGTTAGCACTGGCTGTTGATCGCCTGGCAGTGTAAAAATAATCGGTTGTCTACTGCATTTGGAAGAAGATCCGTTCTCTGCATAGCTTTCCTGAGATGCCCTATAGTTACGTGTCTGACAGAAATTTTATATATATGTAACTCTTGATTTAGTGGTAACAAGGTAATAGCGCCTTAAACAAATTAGGGGCAAAAGATGGACAGAAGAAAAAAAAATGAATGAACTACATGAGTAACATAACCTCATTGTTTCTAATTTCATAAAAAATAAAAAAATTAAACCCGCGATGTCTGGCATTAATCACTAAATGCATCAATTAAATTAAATAACTGCAATAAATAAACCGTCTTAACTGTAATAAAAAATAAATTCAACACCCCCCATCATGCAAATTACATAAATTGAAGAAATTCCTTTGTAATAAAATTGAATGTACACTGTCAGACTAGTGAAAACTGACAGACTCTAATCTCCATCAATCAATTTCAAGTTTTTAACATATATAAATAACAAATTAGTTCTACAAAATTAATGATTAATTCTTCTCAAAAATAATTAGTGAGAAAATAACTTAAAACCTGAATGTCTTGAAATTGCATTGAGTGTGGCAAAGCTCCCAAGTTCACTGATAACAAATTTGCACAATGCCCGCAGCGTACTGTTACTATGTTGAGCACGTTGTTGCTTGGTACACTGACCTGCATAGATAATTATTATCATGTCTGGAAATCGTACTAACTTGTAAATTGTCATTAAAGAATGCATACAGAATAGCAGAGCCATTTTTACAGATAATAGGTAATTCAAATAATTTTAACATACAAATGTATAACACTGAGAAGTTTTGTCGTCTCAGTCATACTAACAGACAATGAAACTGAGCATCTGAAAAAAAATCGAAAGTAGTCCCCTCAAAATTACAATTTACAAGAGCATTGTTGAGGGAAGATTTGGTGGTTTTGTAAATGCCAAAATGCAAACAAAGGGACTGATCATTGCACTATCTTAAAAGTAGTGAAGCTTGCTAATTGAGGCTATAAAACTTGAAAAAATTATTGATCAATAAAAGTGAGAACCGATGCTTTTTTCAGATATGCCTCTTCTTTTCGTCATAATATTGACTTTATTGTAGTCTTTTAAAGAAATATATCACCTTTTGTCCCCCAAACCTGGAGAAGCGGTTACATTAATTACTCTTCAATATAGCGCGGAAATTTATTGAGTTACTGTTTAATTTGGTTTTCTAGGTTCGAAGAAAATCCAAAATATAGAACAAAATTGCATTCGGAGTTTATTTTCAGGTTGTATAGTTTTTTTCCCCATGCTTTTTCCCATTTTTTTTGTGAGAAGTGGATAGCTGGTTAGATAACTAGTGTAAGAGGCGCTTTGAGATAACTAGTGTTGGGATATCAAATCCCAGATAAATCAGTGATTTTTTTATTATAATTATTCAAATAATCCTAATTTTAATAATAAAAATGATAAAATTAAAATTTTAAGAATATAAATGGTAGCGCGTCACTGTCAGTTGCGTCTTTCCTTTTTTTTTTTACTTTTTCAGTATTTTTTCTTAAAAAAAAACCCTATCTGCGCAAGTGAAAGTAACGTTTTTCCCACTGACGCCATAGGGCCAACTTAGTCACTCTAAGTTTTTAAAAAATAAAAAAATTGATATACGCTACTCCCAGCGACGTCTTTGCACAAACGCGCCAGTGGGACTGGTGCATTTACATCACGCCACTGACAGTGACACGCTGTCATTCATATTCTTAAAATTTTGATTTTATCACTCTTATTATTAAAATTAGGATTATTTAAATAATTATTATAAAAAAAAGTGCAGATAAATATAAGAGAGGGTGAATCACGTGCAAAGCTACACATTTCAAAACAAAAAGAAATGAAAAATGTATAAAAAGGAACGACCACATCCAATGACTTATGGGACGTTGACAGTTGAAAGGGAAAATGGATTAGTTAGTGACTTTAGTAGTCATTAACTAGATCGCATACAATTAAATATAAATTGAATGTGATTGACAAACTAAGATAAAAATATCTTTGCAGCTATATGAGCAATAGTTTATAACAAGATGTCCTGTTAGTATTCACACCGATTTTTGATTATAATTATTTAAATAATTCTAATTTTAATAATAAAAATGATAAAATCAAAATTTTAAGACTACAAATAGTAGTGCGCCACTGTCAGTAGCTCTTTACAAAGACGTCACTGTCAATTTCTTCCTTTTTTTACTTTTTAATTATTTTTTCTTAAAAAAAACTATTAGCGCAAGTGGGAGTGACGTTTTTTCTACTAGCGCCATCAAATGATAGGGTCACTCTAAGTTTAAAAAAAAACTGAAAGACGTCACTCCCAGTGACGTCTTTGTACAAACGCGTCAGTCTCCACTAACGCGTTTACACAACGCCACTGGTAGTGGCGCGCTGCCATTTGTATTCTTAAAATTTTAATTTTATGACTTTTATTATTAAAATTAGAATTATTTGAATAATTATTATTAAAAAACGCCGTAGTATTCAAGTTTTACATCTTGAAGTTAGGATGATATAAATTATAAAACATTCATAACCAATTTTGAAAAATATATATATTTTTTTATATTTCGTTATAATTTTGGGATATATGCTGTGATAAATGAAGGGAGAACAATTGCATATATAAGTTCCAAAACAAATTATACATAAAACCTTGGTCAAATTTACCATTATTAATTGCAGCCTTTGTCTCCTCCTAGCTACTGCGTTTTTCAAAGTTATGCTCCTATGTCTTTCATGAATCATCAGTTAAAGACAACTTAAAGTATGGATAATGTTAAGAGGTATGATTGGAATCTTATAGAGTATTTTTGGGAATATATGCAATATCAAAAGAGTTGTATATGTTGCATATATCTGCACAATTCTACATATTCTGTGCTTCGATTAAATTGTGAATTTTAGCTGAAGATCGGGCCCCTCCTATGAATTAAATAAATGTGAGAAAATGTTATAAAAATTGACTATATTTGTATAGAAACTATCAGTTGACTCTCTGTAATTTATTTTAATCATTAATTAATTTTTGAAATTCTACTCCTATATTTAATTCTGCCTCTACCACCAGCTCTCGGCATGCACCAAAAATACACTTGGTGGTTCCTAGCTTGCAAACACATACCGACATCGGCCGACCTGCAAGCTAAACAGTGGATAGACCTTGATGTCTGTGCCTCATGTGAAGTCCATCTGATTGATAATGCTGGACATTTCTTTTGTCTTTCTCCAACCAAGCGACTCGTCTTTCCACCCACCAAGGATCACTTACGTAGAGCAGTTGCCTGACTATTTGAAGGTTGAGAGGAGCAAAGCCCCAGGACATCATGATGTAGAAGAAGCATCCATTCTATGATTATGGAACATCTGAAAGGAATGGAGATGCTCAATCGAATACTCACAGGAACGACTATATTGGCTGAGAGACCAGGAGGAGAGAGTAGGCCAGTTAAGTGAAACCAGAGTTATAGGCATATATATGAAAGCAATGCTCGTTTAGTATTTTAATTGTGGGATTTTCATTCTTTTTCTGGCGTCACTAAACTTATAAATATTTTTTTATAATAAATTCACTATACGCCACTAAATTAATAAATAAAGGAATAAGAGAGTCCCAAACTTGAGACCAACTTCAGTTTCAAGATTTATTTTAACCGTCAGATCAACATCTGATCATCAATTTTAATTAAATTTATTTCTTTTCTCATATTTTGTTTCAATTTAAATATTAATTCGACAGTTTTGATCCAAAGGCTTGAGAACTCCCAATTCCATAAATAAATACTACAACGTTTCAAAGTTTTAACAGACACATTCAATATAAAATACTTATCTCAACAAAAAGGCATCAGAAAAATACTAATGAAAATTTGAAACCAAAAAAGAACATATGAATCTAGACGTCATCCATGTCTTCATTAAGTGTAATAATTTAAACACTTTAAGAAAGGGGTGAGACCTTTTTACGGAGAAAAAAGTTATCCTTTTTAAAAGAGGTAGAGTAAAAAAATAATACCATTTGGAATACAAGTAATACGCCCAAAAGCAAAACATATTTTTAATTAATTAACTAAGATGGTGAGAAATGGATGAAACACATGGCAAAACAAATGTATATGATGGTGAAGAAAACATAGTTACGACGAAGTTAGGATCTTCATGCCTTTTTCCCACAGATACTTTGTGACATTACTATGACAGTACATATTTAAATTTGTTTCAGACCCAAGAAACAGGCCATGCCTAACTGTAAAGAGAAAGGAAATTAGTTGTTTACTAATTACCCAATTTGAGAAAATGGGCAGGGACTAGGGAGGTAGAAGGTCAGAGAGGTATACGAGCTAGAACCTGTAATTAGACGCCATTGATTTTGCCAAGATAGCAGAAAAACAGCACTCTCCGGTCCATACCGAAGACTATATAGCCATGAAGTAGCGAATTGACAAGTTTTCATATCTCCATCATAGCTTCAATAACATTACAATAAGAACTGTTGAAAGCTAGAGATATAGTACAGTAGACGTGTATTCTAGAGCTAGCCCGAGAAGAGTAAATATAAAGGGAGGTGTAAAACAGTAAACTGTGCATGGAGAAATACCAGAGGTCTGTGTAGTTCTATGGATATCTTAATTACATACATATAGACGGGTTCAGGAGTCAAGAGTGGCTATGTTCCATCTCTCAGCAATTTTGAGATATCCTTCATTGGATTTCGCTGCATGGTATCTATCCTTTTCTGCTTGTTAATTAGTTTTTTTTTTCTGTTTTAAGTATTGATCATGAGGGTTTTTGGATGAGGAATCTCATCAATTTATGCTCTTAGTAATAAACAATTCCTAATGGATTGAAGTGTTTTGGAAAGTAAACCATGAATATTAAAAAAATCCAACGTACCTTTTGAGGTAGTATTAATTTAATCTAAAATTAACGACACATAACGCGCAATCATATGAACAGGATAAAAATAAGCTTTTCAGATATGCGCATCTAGGTTTAATGGTACTAAACTTGGAAAAAAAAATTCTTATTTTGAAGGATATTGGAGTAAGCAATAAAAATACAGAAACCGAAATTTACTAAAGAGTAAAAGATTAAACCTTTTGAGTAAGCCGTTGAGCAACAATCCATAAAGCTTTCTTTCAAAAAAAAAATTCGATAAAGCTTGGAAGGAAAAAAAATGCTCAGGATAACTGAGTGATATTTCAAGTAAAAGTGAAAGTTCCAATTTCTTTCTCGCTTGAATTTGTCGCTTGTGATCACTTTATTTCTCTTGTAGGAAGTTCTTCAATTCAATCTTCGTAAAAGAAGGACAATTTCGAACTAGATTCCTGAATAATCATTTAATATGTTTCTAAAGCATGCAGTTGTTAAACGACTTGACTTACCACATGTTGGTGATTATAGATAATCGCGATGCAGCATTAAATAATTTTAGAAAATTGTGCAAGTATGGATGCAACCAACAACAAGAGTGATCTAGAGAGAGAGGAGAAGGGGGGGGGGGGTACCGCGAGAACAGTGTTGCAAAAATTGCAGTGGACATAGCAGACTTGCTCAGGAGAGATCATAGCTGACATTGTTTCAGTCTGAAGCCTGTATTTCCATACGATCCGAGGAAAAATAAAATTAAAGTATGACACAGAGAGAAAGTGGTAGGTTTTATAACGCACAAGTATGATAGGCTTTTTGTTTTTGGTTAATTTATTTGGGTTGGAACTTGGAAGAGACTAGAGAGAGAGGTGTTTGGATATAAGAGGCAAGCTGGTACGAAAGGTAGTGGGGACAAAAAATAACCAGGGTGGGTGCAACAGTACGTGTGTGGTTTTGTGGGCATCGTGGTCGGGCTTAAATTCCTACCCGAACTTATCTCCAATTTTCACGAAGAATGGAGTCATCTAGTTTGTTGTGGACCAACAATAAATAGAGAATATATTGCTCTCGATCTCTGTATAATCTGGGCGGATCCAGAATAGCAACTAAGCCATGGCACACTGCAAAAGACATTAAATTTAACATAATAAAAAAAAATTAATGTGCATCATACAGGTCCAAGAAAAATGACGTCATCCCATAACCCAAATTGAAATGAAGAGACGATATTTCTATGTAAATTGTTCTCTAGTTTTCTCAGCCCAACGAAAATATTAATATTATGACAAGTAAATTTCAAAATGAAACAACGGTATGGGCCTGACTTGCCTTCACATAGATTCGCCCCTGTGTATAATGATAGTTATAGAATATATTTATAGGACTTTGACGGTATATATTTACTTGTTGAAAAAGCTATTAAATTGATCTTGGATGAAAATTTCTCGAAGACAATAACATACATAATAAAATACATAAAAAATATTCAAAATTGTTTTCTTTATATAATATATTAGAGTCAAATAGAATGTTTTTCATTCTTATATTAATATATAAAGTAGTATGTGTGAGTCAGTAGTTTTATTTCTAAATTAAATCAAATAAAAATTAATAATCACCTTGTGTGAATTTAAATTGTATTTTTAAATGAAAGATCATAATTCCTAAAGGAATAAATATTGACACAATTTGAAGCGGCAATTTAGCCATGTCACACAATAATCAGTATAAAAATATTAATATATTGCCATATTTTTTCTTAGCAAACACCAAAAAAAAAAAATGCAAAGTACCAACTCCATATCAGAAACTTTTGAAACACACAAAGACATATATATAACATTATTTTTAAGTCACGCCGCAAGCTAGTAATTGGATCACCCAATTCAAGTTATATATTTCTCATTAATTGCATGCACATCATCAAAAGTCAAATCTTCATACTCCTTTTGTTATTTTCAAATAATTTTCATGATATAACTACAATAAATTTTGAAGATGTACGTCCAAAATGCTGTTTAATTATAGGAAATTTTTTTTTCCACGCCATGCATAAAAAAATCTTCCCATCATTGTTACAAATGGAGATAATAAGTGACAAAAATGCTGGTGAAAAAGGTTATGATTGAAAGAATGAATGGGTGGAAGTCTGCTGCTGCTCTCTCTCTCTCGCTCCCTCTATTTTTCTCTCTCCGAGTGGGAGAATGGGGGAGGTATTAACGAGAGTGAGATACCAAGATCCATTAGATCGAAGCGCAATGAAAAGTTAAGAAAAGAAACTAGGTCTAATTAATGAAGTGACACAATTACCCCTTTCAATAAAATGGAAACTGCTTTTGCTAATTGAGTTCGTAATCTTAGACATTACTGTCCTTGCTTTATTTGGTTTTTGCTTCAACGATAGGCCGACCTATTTAATTATTTAATCGGGGCCACCGCTTGTCCTTCTCAGATTTTTTTTTATTTTAGTAAATAAAACAAATAAATATAAGAAACCTGGCTCTCTCTCTCTCACTTTTGCGTTTATAATGCATTCCGAGTTTGAAACTCGGATCCGGAGTTTTTTTTATTATACAGAAACGTAATAAAAATAAAATAAAAATTTTACCCGGACACGAGTTTCAAACTCGGGTCCAGCTATCCCATATGGGAGGCGCTGGAAATGCAAATGGGATAGCAAAACTGGTCCGGGTAAAAAAAAATTTTTATTACGTTTCTGTATAATAAAAAAAAATCCGGATCCGAGTTTCAAACTCGGGTCTGGCTATAAACGCAAAAGTGAGGAGAGAGATGGCAAAATTTGCTATATTTATTTAATTTATTTACTAAAATAAAAAAAAATCTGTGTCCTTCTCATTCTTTGGACTTTAGCATGACTCTATATTCTCCAGTGCTTACTAATTATTATTTTTTATCCATTGATTTCTTATGATAAACACAGTACAACATCGCATTTATATGTTCCTGGTTACCTATCAGAGATTTTACAAAACACTTCTAAACAAAGTATTAATTAAATTCGTGAGAATACAAAAAAAAATCTGGTAGCAGGATGCAAAAAATGTGATGATGATACCAGAAATACAGTTGCGGAGCTTGCATAAAAAAATGGGTGTCTGAAATATATTATTTATTTATTAAATAATTACAGGTCGAATTTGAGAGTTATAAATGGCACTTAATATAATTACAGTATAATTCAACAAGACCAAAGAAAATTTATTTAAATCCAAATTCAGAAGGCGGCGTGAAGCTTCATCGCTTAGAAATGTGTTGTTCACACACTACAACAGAAATGATCTTAGATAATACTTATTTAACAACAGTTATATATTAAATCCATTGTTAAATAAGTCAGTGACATCATTGTAATATTAAGAATTTCATTAACAACGGTTTATAATAAAAAATATTATTAAAATAGACTCCCAAAATCCAAAAAAAAGCAGAATAATTTAGCAACGGTTCCTTAAAGGAACCTTTGTTAAACACTATCTTTAACAACGATTCTGTACTTAGAACCATTGTTAAATGGTGCATTTAGCGACCGTTCAAAGAACCGTCGCTAAATGATTATGCTATTTTTTTTGGTCTGACAGCTGCTCTGACATTTGTTTTTTTGCTCCAACTAATAACATTTGCTCCCACGGATTGCCCATCTCACCGTTCGTTAATCCCAATCCAACGTTCCAAAAATAAAAATTTAAAAACTAAAATCTCACGGATTACCAACCATTTTTCATTTATTTTCATATATAAAAAAAGAGATGAAAGAGAGAGAGAGAGAGAGAAAGAAAGAAAGAAAGAAAGAAAGAAAGAAGAGAGAAGAGAGAAAGAAGAAATAAAAAATGAAATCCGACCATCTCAACTTCAAACGGTCATAACTTTTGATAGAAACTCCGATTGAAGCGTTCTAGATGACCACGAAAAGCTAACAATGAGATCTATAGGGTTAACTGCTTACATCGTTACCGTCATTTTTGGGGCAAAAAAATCTCATCTTCAAAATTAAAAACGCATTTGAAGTTTTTTTTTTCTGTTTTTTTTCTGTTTTTTTCTTAGAATGTATAGGTTTTCATATTATTGTATGAGCAAGATGTATGTATTTTTTGAGTAAATATTTTTTTATTTGATGAATAATTATATTTTTTTCATATTAATTATTGAATGAATAATATATAACAATATTTATTCTTATCTAATCAATATAACTCCATATTCATTATTTACTGTTAATCAATACGACTCAATATCAATCTGACTCACACCTTTTAAACAAAGTTAAATTTAAAAACAAAATCTATTTTTAAATACCTTTAGCAATGGTTTTTAACTAATAGCCATTGCTAAAGGGTCCTTTAGTAACGGTTATTAGTTAAAAACGTTGCTAAATGTTTTTTTAATTCAATAATCGTTGCTAAGATACTCTTTAACAACGGATTTTATTTAAGAACCATTGTTAAAGGACCCTTTAACAACGATTATTATTAAGAACCATTGTTAAATATCTTTCAAAAATAATTTTAATAATATATTTTTAACAACAGTTGTTTATACTTTTCCTAACACACTCTTTAATAATGGTTGAAGAATCGTTGTTAAAGGGCTTTAAAAACCGTTACTAAATCCAAAATTTGTTGTAGTGATGATTATATGTGATTAGTGTATAATAATTTCAAACTGTGTTGAATGGGCAGTATAATAAATACGCTCAATTAAAACACCCTTTCGCCCAACATATATTTTAATAATACTGTACATTGTAAAGATTCAAATAAAATCAATCTTTAATCTAGCAGCAAAAGAAAATATTCTTAGTATGGGAGATTATATGTTCAAAATCTGAATAAATTTCTCTATAAATATTTATAAATTTTGAGAATTTAACTCTCATTTGTCTTATAAGAAAAACAATTACAACTTCGCTATAACGCTACTATAGTGGCTCCTCTTATCTATTTGGAATTTATTGGGACCAAATTAAATGACAATCATATCAGTTTGATTTATAAAGCCACTATAAATATTAATGCTTACCATCAAATTAGTTTTATTATTTAATTCGACTAAAAAAATATTGAAAATTTGAAATAAACTAGTTCCTTTAATTAATTTATACGTCATTTCACAAATGTTAGATGTATACCATCTTCAGAATTTAAAAAAATAAAAAATAAAGGTTTGTTGTTAACATCTACTTTTCTGAATGAAAGTAAATAGACCATATTATTTCAATTTTGATTGTTGGACTAAACATATTCAATACATCTAAAAGTACATTCTAAAATTTCAAATCGAATCAATTTGTTCCATTCATTTTTAATCCGGTGATCCGGATTGAAATAGTGCGGCCTTAATTACTTTGGGTCTGTTTGACAAATTAAGGAATAAATTTGAAAAAATAATAATTTTGAAAGAGTGATAAAACATCCTATAACTATTGTGTGGCTGGGTACTAATAATATATATACAGGCGGGTCGGCGTTTGCTACCATAGAAGAGATGGCCAGATCCAGTCATGGAACGATCCGGACAGATTGATTTAATTTTAAACAGTTTAGATTTAATTAATAAGAGGTGAGGTTTTTTTTTTTATGAGTATATCTATGATAGACATAGTTATAAAATTCTGACATCACAGCTGATGTAAATTCATATATATGCACTGATAACCGCATGCTTCTGTCTATGTAGTGTCACATCGTTGCGACTGTTTTGATCCTTCATGGCTTCAGCAATCTTTAAACATATATACTATTATACTGTAAAAAGCCTAGAGCCTAGAGCCTAGCCTACCATATTATCTTATTCACCTCATGAAAATGAGTTTGAATATTTTAGTCGTTGCATATATATTCAAAAGAACTAGTTATATATCCGCGCGCGTTGCAATAGACTTTTTTATTTAAACATTAAAACATTATAATTATATTTATTTAATATTAAATTATAAATTCATTAAATTATAGAGAAAATCTATAATAAAGACTATATTTAATTTTGGATGTGATTTTTGTACAATATGAGTTAATGATTCATTATTATTATGATAAGAAAAGTAAATTATTCTAACATATATTATCACCATTATTTTTTATCAAATATGCACAAGGTTACTAAATAAAAAAAAATATTATGGAAATAATAGTATATAAGGGAAAGAAATGGAGAGAAAGAGAGGATCAATGGACGCGATCACATACGTTCGATCAACTAAAAATAAATATTATCCGTCTAATTGAGGGATGAAATGGATATAATAAAAAATTACCATGACAAAAAATAGATCCTCCAATTCTTATATACTTTATATAATAGTATAGATATAAAGCACGAGATAGCATTCTATGCAGTCAGCTTTCTCTCATTTGTTGGCAACACTTGCAGTGTGCACGCGCTGAAAGCATGCCAGTGGTGTCAAAAAACAACAGCATGTGAAATTACAAAGAGTAGCTATTAAACGCTGCATCGTTCTAAATATTAATTGAGAAAGACGTATTAAAATAATATGTCTTGGTGTTAACTTCATTTTTTAATTTAAGATATAATAAAAGGAACTTTCAATTTTCATTTTTTTCTAAACAAAGTCTGCCACCGGTGGCGGAGCTTCAAAGAAAATTAAAAGGGGATAATAAATTTTATCAATTAAGTAGGAGGGTCATTTTATACCTCAAATAAATTTTGGCTTAAAAGATGATAATATTTTAAGTTATTTTGAAATAATTGGGGGTCATAGACAATGGCCCCAACTAATGTATATTTCATCATGAACTAATGAACTAAAAAATAATATATTAAAAAATAAAGTTTTTTCAAGTTCAAAAGTTCCTCAAAGTAACATGAAAATTGCAGCATATATGACACACTTGAGGGAAGAAAAATTGATATCTGACTCGCATGATAATTAATATACACACAACCCATCTATAAAAGATGTAATTTTTATAGACACACAACCCATTTATGAAATAACTAGCATGATAATTAATATACACATACTTGTATTTTTTCCATTTTCTTTTAAAATGTCGAAACATTAAATATTACGACAATTATTAAACTATTTGACTGTTGGCAAGTTATTGTCCGGAGTGCCTACGGGGCCTTTCCCCCCAAAAAAAAGAAAAAGAAAAAGAAAAGTTGTTATCCGGAGGTGACACGAGGTCGTACCAAGAGATCACTCTAGACGTGTATGAATGTATGATATGAATCTCACACACAAAGAGGAATCTTTTTTTTTTCTCTCTCAATTTTAAAACTTTTGACTATTTTAAAAGTTATTGCAAATATATATCGGAATGTATGCAATCACAATCAAATGTATGCGTTTACAACTTAATCATAATACTCTGAAAAATATTATAAAATATAAGACTGCAAACGAATCGAATTCGAACAAACTAGTTAGTGTTTAATTGAGTTTGATCTAAAATCAATTCAAACTATATCAAACTCGAACATCGAATTCAAATTAAATCAAACTTGAACTAAAATAAAAAATTAGACGAACTCAATTATTTAAATTTTTATATTTATTTTCATATTATCATGAATAATTAGAGTTAAAATTAAAAAAACTAATATTTATTTTGATTAATAATAAATTAACAATATCTTATTAATTTTATAATAAAATAATTATATTATTATATATATTATTAACATAATAGTGAATATATATACAAATAACTGCATATCGAACTATTACGAATCAAACTCAAATTAGTCCATTAAGAAAGTTATCGAAATGAACTTGAATCAAACTCATAAAAAAAATCTAATGAAACGAACCGAATTCGAACTAAAATCATATCGAACACCGAATAAATTATGAGTTATGATTTTTTTTCAACCCTATAAACGCATGTGTTTGTAAGTGCTTGCGTTTAAATTCAAATGTGAACACAAATATTTAGAGAGTAGAGATATCAGATATATTTATTAATTTTTTCATAATAGAAATAATATGCTCAAAAGTTTCGAAATAAGGGATAGACAAAAAAAAAAAATTCCAGAGATCGATCTGAGAATGTGACTGCTACAGGTGCTGCGTGAAGCGTGATTAGGACTCTAAACGAACTGAGCCGAGCTGAGTTGGGACAAGTTTGTTCTCGGCTCATTAGCTTAACGAGCTGAGCTGGCTCGATAATTAATTCCGAGCCAAAATTTTGGTTTGAAATCAGCTCGTTAAGTTAACGAGCTAATCGAGCTGACTCGTTGAGGTTCATTAAGACTAATTTAATAATTAATAATATTTTTTTATGATGTTTTATATTAAAATTTATATAAAAACTTATTAAAATAACTAATGATAAAATATTTTACATAATTTAATATAATAATTTAAGTACATATCATATTATAAACTATTTATTATATTAAAAGTCCATAATAAAAATATATAAATAATAAATATTAATAGTTTAACGAACTAAACGAGTCTAACGAGCTGAGCCGGCCTACGCTCAAACTCGGGTCATTAACGTAACGAGCTTAACGAGCCGGCTTATTAACAGCTCGGTCCATTAACGAGCGAGCCAATAACGAGCTGATCCCGAACGAGTCATGAGAGAGCCACGAGGCACGAATTGTTTTGCCAGTCCTAAACGTGATTGATGTGACCGTCATCAACCCAAGACCCGGCTACCGTCGCCCTCCGCCATGTGCAATCCTCTGCAATTGTAAACTCCAGCAATTCAGCGAATGAGGCTCTACTAGTTCTCCTGAGGCTGGAACTCTGCAGCTTTCCGTGTGCTGGATGTGCAAGAAATCTCTGGTCGACCCTTTTAATTTGATCGAGAAGTGTTAAAAATAACAAATAAATTGTAAGTAAACTAAAAGTAAATGAGACAGCACAAGACAAGGTGACATGAATGAGCAAGCTCTACCTATCCAGTGACCCCCGGTGCTCCGGTGGAAGAGGAAGACACACTAATACAGTTAGGGGTTTGCTAAAACCCGCCGGGTACAACCTGTACACGTGTACCCGTGTACCCGTGACCGGTACCCACGGTACCTGTATTTGTGCCCGGGTATAGGCGGGTAAACGGTTACACGGGTACGGGTTTGAGAAGGGCCGGTCAGTTTTTTTTTTGGAAAAAACCCGTTGTATCCGTACCCGTTTACCCGCCGCCCGCGTACCCGCGCCCGTGTACCCGCCGCCCGCCGCCCGTACCCGTACCAGCGTACCCTTGGTTTAAGATGTTTTTTATTTATATTTTAAATGTTCATTTTAAATTATTTGATTTTTAAATGTTCATTTTTAATTTTTTATCTATTTTTTGATTTAATCTATTGTTTTAAAATAATTGAAAAAAATGAACGTTTAGAAAATATATTATTCTTTTAAAATGAACGTTTAGATTTGTACTTAGCCGAAATGATATTATTCATATTTTACGACATTCCAAAATAAAAAATATATTTGTAAAACAAAAACAGCAAAAAAAAAATCCCGTACCCGTCTACCCGTGCCTATTGTGTTAAAAAAAACCGCCCGAGAAAAATGGTTTTTGAATCGTTATAACGTTTCATAAATCGTTGCAACAATTTATTGAACCGTTGCAACGATTTTCTGAACCGTTATAACGTTTGACCCGCCGACCCGTCCCGTTTCCGCCCCGAGTACCCTCGTACCCGTACCCATGGTACCTGTGTACCTGCGACGGGCACGGGTATGAGACGGGTAGGGTACGGTTTTGAAAAAAAAACCGTCTACCCGTACCCGCCGTACCCGTCTACCCGCCGTACCCGTGCCCGCCCTACCCGCCGCCCGCCGCGTGTGTACTCGGCCCGTATCCGCGGTACCCGCTGGCAAATCACTAAATACAGTTAATGGTAATGCAACAAATATGATAAACTGCATCTCCCTATCCAAATATTAATCCCTCAAGTAAAATAAGCACCAAAGTGTTAACATCAGGTACCACATTTCAAACAGCTGGATTAGTAAATTGCCATAATAAGCATAACAAATTTCATATTTTATAATTGCAATGGATGAACCTGTACCAATGATTGTTTGGCATCTAATACCATCTGCTTTGTTACAGTAAGCATGAAGCATCAGAATCGAAAGCCACAAGACACACAACTACTAATCCTAAAATCAATAGCGCCCATCTATTTCAAGTACCTCGTTAATTCAAATAACATCGCTTCAAATCTCCAAATCTCTTGGAGTCATTAAATAGCATCTCTCCATGCACGATTTAATTAATTAATTGAATCAGTTTTTGCTATTGGGTCTTCCTCCAATTTTTGAGTCGCAACATAACATATTCTAACCACATCACAAACTTATGGCACAAAGAAACAGATGGAGGAAGAGGCGAAGAGACAGAACTGGACTAACATCGCCTTGGAGGGGTCGAGTCGAGGGCGATGGCTGAGATATCGAGTCATTGTCGATGGTGTTCTAAATCCGTACCCTTGAGTACGACATGAAATGACATGGTTGGAGAGCGGTACAACATGATTATCAGGCACGATACTATACGGTTTTGATCCGTACTTTAATTGTATCATATCTATTTTTTTTTTAATCGGCACGGTACAACACGTAACGGTATATAATTTAGACATGATATGATACGACACGGCACGAAATGAAAGTACCACACGATACAACATGAATTCAATATTTTATAATTTTAACATCAAATCAATGATATGTTTTCAACTTTAGCATTTATATGATATTTGTATCATTCTTGTGAATCATATTTCTCGTAGCTAACATGATTCTAACTGACAAAAGAACGAGATTGAATAAGAAAGTATTTCAGACTCTGATTTTATTGAAGTATTGGTTCGATGCAGAAAATGTGCTTCAAGACAATTCGTGAATGTACTTAATTAATCGAGAAAAAATTATACTGCATCAAGTTTTGATTTAAGTGAAAGAATGTCAGAGAGGAACTAGTATGTGAAGAAGAAGATTTATTTATGAAATACTCAAATTCATATATGCATAACTATGAAGAATATGATTATACATTATTAAGAGATGTTTATCATAATTAAGGCATATTTAGCATGATTAAGATATATTTATCATGATTAAGTCATGTTATATTACATAAACACGATATAATTGTAGACGATACGATTAGACACGACACAACTATGAACAGCACGGCAGGCACAATGTGCCTTATTCGCGTCGTGCCATAACCATGTTGTGCCTCCCCTCTGTCAATTTTAGACACGACACGGTACAATATAAAAAAAAATACACGACACAATATAATACATGGCACGACATACTTTAACACTATATGATATAAAATGACACAAATTTAGAACACTAAATGTCGATGCATTTCTCCTGGATGAGGGGGGCTTTGTTCCCGAGGACATGGATTGTAAACCGAGAGGGAAAGGGGCGAATGAGGTAAAGAAGTTGAGACTTGAGAGGTTGGAGAATCACTCCCACTTTCTGTTCTTTTCAATGTCAGAACTGATCTAGACAGGTGATTGGGCTTAATATTTTCACTCATCAGCGAATCGATTAGCGCCATCGTTAAAGCAGATCGGAGGGTTGAAAATCACACTGCATAATTCAGCTTGGTGAAGTATGGAACACAATTATATATATAGAGAAAAAAATTTAGCGTGCTTTTAATCTCATAAAGATCTTTTGAGAATTTAACTCAAAAAATATATCAAATCATCTTCAAATTTTAATTTATAATGCTCA
The DNA here is from genome assembly GCA_037127355.1 of Schoenoplectus tabernaemontani. Taxonomy (NCBI): domain Eukaryota; kingdom Viridiplantae; phylum Streptophyta; class Magnoliopsida; order Poales; family Cyperaceae; genus Schoenoplectus; species Schoenoplectus tabernaemontani. Next base: position 11,528,379 of record CM073744.1, on the reverse strand, counting down.
TTAAATTATTCATATGAAATTCTTATGGGATGCAAAAATTTGAGATGTTTCGAGTTTTCTAAATCTTTATTTTTTAATTTTTGAAAATCAGCTCTAAAATAATAATAAAATATTTAATATTTGTATATTATTTTAAAAATTAAAAATGATTACTTAGAAATCTCGAAACACCCTAATTTTTTTGCATCATATAATATTTTTCATATGAGTAATTTAATGAGCATGATAAATCAAAATTTGGAGATGATTTGATATACTTTTGAAGTTAAGTTCACAAAAGACCTCCGTGAAATTAAGAGCACTCTAGATATATTATATATAGAGAGTAAAGATACCATGAGCTTAACTTAAAAAATATATCAAATTATCTCCAAATTATAATTTATCATGTTCATTAAATTCTTTATATGAAAATCTTGTATGATGCAAAAATTTGAAGTGTTTTGAAATTTTAAATCATATTTTTTTATTTTTAAAAATTAGTTTTAAAAATAATAATAAAATAATTAATGTTTGAAAATTATTTTTAAAAATAAAAAATTGTGACTTAGAAAGCTCAAAACACTCCAAATTTTTGCATCCCACAAGATTTTCATCTAAAAATTTTAATGAGCATGATAAATTAAAATTTGGAGATGATTTGATATATTTTTTGAGTTAAGTTCACGGAAGGTCTCCATGAGCTTAAGCTCACGGAAGGTCGGAGCTTAATTCAAAAAATATATCAAATTATCTCTAAATTTTGATTTATCATGTTCATTAAATTCTTCATATGAAAACCTTGTGGAAGGTAAAATTTTAGGGTGTTTTGAGTTTTCTAAGTTATCGTTTTTAATTTTTGAAAATCAACTCTAAAAAAATAATAAAACATTTAATATTTACATATTATTTTTAAAAAAAAAAATGATAACTAAAAAACTCAAAACACCCTAAATTTTTACATCCTATAAGATTTTCATATGAATATAATGAGTATAATAAATCAAATTTTAGAGATAATTTTATATACTTTTTGAGTTAAACTCATGGAGACCTTCTATGAGCTTAAGCACACGATAAATTTACTATATATAGAGATAGTAGGACACAATCTAATTAATATTTCATTAAATCATGAAATAAAACTTAGTAAACAATACAAGAAAATAAAATGTGAAAGAAGAATACAAGTACAGCGGATAGAACCCTTATTTCATGATTTATTAATTAAAAGAAGTCGTTAATCTGGACCACATAATTGAAGGTTAAGATCAATGACTTTTGTGATACTCAGATTTGATGTGCACCGATCTTATCTAAATGATTAAACATACATCCACATTTTCATTTTTAAATTTTAGTAATATACACACACGCTATTACTAAAAGGAATATTAACGCTTTTGTCTAATCCGTTCATTCAGGAATTAATCAGTAAAATGAAAATATATATTTGGTTAAGGACGAAGACACTGAAGAGAATGGGACGAGAGCCGAGAATGCCAAATGCCAAGTCTCTTTTCTCAAGACTAGCTATATACCCGCGCGTTGCAGCGGACTTTTTTATTTAAACATTAAAACATTATAAGATAAAAAAATTCACATTTATCTAATATTAAATTATAAATTCATCAAATTATAGATAAAACCTATAATAAAGACTATATTTAATCTTGGATGAGATTTTTGCACAATATGAGTTAATGATTCATGATTTTTATGGCAAGAAAAGTAAATTATTCTAACATATATTATCACCATTAATTTCTTACCAAATATGCACAAGATTGCTAAATAAAAAATAATAATATTATGAAAATAATAGTATATAAGGGAAAAAAATGGAGAGAAAGAGGGGATCGATAGAAGCGATCACATACGTTCGATCAACCAAAAATAAATATTATGCGTCTAATTGAGGGACAAAATGGATATAATAAAAAATTATCATGATAAAAAATGGACATTCCAATTCTTAGATGTTTTATATAATAGTATAGATATAAATATAGATAAGGTGGAGTCTGTTTCAATTGCGGCTTGTGGATCGAGGACACGTCGCATTTATAAATAAAAGGCCTCTTTGATGGAGAAAGTGGATTTTACAGCAATCATCCCAAACCCCAAAATTACAACCACTGGCTAGCTGGCCCCACAATCCACTTTCCCTTTTTTTGAAAAATATTTTTTTCTTCTAACTAAATATTTAATGTTGTCCTTAATTATTTATCTGTAACATGGATATGATTGAAGTAAGCAATATCTATTATTTCCTTCTTTTCTTTGTTCGATTTATCAATTTTTTTTTGAGGAAAAGATGGGTTCGATTCATGAATTAATGTATCATATTTTAGTGGATACACTTATTTTTCGATCACTTGAACAAAAATAAAATTAAGTCCTAATCATGAAATTTCAAAACGCATCTTTCATGAAAATAAAGAGAAAATTAGCTCACAATTTTGATTAAAATTTCAAATAAATCAAGAAATTTTACATGAACAAATCTTTTAAATGAAAATTAAGAAAATGGGCATTTCAGATATAAGTCACTACATCAGTGCGCAAATTTGATGAGAGTTCGCATTCATCACCATAGTATACTATTTAGTAGACAATTGACATTGGATGGATGACAGATGGACTTCACTAAAATTTAGAAAAAGAAAATTCCTCGTGGATATAATATGAACCGTAAAGAAAAATCATACCGACTCCGGCAGCATAAATATTGTACTTGAGTTGCAATAACTTTATTACCGTCCTCTAATGATTTTTGGTGGACCTTCAAAGCATTTATTTCTACAAACTAGAATGCATATATATTATTGTGTCGTTATGACAATCTTGTCTTGTATATTGCATTTAAAGCTTCGTACACACTTATCAGGTGGTTATTTGTGCCCATATAATGCTCATCAGCTGATTCAGCTCTTCAATTAAGTTACTTTTCAGGTGCATTTTCTTGGCATTAATTTGTGAAAATGCCGCGTAAGATAAATTCGCAGCCATTCCTTCACTATTTTGATGGAATTTATCAACGATTGACTTGAGGATTGAGATGAATGTTATAGTAATTTGTAGAAAGTGATTTGCTTGTGGAGAAACGACAAATATTTAGGGCTAACAACGAACTAAACCGAGCCGAGTTGGATCAAGCTCATACTCGACTTGTTAGCTTAATGAGCTGAGTCGAGTTGGATCAAGCACATACTCGACTTGTTAGCTTAATAAGCCGAGTCGAGCCGGCTCGTTAAATATTTTTGAGTCAAAACTTTTGATTTGAGATTGACTCGTTAAATTAACGAACTAATCAAACTGGACTTGTTAAGATTTATTTAATAACTAATAATAATTTTATGATATTTTATATCAAAATTAATAAAATAACTAATGACAATATATTTTACACAAGTTTAATATAATAACTTACGTATATGTCATACTATAAACTACTTATTATACTAAAAATTCATAATAAAAATAATATATATTAATAATGTACCGAGTCTATAGAGCCGAATCAGTAAAACTTAAACTCAGTTCGTTAACTTAAAGAATTGATTCATTAATGATTCATTCCACTAACAAACCACGAGCTTTTTTTTTTTGCCAACCATACAAATATTGGAATGGTTCGCATTTCCCCCTTTGGATTGCATCAATTTTATTGAAGAGTTTCAAACATATTTGATTATTCGTTTCAAGATGTACTAAAATGGGCTGATGTGTACTTATTGGCCATCTGAAATCGATAATAAAATGCAGAATCGTTAATAGAAAGACCGAAATTTAAATCAATTGATCAAAATAACAAGGAAATAGTGAAACTCTCTATAAGCCTACTATAATATTGCACATACAAAATAGCAATGCACATATAAATTAATTAAATAAACCATAATTTTATTCTCTTAACAAAAGCCGAGTGAATAAAACCTTCAATCTTAATGCCCCAAAAAACCTTTAATTCTACAGTTGTTGAACCATTCAATTGGTAAAATAATTCTGTACATGCAATTGATTTTTAATGTTGATATATATACTTGAAAGAACACTTTTGTGTGTAGATCAGAGTATATTGGTGTATGGGGTCAGAATTAGTAAAATGTTTTGTTAGCAGAAATCAATTAACCATATGTCATTAGACTTTGGCAAGCTTGTTACTTCGTTCTTTTCATACTCTTCTATAGAAAAGAACATAAGCTGCTGATGTCTTTGTGCTTTCTTCTGATATCTGGCTTACACGGCTGTTGTCCAAGTTATACCATATATTCCCCTGCAATTCATGCTAAAAGAGAAAAGAAATGTAGTTAATAAATAAAGGTAAATTATCATAATCAACCCCTGCAATTGACAGGTAAAATTGAAGCGCAATCCTAAATCACTTAATGGTGACAGATAGCAATGAACTAAATAAACTAGTACTGATTAAAATGACCAAATTGTCCTCATGTACTATGTTAAACAATGTTGTGATAAAAGATGTCAACAGTTAAGAAATTTGATAATTTAACTTCATTCCACTTACGGAAGTGCTTTAACTTCACTTTAAATTACTAAAAGCACTTAAATTACGACAAGGCCACCTGCCGAACACCCCAGACATTTGTGTGACTCCAATGCATTACATCTTTGGTCTCAATTGTAATTTTCGTAATATTTTTTCTTTACTTGCAAAACGGCTTGCATGGGCACAAACTATGAATGTCAAAACTGTGGTCACTCTCCATTGAACTAATGAATATATTACCTGCTTATTTTATGAAAATTCTTCTTTTGGTGAAATTATATACTCAACATGATTAGGCATTTAGGCTGGACAGAGGAGCGTTAAGTCATATGCAACCCATAGATCTAATTTTACAGCAACATAAAATAAAACTAATTGTGTGAACAGAAACAAGTCTTACAAAAATATGTGCAGTGTAGTGGCCCGCACCCATGCCACCAAAGTAATTGCTAACTGCATACAATAAGTAATGCATGCTTAGGAGCCTGGTTTCACCCTCAATCATGGTTTCAGGTCTATGGCTGACGTACCCCAATAAATCCATGTCATGTATTGGGAAATCTACAGTGGTGTCCAGCTTGTGTTTGATGAAACGGTTATAAGAGAATCTCTTAAAGTGAACGATAAGAATTTCTGGCCGTTTCCAAAGGTCAAGTTTCTTATTGGCTTGTTTTATGATCCTCAGTTTTTAGTAATAATAAGTTTTATTAAATTAATATTATTAAAAATAAGAGTGAGAAACGTAAAATTTCAAATATACGAATGACAGCGCGTTTTGTATATATAAGAAGCAAACGCGCCACTGCCAGTGACGTGTTTCGTAAAAATAATGAAACGCGCCATTAGCAGTGGCGCGTTTCATAAAAATAAGAAAACTTGCCACTTCCAGTGGCGCGCTGCCATTCGTATAATTGAAATTTTTTTTTCACTCTTATTTTTAATAATATTAATTTAATAAAACTTATTATTACTAAAAGCTGTATGATCCTTGCATGATGGACATGCAGTACCTGCAACTGCAAGGTAGCGTTTAACTTGTATAAATAAAGCAGTATATCTAGCAGGTCCAGTTTTTTTTTTTTTTTTGAAAATAGTGATATTTCACCAATTTCATAAGGAAATATATGTTCTGGTACCACAGTCCTGTACCGAGGCTTAAACATAATGATAGAGCAACGACTAATTGAAGTTCATAACTACGTCTATGATAAGGTGGTAGCCACAACCCGGCCCCTTTAAGCAAAATATCAAGATATCCATCAACATGTATTAGATTCAAAAACACAGGTTAATATCAAACACCCAAAAAGTTTCAAATTGTCTGTCAAGCCAGTGAAAGTGATTACTTAAGATGTCTATCACTCATTATCTCCAGACGCCTCTTCATACCTAAATGACACCTCTTCACGATGATCTAGCAGGTCCAGTTAGAATGTTAGAAACAATAAACTGAAGTAACACCGGTTTATTTATGTATCATTCTTGGTGATGATAATAAATTTTTCAAAGAATGCTGACAGAAGCCTATAAACATTTTAAATTGATGATCATGATAATGAGGAATAACTTAGCACATGTCATGCGGTCCGAGTGGTTCCTCTGACAGAAAAGCATCAAGGCACGTATACAGAGAAACTGGTTCCTGGGGTTGGCGTGCAAAAATACCACCAAATTTGTGAACCTCAGGCAAAGAGGTTATGAGGCCAAGTTCATACCGCTCCAGGGCCTTGTCACTCCAGTTAACGAGCACATGCACTTGTTTTCTATGTAAATCATTTGAAACAGGTTCATCTGTTTCTACTCTAGAGAGTTGCGGCTGGCACCTCTCATCTGTCAAATAGAACTGAAACAGATCTAAATCAACAGTACAAACAGTTCCTTCAGGCATGACCTCATCACGAGTATGACAAGTGTCAGAGTCTGAATGACTGGAGCCTGAGGCAGAGTCGTTGGAACGAAGGAATGGGTTCATGGCTTTCAGAAACTTAGCCCGAATGGTGGCCCTAGTTAAAGGATGTTGTAGCCTTGTCACAAGAGGGGCACCAAATACGTACCTTCCAACGTGTCACTGTGCAAATGATGGTCCTGGATAAAAGTAATAAGGCTTATAATTATCGTCCTGGCAAAGACAGATCTTAGAAAATTGGAGCCAACAAAAAGAAAAAACAAATGTACATAAGTGTGCTCGCTCCTGGCACTGATGCACAAACACTAATATAGGAGCAACACCAGTACACCACTATCTTTTTGCAGCCGGTACGCTGCGAGACGGTCAGCATCTCTAATTAATAAGATTGAACCAGAAAGCTCTTCCAAGTAATCTACTATGTGATTATTGTAAAACTGAACGGATTCATTTAGCAAATTAAGGAATAGTTTTGAAAGAGTGATAAAATAGTGTATTTTTGAAAGTGTGATAGGACAGTGATATTTTTTACTATTCGGAAGAGTGAAAAAATTATTTGATAGTTATTAATCAAAATAGTTAAAATATAGATAATTATGATACTAACAATGATGATGATGATAATAATAATAGTAATAGTTTTAATAATAATAATAAAATAATGATCATAATTCATAATCATAATAAATGATAATAAATATTCATAGTTGTAATCATAATAATATAATAGAAATATAAATATAATATAATAATATAATAAATAATAAATAATAATAAAATAATAATCATAATCATGATAATAATAATAATAATAGTCATAATTATTATAATATAATAATATAATAAAAAAATTATAATCATAATTATAATAATAATAATATAAATAATCATAATCATAATATAATAATAATAATTAATTATAATCATAATCATAATCATATAATTATAATATAATCATAGCTATAATCATAATATAATAATATAATAAAATAATAATAATAATAAGTAATAATAATCATAGTCATAATCATAATAATATAATCATAATATAATAATAATAATAAAATTATAATCATAATCATAGTAATAAAATATAATAATCATAATCATAATAATATAATATAATAATAATAAATAATTATAATTATTATAATATAATAATAATATAATCATATTTATAATCATAATATAATAATATAATACTAAAATCATAATTATTATAATATAATAATAAATCATAATCATAATACAATAATATAATACAACATAATCAAACAATAATCGTTATTCCGACGAGAGCTAATATGGTATACCACATATAATTTGGTATACCGGATTAGCACTTTTCTGCACTCTTTTACTTAGTCTAAAATTCGTTTAGTAAATTAATTCGTCGGAATAGTTATTTTATTTCAACTTTTTAGCTATTTCACCAAGTGTCAAACAAACCCGTAAAATATTTTTCCACATTAGTCAATAATTAAGGAAAGTACAAAAAAATTATATGATAATTCCAACTTTTATACCTCTCAGGATGTAATCAAAGGACAACATAAAATAGTTGCACAATACTAATAAATGTACCGAAGCAATCAAAATGGTCTCATCATCTCTCAGTGAACATGATGCACCTAGACCTTGAATGAAATGTTTCAGCTCTGCTGACTTTGACATGCTTATGGTGTGTTGAAACTTGAGACTCTGTACTACTATCAGTTCCAATTAGTCACAGTCATTGTCCTGGTATTTGATGAAGATAGAGGCAAAGACAAGTACATGAATAAGTCGAATCTGATAGATACTTTCTTGCAAATGGGACAAACTAGAGTTGACTTGTACTGGCCCTGAGGTTTAAGACATGACAAAACTTGAATCACATTAAAGGAAAATACGATATTATAAGCTAACAGATCAAGTATAATTAATTAGTTTCTCTATTCCACTAATACCCATTAGATATAATATTTTCCACTTATTTTATATTTCTGTCCCTTAAAATTATAGCAAGATATTAGATGAATGAGATGCATGCTTATTGGTACCAAGGGAATTTACTCAGATAGTTAAGTTGCATCTTTTGTTTGTGCATTCTTTAGCGATAGAGCTCCTCAAATGGTATTAGAAAAGAGAAAATAAAAATGGAAACTTGTCTAAATTACAAAAAAAAAAAGATTTAACTTCTACTCTTCTACAATATTGTCTGAATTCATTACTGTCATTGAAACTTTAAAAATTAGAATTGCGCGAAACTAAGAGAGGTGGAAAGACGAAGACATTGCAAAAAAAATGATGGAAAAGTTATCACATTTCTTGTCTAAAATGAATTTTAATGTAATTTAAATTTTAGGACATTCTTATGATTGCTTTCTGCTCTAACAGAAGAGAAGGCGAGGACGGAAATATAAAAAGACTCTCTTTTACATTACTTTCTTATAAAAAAAAATTTCAGATATTGCTGCATGAAACCATATGTATCTTCTCTTTTTGATCAATGAGATTTAAGTTCCCCCAATTTGCTTCAGTCTTCTAAGCGAGAGTTTTATACTAACACTACAACAATTAATTAGCGACCCCCCACCCCACCCCACCCCACCCCCACCCGGAACCAGATCTGCTGCCGCGCAGCACGTGATCCGTTCGATCATTTCGAGATTCGTGCTATCGAATCTTAAAGTATTAACTCGAATCTCGAAGTGATCGAACGGAACACATGCTGCGCCGCACCGTGCCGCGCAACATTGGATCCGGATCCACCCCCACCCCCACCCCCACCCCCATCCCTCCGCCTAAATAGAGACGAGTTGCGGCGCGATAGATTTAGTTATCTGGTCGGATCCCTTTCCGTCTCATCAAAATTTGAGAGCAACGCTTCGACCCGACTCTATCAATTAGTTTCTTCGTTCAAAATCGAACAATCTTCGGTAGAACCCAATTACTCCACTACAGATCTCCTCCAAATTTGAAACTTCCAAGTTCGTAGCTCAGTTCTTCCAAAATTTATATTTGTGCCTCAGCTTTTCCCACCAGCACCCTATCTTCGATTTTCCAGTGAGGGAATGGTAATAAGGTCTTCAGATGTATTTCGAGAACTCTTCCCCTCACTTCCGTCCTTCCAAATGAGCTAATGGGCTCAATGTGCTAAATGCTTTCGATACTCCCCTCTCCAGTGAATTGAAAGAATTGGAGTGAGGTACTGAGCGGAATTGAAAGAACTGGAGTGAGGTACTGACTTTTTTTTTATTGATTTACTTAATTCATTTTATCTGAGAAATTATTTATCCGATAAATTATTCGTTTAATTAATTCATCATATCCTGAGGAAGTTGATGCGAAATTGACACCACACCTGGCTTCCTCGAGGGTCAAATTTCTGCCCACGAAAACTGGAATGCTTTTGGCAATTCCCAATTTGTCAGCAGCATGGTCGCAATACAAGAAGTGACCAATAAGAAAGAAAAATTAAAATAATAAATAAAGAAAATATACATTGTTTTAAAACTGAAACTTAAATAAAATCGACACATATCCAGACCATGAACAAAACGCTTTTGATGCTCTCCTATCTAGTGAACCAGGAAGAGAATAAGCTTTGGCTTCAGACTTTGAATATGTTTCTGGCGGAATTGAAAGAACTGAGTGAGGTACTGATTTTTGTTTATTGATTAAATTAATGCATTTTTATGTGAGAAATTATTTGATTTTAGTGTTCTTCCTTTTTATTCGAGTTGAATCTAGAGATGCACATCTATTGCTGCACCTTAAACGATCTGCCTGACATTGAAGTTCAAATGAGTTAATATTAATATAATTTTCATTTCATTATAAGTTAAGATTAGCCGAACTGAGATTGAGTTAAGTTAATATTAATATCTTCATTGAACCATTTATCACTCTGCAACATCGATTTCAAATATCAAACTGTGTTCTTCATTGGTACTAATTGTTCGTCTAAACAAATATTTTCATCATCTAAGTTATCATTGCTGAACTGATACGTCATATACTTGGTTTTAGTTCTATTAAGTCTAAAACCTTCGATTCTAAAGTTTATCCTCATAACTCTAGTTTTTGACAATATCAATCCTTCTCTCATCAATCGATATTAATACATCATTAACAAAGAACATGCACCAAAAAATATTTCCTTATATGACTATTGTGGCATCATCCATCACTCTACTTATCATCATATTCGGGTTCTGACATAACACATCACTAAGATAATAATGCCCCAATGAAGTTTTATTAGGTTTCAATCCCATAGAGATTGTTTTTTTGTTGGCTCGTCACGCCTATTGTAACCATTCTACTTTCCTGATTTGGACCAAGTTATGCAGAAATTAGTCTACATAGGCAGAATTTTTTTTTGAGAGAGAAAGATGACAGTCTAGCTCACAAATTTCATTTTGTGCCTACATAGGTGGAGTTTATGTGATATTAATCTATAAATAAAAATATTTTCTAAACTTCAAACTGAGTTATGATATTTTAATGTATGTGTTATTTAATTAAAAGTATTTGTCAGTATTGATATGTTATTAGCAAGTTCTAAAGTAGTTATATTGCCGACCAGAAATTAACTTGACAACCTCGCAATGGATGTGTCAAATAAGTTATTTCCAATTGTCAATATCATATATTTCTGTTGACATATATTTGATCATTTCGCATTTTATAAGTATAACAAATTAATTATATTTATAATATTTGACTTATCTACATTTCCTATACCGTACTATCTCTACTCCTTATTAAGCACATATGTATTCTGATCCTGCAACGGTCTAGATTTTTTGTTGAATTTTTAGAACTAATATCACTCATCGGATTGAGTTATTCATCAAATAATGTTACAATCTCTATTACCATTTGTGTCGAAGTTAAAATTTTCTCTCAATTTTGTTTGTTACACAAAATGCTACATAATTTAGAAGTACAATTGTTCTATTTTATTTCTTTTTTTCTTAGATTGCCATCAATTATGAATTTCAACTTTACTTAAATGCTGAATGTTAACTTTCCTATTAATTTATATTTATTTTGCATTATGTATTCATGATTGAAATTTACATTAATTACTAAATTATTTTTATTTCCTTATTTTTTACATGAAGATATGAATTTTTATATTTCTGAAAAATATCACCGTAGCAACGCATGGGTAAAAATACTATAATATAAAAGCACCTAAAGGACCGGAGACTTTCAGTTCTTATCAGTCTTATAATTTTTAAAATATCAATAATATATCCTCCATTGGATTACTGTAATTAATTCTATCCGATTTGAAGGCCTAGATCGTCTCCAACTCTTTATATTCATCTATATTTCCTCCCTAATTGTGAGCATATCGAATCTACAATGAAAGTATATATTTCCTCCCTAATTGTGAGCATATCGAATCTACAATGAAAGATTGGATTTGCATCTAACGTCCTAATGAGATTGTAATAGTTCATTAGGGAAAAGGAATATGATAAATGCACAATTTATTAGGAAGGTCAAGTAAGGCTAATTAGCGCTAAAAAATAAAATATAATTTTAGAGCCCACTTGTCATCGAATGTGACCACTTCTTTTCCTGATTATCCTCTTGTTTTCTCTAATCCCCCCCCTATTATTCTCCGCCTATATTTCCCCATATATTTCCTTATTTCTCTCACTCTTTCTGATAACTCTCTCATTCATTCTCTTGAGAAACAATCCTTTAGATATCTTTATTAGAAGATGTGCCCCCTTGGGCAATGAATACCACCTTTGATTATGGTAATACGGTGAAAATGGGGGGCCATTCGGCACAGGTTGAAAAAAATGTAGGAGCACTGATGGTCTTGAATTTTTCTAGACAGTTGAGTGAGGTACATCTTGCATATTTTCTAATTGCTCATTCGTAGTATCGTAAGTGTTCGTTAGTACCAGATTGTTTGGGTTTCAATATTTTCATATTTTTTTCGTTGTTTATATCCTTTTTAATTTTATTTGACTTCAGTATATGCGTTATTGATTCTTAAACATGGAATTATTTCATTTCATATGGGATGCCATCTATATGAAGATTTTGAAAGGTTTTCAAAGGATATGCTGGCAACTGGTAAGGACTTGAGGGAAATTTGTTCATATTTCCAATTTATGAAGGAATTGTTCATGCCTCCATTGAAATTCATGCATCATACTAAATGCAATACCTGTATAAGAGAATATTCATTACTTGCACTGGAATTTTGTTATTTAAATGTTATTAATTAAATTTATTTTTTGTCAATTAGGATTTCATTGAGCTTGGTACATCATCTCCAAACACTCTCCTGCTCTTGAAGGTGACAAGCCACTTGCCTTTTGCTAGCACTTATCTTCATAATCTGATTCGATAATTTTCTTTCATTTATTTCTCCTACTACTATATTTTTATGTAATCTATGGAACAATTAAGCTTGATATATTTCGCTGCAGGAAATAAATGTTAAACAAACGATCACACAACGAAAGTGAGGTGGTGGCTAATTTTTTAGTTGCTAATGAAAGCATCAGCAGAGCAGTAATTTTGGATGAAGTTGGTGATTTGAACAATAGATGCAATATTTTTTTTGTAATTTAGAAATATTTGTTATTCTTATTTGGTCAATTTAGTAAGGTGAAATATTGAGGATTTGTCAGAAATAAATGACAATTAGTCATTTGATTCCATAATTAAATTACTTTTTGCAATTAATGTATTATTTGTCGGCTTCATTTATTTTCTTGTGTGTAGTATCTACATGATTTGTGCATAGATACGATTCAATTTTATTTCTATTTAGCAAGTGATTAATCTTTCTATATATGAAACACCCATTCAAAAATAATTATAATTTTAGGATGGAAACTGCCGTAACAAACTAAGGATGATTTATAGATGTATTTGCCGTCCTTGTAAAAATGAAATATGGCTGGCTTCAACGTCTATACATATCACAAATAGAGATGGTTAATCCATCTTAAAATAATCTAAGTAGGGATGGTTGAACCGTTATTATGAATGAATTTTTCGTCTCTAGCAAAGTACAAATATGGATGGCCAATCTATCTCTATAATATTTTACTATAGTCGGTTAAGACGTCCTAAAAATATCCTATATAGAGACATTGAAACCGTCCGAAAGGTGGATTTATAGGAGCGCCTAACTAGTCTATAGTTTCTATAATTTTTTTGAAACGATAATTCTTATAACGACTATGAGACGGATATATAACCGCCCGTATGTTATTGTTTGGATGAACTTAACCATCTGTACATGCTATAAGAACCGTTTCTACGAGCATGATTTGCAGTAGTGTAATCAGAATATAAAAGAGAGGAAAAGATCAGTGGGAGCCATAAATATTTTTTAGGGGTTCATTATTTTTTTAAATAAAAAATATTATATTAAATTCAAAACTTCGCATGTATCATCACATATTCATACATCAATTCTTTTAACGCATAATGTATTTTTAATTTGTAAATAAAAAAAAAGCCACCAGCATAGTTTAAATATATAAACAAATAACAAACATTGGTCATTCAGAAGATGAAGATATTTTGGACTTATTAATTGTTTCTGTTCTTATTTTAATGCTAGCTTTTCTCAGTAAAAGAGACATAACATTAATATTTTATTAAAGACAGTAAATACTAAATGTTGAGTTATTTAAATGAGACTTCCCAAGATTTTGAGACAATGGAGTTCAATAGTGTAATTTCAAGTAAAATTGAATGAGATTCATTTGTGCAATTACATAGAAAAATCAACTGTATATAATAAAATTTTCTATAAAAATAATAATATTTCATTAATCAATGAGAGGCATTGAACTCCATTGAAACTATATAAATCCGCCCCTGAAAAAGATTTAACAATTCCCATATAAAATTATTTCTTTTTAATGAACATCTTATGGATAAAGTAAATTATACAAACTAAAATCGATTTGAATCTAAAATTTTCAGTTAAAACATATCTAAGTTACTTAAACTCAATTCGGAGGTCTTTATGGATATTTAAAAGTTAAATATTTTAGACTAATATTTTTATCTAAAAAAGTTACTTTAATATTGAGTCATATCTTTATCGATTTCAAATTTTCTCTTATATGCTGGTTTTAGTCCAATTATTTTTTTTTAATATAGGCTTCGAGCTGTTGTTATTTTGTTTAGAAAAGATTGAAGAAGTATTCATGTCGTTCAAATAATTGTAAAAGTGTGACCATCATTTATTCCAATTGCGAAACAGCCACTCAAGGTCAAAGGATTAATTAGATAAAGATTGGGGTCAAATAACGAAGAATTGTCGCCGGAGGAAAAAAAAAAACAGCTGAGCATGTTAGGAGCAACCAAACCTCCTAATATATATGTTTGCTGCCAGACAGATTTTTTTATATATAATAATTATAAAAATTATATTATTAATAATAAGAGTGATAAAAGTAAAATTTTAAATCTACGAATGACGCAAAGACGCCATCGCTTAAGGTGACGTGAGAAAAACGCGCCATTTGCGATGCGTCTTTACTTAAACGCGCCACTGGCTAATGGCGTCTTTAATGAAACGTGTCACTGCTAGTGGCGTCTTTATTGAAACGCGTCACTCGAGAGTGGCGCGTTTGTCTCCTACAAATAGCAACCGATACCTGCGCGTGTATTTATAGTGATTAAAAACCTATTTTTAAACAAACGCGTCACTACCAGTGTCGCGCTGTCTTTCGTAGATTTAAAATTTTTCTTTTATCACGCTTATTATTAATAATATGATTTTTATAATTATTATATATAATAAAATCTGGCTGTCAGAAGACACTTTGCTATAGACCTAAGACAGAGCTCATGAAGAAAGTTCGGAGGTAGGGAGATAACATCGTGGTCGAACGAATTAAATAAACAGGAATCAATGGATAATCGACTTAAAAATAAATTATTATTCCTATGGATAAGATATTGCCCCACTTCTCAGATCCTGATCCTCTGTGACGTTGCTACTTGGACCTACGAAATTTGCATGCTTAATTGCTATATATACACACTGTCATTGTTCATGGCTGCTCAAAGAAGCACGAAGCATCCCTCTCATTCTCATTCTACGAAAATTTAGGCATGAAAAAAGATTTATTATTAAAGCGTAAATCAATTCAATTAGTTTCATTCTATTAAACCAAATTTATCCCATTATAATAAGCCTTTACTCAAAAGAAAGAAATTGTGCAATGGACGCATATTGGGCCTGGATATATAAATTTCTCCATATGTTAACCTTCTGTAGCTGGGCTTACGTGGAACCCAAAAGGTCAAATACATTACACATAGCCCAAGGTATATATTGTCGATATGATTTGAAACTTTGGGCATCTAATTTCATCTGCTTACAAAATATGTGTATCATCTTTTTTTTTTTTTCAAAAAAAAAGTCTGAATTTTACTGTCTTTGTTTTTAGTTCAATGTTGGTTATCAATTATTGAAGCTGAATAATCTGCAATTGAAGGAGATGATAACAACGCAGCTCTAATGCTCTATATGTTCTTATTTTTTTATATATTTATTTTGTTCACGGTTTTGTCATATGACGTGTCATCTCTCTGTTCTTTATTTTTCCCTTTCCGGAGGAAACATGAACGTAAAAGAATATCAACTGAGAAATATAATTGATATCAATGGGGGTCAGGTATCAGCCCCAGTTGCTTAGCTAGTGTGGCTTTTTTCCTAATAAAAGATGGCACATTTATTAACAAAGAACATGAGCCTTTCCACCTCCATTTTATAGAGAACTAGAAAATCATACAGAAATGAGTTCTAGCCATTGATTCAAGGTCAGATAGGTGGACCCACCTGTTCCTTTTGTTAGACAAAGCAAGTGGCCAGGAGATTTCCCTTTGTTTGAAATCCTACTCCTGGCATAATGATGACTTTCTGATAGTGGTGCAATTGAATGTGTCTAGGCTCTCAAGCTAATGGCCTTCAATTAATTATTAATTATATATTTTATCTTTTAACCTACTGTCTTTCAGCATGGTCACATCACATAGAAAACTTTTCACAGAGGAATTTGAGGCTCAGCTTCATTCTAAAACTACTAAAATTGCTGTTGACCACCTAAAGTCCTCTTTTCCTTTGACACCACACTCCACTTGCGAATTTGTACACTAATACACTATACATGCCTGTCCGATATTATTTTTACCTGGCTAGTAACTCAGCAATGCCAGCTAGTTAAATGGAAACTATGGTTTTAACAATTATTAAATGTGGGATATAAAGTTTTATAAAGAACCACGAAGAATTCCATGGAGGTTTCCTGCGGAAACATTTTTTGGGAGTTCCAATATTAAAAGCTGCGTATGGATAAAAGATAAGGATGTAATTTAGTACAGAAGCCGGGGGACTAAAATGCAAATATCTAGTTTGAGATACATGCGCAATTAATTAAATCAATAAATAATAATGGAGGTTGCTATCAGTAATTTTCTAGGGAGGTGTGATGAGGGATAGAAATGCAAGGCCAATTGGAGAAAGGTCATTTACATGCCTACAAAAAATGCCCATGTCTTTTGTTCTCTGTTCTTTGTCATACTTACTTTTTGTACAAACCAAAAATAAAAATTAATATTGGAACAACCGAATTACTTTTATTATGTATGGGGGAACTTTGATGATGCCTATGACTTTGTGACAAAAACTAAATGACACCGCCTATATTAGAAAAGAGAAGAGATCGGTTGAAAATGGGTTATTTTGACAATTTTCATAATGAATTTCTAAATAAATAAAATTGCATGAAATTTGATGGTTATTAAAATTTCATGCAATTTCATTATCGTTTGATGGTCCATTAAAGATCATCAATTTTTCATATAATTTGCAATGGTTCCAATTTAACGGTTTTTGATGAACTATCAAACGATAATGAAATTGCATAAAATTTGAATGATCATCAATCTAAAAGTAGAAAAATATATCTATAAAAAAAATTCATTTTTATATATTTTTTTTATATTTATTTAGAAGTTTATTGTCAAAATTGTTAAAATAACCCATTGTCAATGGATCCCACTCATTAGAAAATGCTCTATTTTGTCATGATATATATATATTATCAATGATATCTAATTTAGTGAGTTGCTTTGGATAACTACTTTTTCACCCGCACGGTTGCGTGTGGTCCATGTTTTTAAGCTCTTTGATTATTATGTAAGGAAAATACAAATCTTCATTGCGTTGTTTTCGTAATATCAGAATAGTATAGGGTCTAATAACTTAATAGTGAGAAAAGTTTTGTAAATGGCCAGCACATAGGAACAGGAATTGGTTTTAGTTGGGGTATCGTTTTCAGTGACCAAAATGTAGCCTTATTATCTGAAAAGTAACATAGGTCTGCAACGATTATCATCGTTTCAATAAAGCCAATGACACATGTGATACCATATTGGAGTGGATTGCCAATTTGCCATGGACTTGTCTCATTCTTACAAAAGAAAAGGTAGATTTTTGAGACAAATTATTTGGTCAAACTTTTCTTTTCTCAAAAATCGATAGAAAACTAGTCCGCATTTTTTGTATGCAGCCTTAAGTAGGCGAAAATATTTATACTTGTAGAAGGAAAAACAATTATTTATACAAAGTTATGTGAAATAAAATTTGTATACCTGGAGTTGCAACCCAAAAGCAAACAAGTCTCTATATCATTAGGGCTTGTTCGGCCACCGAGAGGGAAAATGAAAATGAATGGATGTGGATTTGCTATAGAATTTTATTGTACGCGTTAAAAATAATTAGGTCAGACTTAACTTTTTTCTTTCTCACGCCCACAATCACATCAATGAATAGGCCCTTATCCTCTCTTTTTTAAGTAATAATAGTTATTCGCTTTTATTTAATTTCAAAAGTGATTACATAGTAGTAATATGGTACACTCATGACCAGGAGTAGAGCATAGCAATGTACCAAGAAATAAATTCAAAAACCAAAAAAGCAATAGCCACAATATAAACAAGCAAGTGGCTTTGCACAAAAAACAGAAATAGTCTGTATCAGAACAAAATTACAAACAAACATACTAATAATTCAAAATCAGAACAGAAACATGCCCTTATCCTTAAATTAAACATATCTGGTCACCAGTGTTTTTGTACCTTCTGACTTCTGAGTAAAAAAAAAATACACCCAGGTACCTAACACCATTAAAATTAATTCAATTAATGATAGAATAGTATTTTTTTTTGGAAGAGTGGTAGAAGAGTGGTATTCTTGACTATTCGGAAAGAGAGCGAAAATATCGTTTGGCGGTTGTTACTCGAATAATCAAAATATGAATAATTATGATACTAATAATGATGATGATAATAATAATAATAATAGTAAAATAATAATCATAATAGTAAGATAATAATAATAATAAAGTAATAAAAAATAATCATAATAAATAATAATATTATAATAGTAATATAATAAAAATATAAACATAATCATAATATAGTAATATAATAATAAAATATTATAATTACAATCATAATTATAATAATATAATAATAATAATAAGTAATCATAATTTTAATAATATAATCATAATATAATAATCATAATCATGATAATAATAATTATAGTCATAATCATAATAATATAACCATAATCATAATCATAATAATATAATAATAAAAATATAATCATAATCATAAAAATAATTATAAATAATTATAATTATAATAAAATAATAATAAATTAATCATAAATATAATCAACATATAATAATATAATACCGGATTAGCACTATTCCGCACATTTCTACTTAGTCTAAAATTCGTTTGGCAAATTATTTCGTCGGAATAGCAATTCTATTCCTACTTTTGGCTATTTCATGGTGTGCCAAACAAACCCTTAAAGACGTGCTAGTTCAGTTTGGAATTATTTATATTTATAAAAGGAACTAATAATGCGTGCCAAATTAGTTATTTACATTTACGAAGTAGCATCGTGTCGGAACTAGAGTTTTGAGGGCCGGTCCGGGGCAGTTCAAATCTCCTCCATTAAGGGTTAGCATAAGTCAAGAGTCATGGATTAGTACGGATTCGATGGTCTGAGTTAGAGTGATTCAAAATGAGAAAACTTTGATCCAATTCATCTTAAACCCCTGCAAATTGGCCCCTTACGGATTGAGACAGGTCGGTCATGAGACGGTCCGATCCACCCTTAGCTGGTTCAATTTTGATGCTTGATATTACAATTTTTCTGATTTAATCGACAAATTTGGATTATGCACCTAGAATTCTAAATCGGGGTTCTGATCCAATGTTATATTTTTGATAAAGACCAAATGGAGGAAAAATTCAACTTTGTTATTATTTAGTACTTACTGTCTGTTATTGCTCTACTGTTAAGTCTCAGTCGTTTTCTTGTCGTACCCCTAACACATTATTTGATTAAATTAGAGGAAATCAGTATCTGTGGAGAGAAGATTTCTTAATTTTTGAATTGTTACAGATGGTAAAAGATTTCTCTGTCTTTGAACTGTCGCAGACGAATTATCACTGTCCGAGCCAATTACGGTCCGGACCAATCCCGAATCACAGGTTATCACGATCCAGGTTAATTCCGGATCACAGATTATGATGGACCAGATAAGAACGTGTTAGAATATGATCCGAATTATTTTGTGACCCGTTGGATTTATATTTTTATTTATATATATTTTGTAATAGACTAAAGTGATGAGAAGAGAGAGAAATAACAGTTTAGTTTTAGCTGCCTCTTATTCTCTCTCCAACATAGAAAACCCTAGATCCGTCGGGAGACGGAGACCGTGTGGCGGCCTCCCTCTCGCCTCGCCTCGCCAAACTCTTACCCTAACAATCGCGATCCTACTTAAGTGCTTAATTGTCCTCTTTATGGCGCTCATTGTCCTGTTTAGTTCCGGATCGCGCTAACAAATTGGTATCAGAGCATTGTTCGTGCTTCCATATCTTCAGCCAAGTTTCATCGTCGTCTTGTTGTTGTTCGTTCAGTCTAGTTTGTTCCCTCGCTATGCATTTGCTCAACCATCGCTTGGTGATTCTGTTTTGGTGAGCTTTGCGAAGATCAGACTGGCGAGACGCGATTTATCTTGTGAGCCACGTCAGTGAACTAGCATTTCATCTCCGGTTCGTGAGGCCAGTGAGCCGCCAAAACACCGCTCCGGATTGTTCCTTGTGTGTTTTGTTGTGTGAACCGCGTGAATGCACCAAGCTTATCTCCAATTTGGTGACCGGCCATCTCACACCCAGTTAAGAAAATTTTAATTGTGACTTTGTGGATTTTAATGATAATTAGATCAAGACTCTTGATTAACATTTACGGTACATCAAACTTCAAGGTAATTTGGATGATTTGGTGTTTGTATAACCGATTTGTGGTAATTTGGAGGTTTAAATATTGGATGGTCTTGATTTGTATAGCTTGGGTGATTGGGTTGATTTAGAGATTTTGTTAATTGGTGTTTGTGATTTTGGAGATGGAGATTAATTTGTTGATGACGAATGTTTTGATTTGAGTATTGGCTGAAGGGTTGAGTAGGGTAATTTGGGTGAGATTTGTTTAACTCCAAGAGGAAAATTGTGTTGTTCTTGGAGGTTTCGTAGGGTTTTGTTTCGGGACATTGTGATAGTGTTCCCGGTTGAGCCGATTTACAGATAAGTTCTTTTGTGCAATAATCATCTTTGAGGCCGATATTGCCATGGTGGTGATTATGGTGCATGGCGGATGTTTCGTGTTTGACGGGAGTGAGATATCTCCCGATTTTGATGAAGAACTTGATCTGTGTTTGGGTGCTTTTGGATATGTTGGCATTTATGTTTGAAAGGCGGGTAAGATCATTTAATAAGTTCATTTATCATTGATAATTCTACCTCAGATTATGTACCAAGTTATTTCCTTCCCAATCCGTTATGCACTACTTGGCTCACCTTAAGGTTTCATGCATCGTGTGAGTAGACTCTCACTTTCGGTTTGAATGGTCAGTATTTCTATTTTTGTTTCAGATTTTGATCATTTAGTGAGATTTGTGTGATTCCAATGTTTCTGAATTGATGGTAATGTTTTGTTGAATTAGCGGTTGGTGAATCGGGTATTGGTGTTTTGTGGAACTTGAGGTATGAGATGACATTATGATTTGTAGCTTGTCTTATTTTTGGATGGACCTTGAAATTATTTTTTCATAGCATCATTGGAACCTTGTTTATGCAGATTTTTTTATTTTAGTAAATAAAATAAATAAATATAGCAAATTGACCACCTCTCTCCTCACTTTTGCGTTTATAGCCAGACCCGAGTTTGAAACTCGGGTCCGATTTTTTTTTGGAAACGTAAAAAAAAAAATACGGACCGAGTTTCAAACTCGGTCCAAACCCCATTTGCATTTCCAGCCCCTCCCACTCCCCTCTCTCTCCCATCTCTCCCCTCCCTTCTCCTCTCTTCAAAAAATACGAAAAAAAAATTCCCCAACTTTTTTAGATCTAATTCATTTTTGCTCCAATTTATAAACCGTTTGCGTGAAACTTTTTATCGTTAGAAGGAGAGTCGGAAAAACCCGTCGATTCGTCAATTTGATCGTCATTTCGAAGGTAAGTTTTGATTTAAAATTTAAATCCAAATTTATCAAAATTAGTAATTTTGATAGATTTAATTAGTATAATTATAGTGATAATTGAAATATAGTTAATATAGTTTGGTTTAGTTGATTTGTGTTGATTTTTTGTGTTAATTTTGAAATATGTTGTTGTAATTTGTTTAATTGTGTATTAACACTAATGAGGCTAATTATTTTAAATTTGTTAGATTAAATTTGGTCAAATACTGTTAATTATATGTACATTGGTTAATTATGTGAAATTGTTCAATTATATCAAATTATACCGAGCTATTCCAAATTATACAAAAATTATGCCAAAATTATAATATTTTTAAATAATTGTAGTGAAAAATGGAGTATCCGCAACTGTTTGTCGTGTCCGAAAATAAACATAGGTCGCAGAGGGCCAGAATCGATGTAAGTATTCTTTATTGTATAATATGAAAAAAAATATACTTTATAATTTTAGCATGTCGTACGTAACAAAATAATTTTTACAGCCTCATAGCACTCTCCGTTTGAACGCACATCGTCCGAAGATACCATACAATGCGTAGATGGATTCATATCTGCATCGACTGGGTCTGTACCAGATGGCGATTATGGGTGATTGTCAGTTAGATAAATCACTCCTGACTGTTCTTTATATCGACTTTATATCAATTTTTTACATTAACATAACAATTTTTAAATCATTAACAACAGAAAAATAATAATAATTTTTATATAACATAATAATTATTTATCCAATATAATTTCATATCACATAATAATCATTTACATAATATAATTAACTTCATATAACATAATAACTAACTAACTTAATAATATTGAAAACGTAAAAAATATATATATATATTTACCGGACCGAGTTTGAAACTCGGGTCCGTTTTTTTTTCCTTTCGTTTCTGTGTAAAAAAAATCCGGACCCGAGTTTCAAACTCGGGTCTGGCTATAAACGCAAAAGTGAGGAGATAGATGGCCAATTTGCTATATTTATTTATTTTATTTACTAAAATAAAAAAATCTGTTGTTTATGTGTGTGCCTTGTCGGTTCCATATTTATGCTCTCTTGTGATACCAAGTATTTATCACCTTAGGGATTGTGTGATTAGTATCAACGTTTGTTGGTTTGGTTATGTATGATGAGAGTTTGACATCATTTACTCTTTTACGATTTTGGGTACTTGGATGTTGGTTGTGACCTTTATTTCAGTTTTGAAGGAGTCACAATATGTATAATCGGATGTTCCGACTTGACATAGTCTTGTTAGTGTGGTTGATGGTACATTTTGTTGTCTCGGTTTTTGGGATGTTGATGCTCCATGGGATTTGGAGATTTGGATTGGTACCATTGTTGTCCCGGATTTTGGGATGTGTGTGTTTCATGTGATTTGAAGCTTTTGCCACATAATGAGTTTTATGGACGCGGGTATTGCATCTTGAGACTATATTGTTGTCACTCGGGAGGTTGTACAATTTGGATTTTAACCCTTTATTTATCGTTGACCAATCATCGAGATCGAGTTTGTGACAATAATTTGAGGCTATGAAGGCGTTGAGACTCGTTCGGATTGCATGAAGGTTCTACTCATCTTTTGGTGTTGTGTTCATTGTGCTTGGTTTAGCAATGTTTGCTTGGAGCACAATTTCGGCTAAAATGGATTTTGATGGGGTTTTGTGATGCTAGATTTTAGCCTTGTGCTAACTTTCATTGCTAGATTTTGCTAGTTGTATCTTTATATTTTTAGCATTTTATTTAGATTAGTTTTATACTTAGTTTGTTTTAAGCACAATTTGGTCTAATATGAATATTGTTAGAATATGACTCAAATTATTTTGTGGTCGTTGGACTTGTATCTTTATTTATATATATTTTGTAATAGACTAAAGTGATGAGGCGAGGGTCGGGGTTCGCGATCCTACTTGAGCACTTGATTGTCCTCTTTGTAGCGCTCATTATCCTGTTTAGTCTCGATTCACGCTAACAGAACGGTTCAAAATGAAAAAATCACCATCCAACTCACCATAAAACCATGCTAACATAGGACCCGTACTAATAAGTCCTGATCTGAGCTGGTCCGAAATGATCTAAGTTTAAGACACAATCCGAAACAGTCCGAATAGTGGTCACAAATTATCCCCGGACCGGATTGACTTGAGGAGTTTTTTTTTTCCCAAACCAGTTGTCGGGACTAAAGAAAAATGCACCACATCCCAAATTTAGCACCTCTTAGTCTGGAAGCGCCCAACATTTGATTAGACAGAGAAAAATAAAATAATAAAATCAAATTTAAAGAGATTAGTTAATTGTGTCTGAATTAAATATCCTGACCATAAGGACTCCTTCTTGGCCTGTTCTGCGTCAAATTTTCATGGAAAATTCAACTCTTTAGGTTAGGTTTCATAGTTTTTACTTTTGAAGTTCTCAGCGCAGATACGATAGTTTATGGGAAAGAAAAGAATTGTGTCAAAGTCAAATAAATAACTACTAATACAAGTCGAATAAAAAACTTTACACCAATCAAAGAAATAGCGTATTAAAATCAGAACAATTCCCGTCATCCCAAATTAACATCTCTGAAGTCTGAATCTTAAATGCCAGTACATAATTCTAGCTCCAAAAAAAACCTATACCTAGTTACCTACATATAACAAAACAAAAAGAAAAATCTAAATAAAATAAATGTTCACACCACAAACTTGAAACACAAAAGCATCCAGATCATGGGCTAGTAGTATCGGAAGTGTATCCGTTCACACCACAATCACTTGAAATTGAGTTAGTATTTTGAGATTCGAGTTAACGAATCTCAAAGTGATCGAACGGACCGTCCAGATCATGGGCTGATCTGATTCCTAGTAGTATCATATCCCCCTATGCTATATATAGATCATTCGGAATGGGCTACCATCTATCGTACAATGGAATACTTAACTTCTAAACCATCCATAAGTGATTGTTTCTTTCTATTGTGGAAAATGGTACTTTTTCTTCTCAAACATTAATTTATAGGTCAATATAATTAATTTAGTTTAGATATGTAGATTAAAGGAATTTCATTTAAATCATCCGGTATAAGAACAAAAATGTACTTATAGGTTTCTTCAAAAAAAAAAATATATATATACTTGTAGGTGTTCGTCAATGACTTGGCAGTTTTTTTTTATAATAATTATTTAAATAATCCTAATTTTAATAATAAGAGTGATAAAATCAAAATTTTAAAAATACGAAGGGCGGTGCGTCACTGCTAGTGGTGCTGTGTAAATGCGTCAGTCTCACTGATGCGTTTGTGCAGAGACGCCACTGGAAGTGACGTCTTTCAATCTTTTTTTTTTTAAACTTAAGAGTTGCGTAAGTTACCATCTGACACTAGTGGGAAAAACGTCACTCCCATCAGTTTTTTTTTTAAAAAAGAGAGAATACGTCATGGCGTTTTTAAAATTAAAATTATTTAAATAATTATAAAAAAATGATGACTTCGTGTACAAAGTACAAACAAAGCCTTCTACATAGAGGTTTGCTAAAATCCGCCGGGTACAATCCGTACCCGTGCCCGGTACCCGTACCCGTGTCCAGGTATAGGCGGGTAGACGGGTACGGGTTTGAGAAAGGCCGGTCAGTTTTTTTTTTGGAAAAAACCCGTTATACCTGTACCCGTTTACCCGCCGCCCGCGTACCCGTGCCCGTGTACCCGCCGTCCGTGCCCGTACCCGCGTACCGTCGTTATAACGGTTTCAGAAACCGTTATAACGATTTGCTGAAACGTTATAACATTTCATAAATCGTTATAATGGTTTGCTGAAACGTTATAACGTTTCATAAATCGTTATAACGTTTCAGCAAACCGTTATAATGTTTGACCCGCCGACCCGTCCCGCCGACCCGTGTGACCGAGTTCCCCCGTACTCGTACCCGTGGTACCCGTGTACCCGCGACGGGCACGGATAGAGTACGGTTTTGAAAAAAAAAATCATCTACCCGTGCCCACCGTACTCATCTACCCGCCCTACCCGCCGCCCGCCGCGGATGTACCCGACCAGTACCCGCGGTACCCGCCGGCAAATCACTACTTCTATATCATACATGATACTCACAATCTTACTCCAGTGCGGTCACATTGTCAGCAATACGTACATGTTTCTCATTCCTTGTCAGATATATATCAATTCGTAGCTTACATGATTACATCTATGCTCCTGGAAGGAATTCAAAGATTTTATTCGGTCCCATCGGAGATCTACTGATCAATAGGTCAAACATGTTTGATCCCAATTCTGAATTTATGTTTTATTTTCGTTGTCGATTTTTGCATTTCAAAATTGCAAAATGTTCTATTCGAAAATGAGGGAAAATTTCAAAATAATCCAAAATGTCAATATCTAGGTATATTTTATTGCAATTCTTGAAAAATCTTGTACAAACTGAAGTTTACTCAATATATTAGTAAAATTTTCATTCTCTCCAGTAGAAATAAATCGATCATAACCAATAATTTCAATCAGCTCCAAAAATTTACCTTTTCCCCTCATATTCCTTTTTTCTTGTCAACTTATTTTCTCCAAATGAATAGTAACACTCCTTGTACAAGTCCATAATAGTGAATAAGAGGTATTTCAATGTCACGTTAGGTATTTGGTATACAAAATAGGTACATTTTTTATGTTCACTTATATTTATTTTTAAAAATTTTATATAAAAAAGATAAGAATTAAGGCCTCAAATTTTATAAATGTTCATAAAAGTACTATCTGAGTTTTGAATCTGCGACCTCCCATACGGACAGGGGCGGACCCAGTTAAATCCAGGGGGGGCACGTGCCCCCTTGGATTTTGAAAAATAGTGATTTTCGGTAATGTTTTCGGCACGTGTCCCCCCCTGGAAATTTTTTTTGCCCCCCCCCCCGAATTGTCTGGTTATTTTTATTGAGAAAAAAATATTTAATACCGTGCATAATGAAATAATTATGCAAAGATATCAAAATATAAAGTTCCTTAGTCGAAAACTTTCTTCATCAACTTGATTATCTATTACTTTGAGCTTTATTTTATTGTTATTTTAATATATAAAATGTTATTATTTAATAAAAAAATTATTAGTAAAGTATATATATTAAATTATTAATTTTTTTTATTTAGTACCCGATTAGTTAATGGATTTGAACCCGATAAGCCATTACAATCCGATAATTGCCCCCCTAATCAAAATCCTAGATCCGCCACTGCATACGGAGGACATTGTCTTTTACCGTTATATCAAAGGCTAACTAAAAATAGTTGATTTTGTATTTTTGTTCATTTTGAAGTACAAACACGTTAATTAAATTGTCTATTTTGTGTTCGTGATAAACAAGTGAGCATATCAATTGACTAGATTAGTACATTGGTTCATTTTAAAGCCGCTTAATATGGTATAAAATGATATAAAATAATTACGCTCAAGCATCGCTGATGGGAACAAATAAAATGACGAACTTAAAATTGATATTTTAATTTAAATCATGAAAAAATAAATAAAACTAATTTTCATTCTTTATAACACCAGATACTTGTTATATTTATTCTGAAAATGATGCTTGATCCCATACTACGAAGTCTGAACAGAGTAAAAAAGATAGCATGCATTTGACGAGATATATGAGACTGGTACAAGGGGGTGTCAATAGGTTGGGTCATATTATTTTATTTTATTTTTGATTCGATTCGATTAAATTCAGGTCAAAAAATCTTAATTCATATCTGATCCGACGGGTCATGAATCGATCCAACCCGATCAATGTAAAATAATTAAATATTTATCAATTATTTTTATATAATTTAAAGTAATAAAATATTAATTAATTTATAATTAATCTTAATTAGTATATAATTAGTGTATATTTAAACTTTAATTAGTACTAAATCACTAAATTACTTCAAAAAATATAATTAATCGGATCGGGTCGGATTGACCCGAACCCAACCCGATTCGGATCAAAAAAATTAAATCCATATCCAACTCGTTTATCATCGGATCATGTTGGATCAAATTGGATTCGAGTTCGAATCGGATTGAGTTAATCCGTCATGTCAGATCAATAATTGACACCCCTATCCATATCATATGTCATCCAAATATATTTGAAAATTGCAGAATAATCTTCGATGCGGTTGGAGACATCACGGATATTTAGGGTATGTTTGGATCGTGCAAAGAATAGCGTAAGAATAGAGAATTGAGAATAGTAAGTGAGGATAGTGAAAAAATAGTGATTTTTCGGTTAGCGTGAGGATAGTAAAAATGTGATGTTATTCCGAATAGTAAGAATATTGTTTGGATTATTTGTTTAGAATAATAATAGAGAATTGAGAAAATAATAGTTATTTCATCTCCCCTCGAAATAGCAGAATTGTAGTTATTTTCACTATTTTAAAACAATAAATTTATATTTAATTATACCCTTATTATTTCTATTCTAAAAATAATAACTATTATACTATTTTCGTGCCATCCAAATATATCCCTATTTTCCAGTCCATTGAGTAGCGCTTTTAACTTTTCTAATATCCAAGAGAAAAATACCAATTTGATGTCCATGTGGCAACTGGCATGTGCCTTTTCGGTTCAAGATATTAAACAATAATTTTGTTTTTCCTTTTTATTTTTTACTTTCTTCTAAAGAGAGTAATTTATTATTTATATCACGTCACATGCCTGATACCAAAAGGTCAAAAAAATTATTATCATACAACTGTACTTAGCTTGACAAAATCCACAATAAAATTTATTGCTTGGAGCCTTGACCCATCTATTAGCCTTCTGATTGGTTTAGTTCTGAGAGGAACAGATGCGCAAGATCTCTGTAATTAATTTATTATGAATACTATTAGACTTTTAGATATAGATGTTTTTTCGCCGGTACATAAGATTTATAAGGGTTCGACTTTTGAACTCAATCTGTTTGATCCCTCAAAAATTTCAATCTGATACTCATAAATTCAGCATGATACTCTCTAATGATAAGAATTAAATTCAATATTTAGAAAACAGATTTTTCTGACCTTTTTGTCCTTATTCAGCTCTTTCTAAACCATTTATTTAATATTTATATTATATATTAATTACACTTAAAAATTAAAAAAAGAAAAATAAAATAAAATAGAAAAAAGAAAAATATAATTTAATATTTTTATATAAATATAAATTATCATTAAAAGATATATAATCTTAAAAAAATATCAAACCCTTACTTATCGATCCTTTCAGTTCTTACCCGGCCTTTAGAGTCCTGGAGGATTTGGTAAGGATCAGACTCATCCCTTAAAAATCAAGCTCTTTGAACCTGACCCTCTAAAAATATTTATCAAATTTGACCCTCTTGTAAGCCTGTTAGGCTCGGTTCTTGAGAAGTCTAACCTGATATTTGAGGACGATGCTTATTTGCCAGCACTAGAACTGGCCGACAATTAGAAAAATCGGAATTGTAGTCCATAATAATAATATGAATTAATGCGCAGCTAAAATTAGCTAAATTATTTTATGAAAAAATTAAGCCCAAATTAAGAGGGAAATTGAGTTTTTGTTTGTGTTTTAACAACAAATAGGAAAAATTCATCTCTGAACTAACTTCTCTTTCTCGATCTAATTTGTCTCCGAACAAAATATTCTCTTAGCTTCAGTTACTTTATTGATGCTGGTCGATGCTTATAAGGTATTTTTCAAAAATAAAATCGAAATATTCTCGGATGAATCGTGATCATGTTATATTCTAACAAATATAAAATATAAATTGAAGAGAATTTAAATCCTCACCAGCCCATTTTCTGGAATAACACTCTTTTCAGATAACAATAGGTCAAGGTTATAATCTCCGGAATCGCCTGCAACATTTCTTTGTTTTTTTCCCAATTTGTCAAGACTTTTTTGTTTTCTTTATAGAACGAAGGTATTTTCGTAATCATACATGCTTGTACAATTTTCAAATTAAAAGTTTGACTCGGTCCTTGAATATATTTAAGCTTTACATATCATTATTCTGCGACGGTTAGCAATTAATTTATCATTGAATTATATTATTATCATTATTCTATTATCAATTAATTTATCATTGAGTTATATTATTATTATTCTGTTATTCGATTAATTTAGATCATTGAATTATAGCCTCGACGTCAAAGTCGCTTGTTATTATCCGACATGGTGTCATAAAGTGATTCTCATAGACTTGTTGGTTGAATAACAGAGTACTCTTGGTGGTGGAAGCTCGTCGTTTTCAAAATATAAGTCTTTTTTAAGATCCCATCAGATAATTAATATTCGGAGTAACTCAAAAGTCTTAAAACGTGTTATTCTACTTTTCTATCCGGTTTGAATTTTCCACCCAACGGTCTGGAAATTTTGCTAATCACTAATCAGCCCCTTTTTTTGGGTGAAGATTCCTTGATATTGTCACAATATTAATAATCGATTTCATATTAATTCATAAAAAGTTTAAAAATAAAAAATATAAATATATTTCTAAGTTTATGGATTGATCGTGTTTCAAATTTCATTTAATTGGATGTCATTTGATATTTCATCAACGAGCATCGAAATTATATGATAATTTTGATAGTCATTTATGAAATACCAAATGACATCTAAATTGAATGAAATGAAATTTAAAACACAATCAATCTATAAGCTCAGAAATATATTTATACATTTTTATTTTTAATATTTTTTTAAAAATTTATATGGAGTTGATTTTAATAATTATCAAAATAAATTATTGTCAAGAAATCCCCACCATTTTTCTTTACTTCAAGTAGATTCCATGTCTAATTAAAGAGTGACATTGTTTTTTTTATTGTTACAAAGGATGTCTAAAATTATGCAATGCTTTGACATCATTTGGATTGAACCATTGATAATAAATTAATTTGAAACTCTTAACTTCCCCTGCAATAAATAGTTCACCAATACGAGAAATCCAATGCAAACTATATTTTATACATCATATACATGAAAATTGATGAAATTTAATGCAAGTTCCATCATTCATCAAATAAGATCAAATTTGTAATGGTTCATATTTAATGACATTTGATGAATTAAACATCATATTATTTTAGAAGTGCACGAAAATTGATACAAAAGTCAATTTATAAGGGAAACATCATGTTCATAATTTTATTCTTTTTTTTTACTTTTTTAAATGACTTAAGTAGTGGTCCACGGAACCTCACCCATTCTAATTGGAAATGACGTGAGAACTTCAGTTCATGGTAAAATAAAGGCAATAACTATCACATAATTGCAATATATGGTGTCAATAAATGCTCATAATTCGATATTTTTATTTGATCAAGACATAAATTTAAGAAATAAATTTAATAAATATTCGTACGTAGGATATGGTGATAAGAGAACAAGGGCCAGGTCGTCACCGCCTTAGTGGCGCGTCATATTGGAACCCGAATATGGTGACAAGTGAGCGAGGACCGCATCGTCATCACCTTAGTGACGCGCTGCATCAGCGCCCGGATGTAGTGTCAAATGAACAAGGGTCTTCGCACTTGACTCGACGACTGCGAGGGGTAAGGAAGCTAGTCGGGAAAGTAGGATTCGTTTAGGTAGTTGGAATGTAGGGTCCTTAACAGGTAAGCTAAGAGAGTTAGTTGATACTGCGATTAGGAGATGCGTTAATATCTTATGTGTTCAGGAGACTAAATTGATGGGTCAGAAAGCTAAGGAGGTGGGGAATACAGGCTTTAAATTATGGTACACGGAAAAAGAACGAAGTAGAAATGGTGTAGCCATCTTAATTGATAAGAGTCTCAAGAATGGAGTTGTCACAGTTAGGAGACAAGGGGACAGTATCATCATGATCAAATTGATTTTTGGAGATTTGGTCTTGAACGTCATCAGTGTGTATGCCCCATAAGTAGGTTTGAGCGATGATGTCAAGAGACGATTCGGAAGATTTAGAGGACATGGTTAGATGAGTATCTAGCAGTGAAAAATTCTTCATTGGAGGTGATCTTAATGGTCATGTTGGCACAGTTAGAGGGAGGTTTGAGAGGGTATATGGGGGTTTTGGATATGGCGAACAGAATCAAGATGGAGAAGACATCTTGAACTTCGCTATAGCTTATGACTTCATGGTAGCGAACACCTTCTTTAGAAAAAAAATCGCATTTAATTACTTTCAGCAGTGGCCAACACTCGAGCTAGATCGATTTTGTCCTGACGAGAAGGGAGGAGAGACCAAAGTGCATGGATTGTAAGGTTATACCTGGCGAGTGTGTTGTCACACAACACAAACTTTTGGTGGCTGATTTTTGTTTTCAGGTATGCGTTCGGCGAGATAGAGACATGAAAATAACGAGAACGAGGTGGTGAAAGCTCAAAGGGAACGTTTCTCAGGTGTTTAAGAATAGAGTTATTATAGAAGGATCGTGGAATGAAGGTGAGGATGCGGATAATATGTGGAAGAAGATGACGACTCACATTTGGAAGGTGGCTATAGAGGTGTTTGGATTAACTAGAGAAAATAAACGTGAACCTAAAGACACTTGGTGGTGGAATGATGAAGTACAAAAGACTATCAATGAAAAGAAAGAATGTTATAAATGTTTACATCACAACAAGAGTGATGAAAACATACAGAAGTACAAAGAAGCTAGAAGAAACGCAAAGAAATCTGTGAGCGAAGCAAGGGGTCAGGCATACACGGAGTTGTATCGGAAATTAGATACGAAAGAGGGTGAAAATGATGTCTACAAGATGGCTAAACTTCGAGAAAGGAAGACAAGAGACTTCCACCAAGTTAAATGTATTAAGGATTAGGCCGATAGACTTTTGGTGAAAGATGAGGAGATTAAGAACAGATGGAGAGCATATTTCGACAAGCTATTCTACGAAGAGAGTGAGAAAATCGTGATCAAGTTGGACGACTCAATTGACATCAATAAGCGATTTGTTCGGAGAATTCAAGAGTCTGAGGTGAAAGAAGCTTTAAAAAAGATGAAAACAAGTAAGGCGTTAGGACTGGATGACATCCCGATTGAGGTATGGAGATGTCTTAGAGATATAACAATAGTGTGGCTCACTAAACTATTTAATACCATTTTTCGATCCAATAAGATGCCTGATGAGTGGAGAAGAAGTATATTAGTACCAATCTTCAAGAATAAAGGAGATATTCAAAGTTGTACTAATTATAGAGGAATTAAGCTCATGAGTCATACTATGA
Source organism: Schoenoplectus tabernaemontani (assembly GCA_037127355.1). Lineage (NCBI taxonomy): Eukaryota > Viridiplantae > Streptophyta > Magnoliopsida > Poales > Cyperaceae > Schoenoplectus > Schoenoplectus tabernaemontani. The sequence continues at coordinate 11,495,160 of CM073744.1, read as the reverse complement.
AATTTTGGAAGAGAATGATCAAGCACCGTTTAAGAAAACTGACAACTGTCTCTAAAAATCAGTTTGGTTTTATGCATGGGAGGTCCACTATGGAGGCGATTTTCTTGATAAGACAACTTATGGAGAGATCGAGAACTGAAGAAGGACCTACATATGATATTTATTGATTTAGAGAAAGCGTATGATAAAATTCCGAGAAATATCATGTGGTGGGCGCTTAAAAGGAAACTAGTTCCAACAAAGTACGTTACCCTTATTAAGGATATGTACACAAATGTTGTGACTTGTGTCAGAGCATGTGACGGCGAGTCCGATATATTTTCTATTAAGATAGGATTACATCAAGGGTCAGCATTGAGTCCATATATTTTCACCTTAGTGATGGATGAGATCACAAATGACATACAAGAAGATATTCCTTAGTGTGTGCTCTTTGCTGATGATGTGGTGCTGATTGACGAGAACATAATTGGAGTCAATCAGAAACTAGAGTTGTGGAGATAAACTTTAGAATCGAAAGGTTTTAGACTTAGTAGGACAAAAACTGAATATATGAGGTGTCAGTTCAGCGGGGAAAACTTAAATAACGGAGATGTTAGTTTGGATGATTGAGTAGTACCAATGAATGACACATTTCGGTATTTGAGATCGATGTTGCAGAGTGAAGGAGAGATCGATGAAGATGTTAGTCATAAAATAAGAGCTGGATGGGTTAAATGGAGACAAGCATCTGGTGTTCTTTGTGACAAAAAGGTCCCAAACAAACTAAAAGACAAGTTCTACAAGACGGTAATTAGACACGTGATGTTGTATGGTGCAGAATGTTGGGCTACAAAAGGACAACACATCCAGAAGATGAGTGTAGCTGAAATACGGATGTTGTGTTGGATATGTGGCCACACAAGGAAAGATCGAATCAGAAATGATGATATTAGGGACAAACTTGGGGTAGCACAAATTCAAGAGAAGCTAGTTCAACATCATTTGCGATGGTTTGGTTATATCCAACGAAGGCCTCCTGAAGCATCGGTACGCAGCGGTATTTTAAGTCGTCCTGAAAATATAAGAAGAGGAAGAGGTCGACCGAGACTAACATGGGAGGAAACAATAAAATGAGATTTGAAGGAATGAAATATACCCAAAGAGTTTGCTTTGAATAGGAGTGCGTGGAAGATAGCGATTCATTACCTGAACCATGATTTAGGAGTTAGAGTCTAATAGTAGAGTTATAGACTTCATATTCTTAGATTTTTTTAGAATTTAGAAATAGAGGTTTAGATAGGATTTTAGGATTTAGAATTTAGAATTAGGTTTTAAAATAGGATTTTAGGATTTAGAAATATATTTTATAATAGAGGTTTATTGTACTATTATTATTATTGTTATTATTGCTACTATTATTAGCATATTATCATTATCATTATCATCTTTATTTATATATATATTATTATTATTATTATTTTATTTATTTATTTTCTTTTTTTCCATCATATTCATTATTATCACTGATATTTGAGATTTTTGATTTTTTGTTTTCCGATTGGATTTCATTTCTAGCCTACCCCAATTTATTTGAGATTAAAGACTTTGTTGTTGTTGTTGTATTCGTACGTAGGATCTTGAAAAGTTACTATTAACTAGTTTTGTGATAAGATGGAAGTCAAGTCATCCAACTTTGAATGTCTACAATAATTCCTCCAAATATTGTAGCATGATTGGAACCCAAATATATCATATGACTCCCCCAGAATATAAGGAGAAACTTATTTATATTTACAATACCTATATTGGGTGATCACTGAGTAATTTATTTAAGAAATATTTCTTCATATTACACATTTGAAAGTTGCGACGTATTTTATGAGTTATTAATTAATTTAATTGAAATTAGCTTTTGTATTTTAAAATTCAACTATATTTCACATATTCTTGTTTCTCGGTGAAATTTCTTATTTTGAAATTTTGTTAGCAAATTCAATAAAAAATTTCAAAAAGTATCTCAGATCCGCTGATTTAATGGCCAAATTCTCAATTTCAGGGTTCACTCTATTTCAATTGGCATCAATTCTCTAAGTTCTCAATTACATTTTTCATTTAGGATGTTGAACTGTGGATCCCCACACGGTGTGGCACCGCGTGTGGGTCAGTTGTGGACGGGGTAGGGTTATGTCAAATTTGGAGTGTGATGACAAAGCCATTGAATTTGCAAGATATATAGTCCCATTATTTACGGTCAAGCGTGATAGCAACATGTCTGAAGAATGCGTACAAGTGACCATGTGAGACCAACTTGTTCACATGGTCTACCTTCTTTTGTGTACTGAGGACCATTCTCACACCAAAATAAATTCAGTGAAATTATTGTTAGTTTCGTTCAAGGTGCCTAAAAAATGAATATTTCCAACGCACTTTTTAACTGAGCAAACAAAAAGTTCGACTGAATGGATTTTATTCAAGATATTTCTAGTGTGATATGTTCAGGGGCGGACGTAACGTATAATAGGTGGGTCAGTTGATCCTCCTAGATTTTAAAAAATAGTACTTTTAGATTAAAGTTTTGTTAATCTGATCACTTTGGATCAAATTTCTGATCCGTCTTGATTATTTTTCATTGAGAAAAAATATTTAATATCGTGAATAGTGAAAGAATTATGTAAAAATTTTAAAATATGAAATCTCATAAAGAAATTTTTTGTTTATCATTATGATTATTTATTATTTTGACTTTTATTTTTTATTATTTGTAATATATAAAAAATATTATTTAATATTTTTATTTAATATCCGATTAGTTAATAAATTTAAACGCAATAAATTACTGAATCTAATTACTGATCTCTGATCAAAATTCCGTATCCGCCCCGCCCCTGATATGTTGAATTATTTCAATACTCTTGACGCGTCATTCTGGTTTGCACGCCGAGATCTCTTGAATTCACATCCGGATGACTCAAAAATATGTGTTAACTATGAATCTAAATTTTGACAATAGTGATCGGTAAAATTTGAAACGGACAGTTAGGATTTTGTCACGCAGTACTATGAAAGATCATCCAGCCATTATTTGAATGTCCAAAGATGCTTAATATTTCATCCAGCCATTATTTGGTAGGAAACTAAATTTTGGGTTATTGTATATTTGTAGTTGATTGAATTACACTGATCTGTGTGAAGATAAAGCTACGTGCTTAAGATATCAGAAGTCAGAACCTCTCCTTCCAGTTTATATTCTCAATTTAATATTTCCGCAGTAATCCAAAATTGCCGATATTATAATTTGTTTTCGTGAGAAATTAACACAATAAAAGTTTAATAATTTTTTTGTCTGATTTTCCGAAGGATGAATATTTAATGAAATTAACAGATGAACTTGAGTGCAATAGGTTTTTCTCTAAAAAAATGGATTCTTGTAAATCTCGACATATTTTTATTTTTTAGGAGATTTTAAAAATTGTCCTTCTTATGAAAAAGTTTAAACAAACTATCCCATCTAAAATTATGTTTATATAAAGATCTCTATTATGTGACATTTAGAAAATTTTAAATTATTAATATCTATGCTTTTATTAATGAGTTTCAAATTTTCATACAATTAATTAAATTTGAATTTCTAAAATTATTTATTGCCATAAAGATAAGATATTCAAAATCAAACAATTACAAGATATTCAAAATCAAACAATCACAAGATATTTAAAATCAAACAATTACAATATATCCAAAATTTGAGTTGATACAAGTTTAACATTTCATGCTTGAAGTTTTGGACGAGTCATCATTTAAATATCGTATTTTATTAAATAAAATATACTTGAAACATATTATTTAAAATACTTAGCTGATTTTTTAAAATGAGATAATTAGTTATATGTCACTTTAAGTTTTCGGATTTAAAAAAATATCACTCCGAAATTCAAATTTAGATAAATATTACTTCAAATTTAGTTAACTTTTAATTTTGCCACTCCAACTACATTAATTTTCATAATCCCAAAACTACTCTCTAACCTAATACTACCCTCCTCTCTCCCCATTCCTCTCCCCTCCCCATTTCCCTCAGATCAGAGAGGAGATCAATAGCAGAAACTGAATTAGAGAAGTTAGGTGTCGTATTTTGATCAATATGTTTGTTACTTGGATTAGTGGGCTCGTGGCAACTTGCTACTGTGATAGCAGCGACAAAGGAGTTGTAATCGGGTTTGTGCCCGTTAAGAAATTATGCATAAAATTCTTCAGCAAGTCGGCACATTTGTTAAAGAAATTATGCACAGGAAGCAGATTCTTTGTGAGCTGTTTGAATTTGAAGAGTGCTCCACAGATTAAATATTGTGTTGCAAGAAACGACTTTAACTGGTATATCAAGGCTTCTAATTCAACTTCAAAGATCTCAATGATCACAATTATAAATAAAACTCCTCTAATAACAGATTAGTTGTAAGTTGTAACTAATTCTCTAACAATTGACTAACTAATTTCTGATAATTGATTATCTATTTGGTTCTATAGCGAAATTTAAAGAGAGAAAAATGGTTTGAATGATTTGTATTTTATTCTAATTAACAAGTTGTACAGTCTCTCTTATATGTATAAAAGCTACACAGAAAAAATCATGTCTCGTTGCGGATGAGATCAATTGAATAGTATAATATTCTTCTATCAGCTGCTAGAAGTTGTTACGCCAGAATTTATTAGCTTATTATGCTCTGAAGTAGAAGAGTTTGAAGAGTTGGAAGCTGCTCAAAAGTTGTTTGATGGAAGATAGAGTATAGTTCAAGGATATTTTTGATATTATGATAATTAATGTAGTTTGAGTGATAAAATTAAAAGATAATTAAATTTAAAGTGATATTTATCTAAAGTTTAAAGTTATATTTTTCAAAATTTAAAACTTTAAAGTGATTTATAACTAATTATCTCTTTTTAAATTGATACTTTGAATGTTATAAATGTTATAATTATGAAAATTAAATATTATAATTTTGAAATTATGAAAAAGAAATAGGGGAAGGGAAAGATATAATCGAGCTGGGACTCATTAGGCTATGCTCCCGAGCGGGGAGAGTGGGTGACGGAGTGGAAGAAGAAGAGAAAAAAGAGAAAGTTGAAGCGATATTCTGCTCCCGAGCTAAAATCGGAAGAGGTGGGAGAGTGAATGAGAGGGTTAACGAGGAGAATCACTAATTCATTTTCGGCGAAATTGTTCACCCTTGATTTGGGGGGTTAGAAATTTTGTCATCTCCTCTTTCTCCATCTCTTTCATTCCATGCCTCTCCATTCCGCCGCCGTCTCGGGAGCACAGTATAAGATAATTCTGTTCAAAAATTTAGATCGGAGGATAATTTGATAAAAAAATCATATATCAAGCCGAACAAAAAACCACAGCCAATCACATTTCGCTAGATGCAAAAATTCATTGGTATCGGGACTGGGGTTTGAACCCAGGGTCTAGAGCTCCCATTTAAATATTGTTGTCAATGAAAATCATTTGGTCATTTATTTGATTTATATCATATCCGATAAGACGGATATGGATAAAATTTTATTTTCATTAAGTTATCGAATATGATTATGGATATGGATAAGAAAAATTTTCGTTAACTTATCTGATAAAGATACGGCCTACGGGTAAGAATTATTCTGTATGTTATCTATATAGTGAAGTATATATAACATATATAGATAATTATAATTTAATCTTTTTTTATTTCTAATTATATTATATTATTTTTCATTTTGAAAGTCGTTTGATCAATTAACCGATCCATATCAAACCCAATAAGATGAGTATAGATAAACTTAAACCTACATTTAAAGTTGCTCAAAAGCTGCTCAAAAGTTGTTTGACAGACCTACATTTAAACCTCCTAACCACGGTTACTTCTAGTATAGATTAAAACATTTGAGGTATTAAAGTCTCTGGTTTCAGAGTCATAAAGAATTAAAACCAAATTCAAATGTATCGTCCTAAAGCGATCTCACACAAGACAAGAGAATGAAAGAAGGGAGTCGGCAGAAAGAAAAAGCCAAATGAAAGAAGATCAGAGGGAAAGAGGGAGGTCATGATAATCTAGCAGCCGAAAGAGACAAAGTGTGCTTTAATTTTCATCTCTGTTAATTTTTCTCTCGTGTTCAACGATAATCAAGTGCACAAATTTTAAAGCTAATGAATGGTGAAGAACTCTGTAATAAATTTCACTAAATATCTATAGCACAGTAGTATAGTTATAACTTATAAGTATATATATGCATTATGGTGTTTTGTAATGTGAAAAATTATTATTGTTGTGATATTAAATGGTCAATCTAAATATTTTAATATTTTTTATGTTAAAATCTTGTGGAATATTAAATTTAATGATCTTTTGAGTTTTCTAATTATTTTTAAATTATTTTTTAAAATAACCTTGTTTAAACTAAGAAAATGGTATATTTCAGAGTTATTTAAAAAAATAGTTAGAAAACTCAAAATATTATGACATTTAATATCCCATAATATTTTGATATAAAAAAATTATTGAACAACTTAGATTGGTCATTTGAGCCGTCGAGATATAAAATTTGATGCCGAAGCAATAACAAGCTTTTACTTTGTAAAGCACCTAAGCCATCTATATATAGAGAGAGTTGGGCTATGGTGTTATTCATAGTACGGATCATCTATGTACTATGGATTGATTTTTCATTCTCAAAGTCTAAACGATTGATTCGAACCACTCAAAATAATTTTTATATAAATATCTAATTATATACTAAATTTTATATTTTATTTATAATTTTATTTTTTAGATGGTTAAAAAATCACTTCTTTTGGATTGCTCATAATAATTAAATCAAGTGATTTTTTAACTATCTAAAAAAATAAATAAATATTTAAAAAATATATAAAATTTGGTCTATGTCTAAATATTCATATGAAATCATTTTGAGCTATTCAGATCGATCATTTAGACTTTGAGACGAAGAACTGATCCATAACACGAAAGCGATCCATACTATGCATAGCACCATAACCCAACTTTCTCTTATATATGTATACACACACACACACACACACACACACACACACACATACACACACATTACGGTGTTTTGCAAAATAAAAATCAATTGTTGCTTAGACTTGAGATTTTATATCCCGACAGCTCAAATTACTAATCTAAGTTGCTCAATAATTTTTTATGTCAAAATCTTATGAGTATCAAATTTAATAATTTTTGAGTTTTTTAGCTATTTTTTAATTATTTTCAAAAATATCCATAAAATAGATCATTTTTTTTATAAATAAGACTTTGCAAAGCACTATGATCTCTCTCTAATATATATATATATATATATAGAGTAAAGATAATGTGAGTTTAACTCAAAAAACATATGAAATCATCTCAAAATTTTAATTTATCATACTCATTAAATTCTTTATATGAAAATCTTATGGGATGTAAAAATTTGGAGTGTTTTGAGGTTTTTAAGTCATGATTTTTAATTTTTGAAAATCAGCTCTAAAAATAATAATAATATATTCAATACTTGAACATCATTTTAAAAAATAAAAAATGGTGACTTAAAAAGCTCAAAACAGTCTAAATTTTTGCATCCCACAAGATTTTCATATAAAGAATTTAATGAGGATGATAAATTAAAATTTTGAGATGATTTGATATATTTTTTGAGTTAAGTTCACGGTATCTTTACTCTCTCTCTCTCTCTCTATATATATATATATATATATAAGAGATCAAGTTACACCAATTTTCGAAGACACTAGTTACAACAGATATTTTTAAAGTCCAAATAGTCGATCAAAACTGTTGAACATGATGGATATATTGAAATGTGCTTGCAGATCAAATTTGATATTTTTGTACTTTTTTACTATTTATTAAGATTGGTATAAAATTCACTATTTTTAGACCACCGAATTTTATACCCATATTAATATATAGTAAAAAAATACAAAAAATATCCAATTTGATCTGTGTATATTCTAATATATTCATCATGTTGAACAATTTGGATCGACTGTTTGGACTTCAAAAATTTTAAAAATATTTGTTGTAACTCTAGTGTCACCAAAAATTAGTGTAACTTGATCCCTCATCTCTCTATATATAGAGAGTGACGTTATAGTGCTTCACGAAGTATAAAATCTTATGTACTTCACGTCCGTATCTCAAATATGAAAGTCCAAACATCTGATCCAAAAGTTGAATTTGATCTTCATATTGAAATATATTTGGAGATTAAATTTTATATTTTTTTTGAATTTTATTATAATTTGTTAAATAGATAGAAAATCACTAGTATTGGATGACGCAAAAATTATTAGATCAACAAAATTTATACCTACCTAAAAAATAGCAAAATAATTCATAAAAATGTAGAATTTAATCTCCAAGAATATTTTAATATGAAGATCATATTAAATGGTCTGGATTGCTTATTTGAACTTTTAAATTTGAGATATGAATGAGAAACACGAAAGACTTTGTGTTTCGCAAAGTACCATAGGCTCACCCTCTCTCTCTACATATATATATAGTCTATTATGTTTTCAATACCACTTCGTTCAAAACATTATTAGTTTAAATTTTAATTTTTTATGCTTAAAATTTTAATGTAAGTACCACAATAAAATCATTATATCATATTCTTGTATAATATGAAATTTTATCATGTTTGAATTTATTTAACTATTCTTAATAATTTTTGAAAGATAGCCCAAAAATAATAGAAAATTATAAAAATTTGTATATCAAAAAGGGTTATTAGCAAAAAACCATTAAGCATAATAAATTAATTCTAAACACCATAAAAATTAATATTCTACAAGATAATAAGATTATGATATAAAAATTTTATTGAGCTACTTAAATTAAAATTTTGAGTATGAAAAATTAAAATTTAGACCAGTAGTGTTTCGACTGAACTGTTACTATAAACACAATAATAACGTGAACTTAAACTTACAGAGGTCTTCCGTGAGATTAACTCAAAAGTAATCAAATCATCTCCAATTTTTAATTTATTATGCTCAATAAATTATTCATATGAAAATCTTGTGGGATAAAATTTGTTTGGATGTTTTGAATTTTTGAAGTCACTAATTTAATTTTTTTAAAATGATGTACAAATATTGAGTATTTTATTATTATTTTTAGACTTTATTTTTTAAAAATAAAAATAGTGATTTAGAAAACTCAAAACACCCCAAATTTTTGTATTCCATAAGGTTTTCATATGAAAAATTTAATGAGCGTGATAAATTAAAATTTGGAGATGATTTGATATATTTTTTGAGTTAAACTCACGGAAAGACTTTGTGATCTTGGGTATTTTATATTTTTTAAATAATTAGAATATTATTAGGTTTAATGTTATGAATCATTCAAAAAAATAATTTTCTAAATATCTAAAAATAAATATCTAAAAAATAGTAAATTTTTTTTAAAAAAAATAAAATTTAATCTATAACTAAATATGTATATATATATATATATATACATGTAAATCATTTTAGCAGTTTAGATTGATCATTTGATTTTAAAAATGAAGAACCAATCCATAGCACGATGGACGATCTATGTAATGTATAGTATCACAGTCTAACTCCATATATATGTATATATAGCTGCATTTGTATCCTAAGTTTTAAAAATTATCATATTACCGCACGAATCGTACTAAATGTTATATGTTATCATGATATTTTCAAACTAATAATTCTACCTAATATAAATAGTTGATCAGTCACAAGCACGCGACCTATCGTGTAGTAAATAGGTGTCGATCCCACATAGATTGAATTACTGATTTAGCCAATTTCTAAAAGCTAAACTATGATAAAAAAAGGTTTACTTATAAACTAAGTAAATTATGAAATAAAAACAATTCTAAACTAAATTCTGGTTTACTTCAAAATTAAGAAAATCTTGGGTTTCGACATCGCTATCCACTTGAGCGTTAATCATACTAATTATGTGTTTAATTGCTAATTTACGAGGGTTACCATCTATTATAATGTCAAGATCCTAGTTGGGGGTTAACACCATACCCCAATTAGAGTAAACTTCACGATAAAGTCCATCATTCTTTCTAATTAAAGCTCATTAGTTTTGATAATTTTACAAAATTCAAGGACTAGTTGTTCACAATTAAGTCCATCCAATTAATACTTTAAATATTCAAAAAAAGTCCCAACTAATCTAAACTTTATAGTTAAGTCCATCATCTAAGATTAAATACCATTTTTAGGGGTCTGTTTACCCCTGAAAAGTTGAAGGAAGAAATTCAAGAGAAAACTAAAAATAAACTCATGATGCCAAGATGGTGAAATTCCAATACAATAAGAGATGTATTATGTCAGAAGCCAGTATTCTGATACAAATAAATATAAGAAATTTTTAATATATTTTTGCTTTCTTGATAAAAGATGAAGCCCCCATGAAAGTCAGATTCATAAGGTTGATCAAATGCCAATATGAACAGCATCTGATTAAACCAATCTTTGATTCAAATATTGACAAGTAATTAACCCTTGATCAAATAAAATTGAACCTAATATAGCATCAAAAAGATTAAATGAATGTTCGGTTAGGGATAATATAGATCTATAACATTTTTGGCATAAACATTAGGCTTTAAATTTGAGAAATTAGGAATTAATATGAAGAAAAAAGGTGTTTCATAACAAGAGAAATTTTTGATATGAGAAGACAAGAGCAAAATGTGAATTAAAAATTACAGGGGTGATCATCATGAATTTAGTTTTTTTTTAGTAAAAATATCATAATTTTTGGACAAATGAAATTATGAAATCAAAATTAGAAAAGAAAATCATGATAAATGAAAGGCTGAGATTAAATCAACAGTCTCTTTGGGTACAAATGGGGGACAAAACTATGATTATGTGCAACTTGGGGATACAAAGAAAGCATTCACAAAACTGTGAAGAATGTCACATGGCAGGTTGTCATTCGGCCACATCACACGGTCTGTGCCATGTGGCATGATCCCATTGGTCCATATCAGTAAGGTGGGCCATACCACAGCCGAAGACAGTCACAAGTGGGTCCCACCAAGGTACCACATGGCAGTATCAGAGAATGTCACATCAGACACTCAGTGCCACATGGCACAACCCCATTAGTCCATGTCAGCAAGGTAGACCCCACCACAGTTAAGAACAGTCAGGAGTGGGCCCCACCAAAATGCCACATGACGGTTCATCAGAGGGACATGTCATACAACTAGTATCACATGGCACAACTGTTAGTGATATGTGTCATAAACCCAATCATTAGATGACTTGTTTAGTTTATTAGTTGATGATTATATCATTTTATTTTTTGGGTTAACATATTTTTGTGAAACATTCGTGTTGATGACTTGAATTGTAGAACTCCACTAATGAAATAAATATGACTACTCTAAACATCTCTAATCTTGGTAATTAGTAAGGAACACTAATTGACCATTATAAGATCAATGTGTGAGGTAGATGCTGACTATGTTCTACGGGTCACTCGATAAAGAGTTATTGGTCTAATCACACAAGTGTATGCAAGGAGTTGTATAGCACTAGACAAACCCAAAATGAAATATCATATGGATTGTGTTACGTGTCATTGATATTTCATTGTGTTTTGAATTCTAAGGTTGAGATGTTTATTATTCCTACATAAGAAACATACATTGTTGGTATTGTCCAACACTTACTTTAATTATGAGTTATACAGACAGTTACTACAGTATATATGACTTGTGCGGAGGAATAATACACATCAAGATACCATTGCTCTCTATATATGATATAGATGACGATATCTTTGGGCTCCTTGATAAAGATAAATTATGAGCATGCAATATGATTAATGGTTAATCATATCATATTTAATCTTCAGAAAATCAAGAAAGAATAATTGACAAAGGATGACACATTTCTACTTTGCAATTATTAAGATATCATGTGGCAAAGAATTGACACAAAATATATTCTTATGTTTCAGGGATCATGAATTGGTTGGCATATTCATCCATATTATTTGGGTAATCAATGTACCTTAGCTAGTTGTATTATTGATTAATAAAATTAAATGATTTAATTTTATTGCCAACATGATGGGATCCCAAAGGGTCACACAATAAAAGATTGAAAGAGAATATATTAATATAGCATATCGAATATCGGATATACATCTGACGTAGTCTAAATTAATTATAAATATTATAATTAATTTTAGTAAGTCATATGATATTAATATATGAGCAATTTTATACTATTAGATAGTATAAAATAATCTTAGTATAATTTAAAATATGTGTGACATGATTATGAATTAAATCAACACGTAAGAAGAGAAATGAAGCTCATATGTTTATTTGTAATATAAATTGGATATTGGGTTTTATGGAATGAGAGAAAAATAAGTAAGCGTCATTTAAATAGCATTGGAGCCCAAAATTAGGCCATTTGATTGCCCATGACTGTCTAGGGATGGATGATATTGGATGATCTAAGTTCTAAACTATTTAAAGATATATTTTATTATTCCATGTGTGACTTTCTCTCTCTTCCTTCATTATGGACGAAAATTAAAAGTATTTTTGTCTCTTCCTCTCCTCTCATGTGTTGAGAACAAATCCTCCTCAAAACTTTCAGATTTTACAAGAGGGTTAAGCTAGGATTAAAATTTTATAAATAGTAAACCTTCTAGCCGAGGTTGATTATCATCTCTTTAATCTTTGGTGGATACCTTAGAGGCTTCACAAGTGGGAAGCTTGCCACCACCATCATTAGAAGAGTAAGACAAGCAAGAGGGTAGTAGATCAAGCCATCTCCATTCTAAGTTGATTTAGAGATCAACTCAAAAGTTAATCCTCTTCCTTGTTGATTAGGCGTTTAAGCAAACTCGTGGAAACACTCTTGGACACTAGATCTAATGATTGGACTTTAAAAAAAATTAAAATTATTTCTCTTAAGCAACAATCATTTCCCAACAACAACCCCATTGATCCACATTAGCTGAGTAAACACAGTTGGAGGTGATCCCTAATAATGTGGCATGTGATAGTGTTTTATTCACATCACCCTAAATAAAAGAGAAGATAAGTGATCAACCTATATAATCCACATCACCCTAAATAAACTCAATGACACCTCAACACTAGATAATACATGGAGCACCCTTATGCATGCCACATCATGCAACTTAACAACTATGCATGATTAATTGCAAATAAGATCAGAGGGTTAAGGCCTTAATTACTTATAAATTGGGCCTACTGATCAGAACTGCGATAGTATAGTGCATCATCAAATTGTGAACCCATACCATGCAGAAAGGGAATCAAAATTTAAAAGAGAGAATAAAGAAATGCGTGCACCTGACGCCCGTGAATCCTCTCTATGCATCTTCCTTTTCCTTTGCTTTGGTCCTTGTACGCCAGAAGCAGCCACCGATGCTTCAAAGCTTCCCTCCCTCTTATCTCTTTCTCTCTTCTTTCGCCTGTTCGAAGAAGGATGCTGAGGCTCCATTAATGGAGGCAAAGCAGTATACAACACCTCAAGTCAAGTACTTCTAGTTTGAGCTACATTTCATAAAAGAGAAGATAAGTGATCAATCAAAATTTAAGATAAAAAAGCATTGAGTAGAATGCAGTAAAGGAATGTACATCGATCTGAAAAAAAGGAGAAACAAAATGGACACCTTGAGCTTGCAATTGACAATTAGTAGATCTTCTTTGATCTTAGGCGATGACAATAAAATGAAAATTAAGAGAAATTGGATGACGGGATAAGAAATATGCTAACTTACCAATCCTATCTAGAAATGAGTTGGTGGAACTCTATACCAGAGCTAATATTTTAATAAAAAAATATTTAGGATGTCTCTCAGTGCTGAATAGATGCTAATAGAATTCTAAAAATAGAAAATAGAATTAAGAATAGATGGTGGACTGATGACTCTAATTAGAGCCGATGGTGGAGAAATGAATGATGGATATCCTAGAAGGTTATTATACCGCTTAAAATTGAATGAAGGGATGCATTGCTGATGTTTGAATCATTAGAACTATCTAGAAAAGTTTAAATAAATGAAAATTAAACAAATGGCAAAAGGTTAAATACCAAGAAATGCATAACTGCCTCTGAACAGTTGTGCACCCTTGAATTTAATATGAAATTGGGGTAATAGACTACAAGAAGTGAGAAGAGTGTGTCTGGAGAAGGGGTGCATACAGACCAAGTGTAAGCAAAAAGGGAAGAAGGGAAGAAAGATTTACATGGTCAAATTTAGTCAAACCAATTGAAGTTTATAAACCAATGATCAAAGAAAGAAGAGAAGTAAGAGGAGACAAACTTATATCATAAGCACAATTCAAGAAATAAAAGAGAAAGAGCAAGGAACCCCTTGATCGATTGAGAACTCGATACTAACTCAGCCATATACTCTAAACCCGAGGTGATCAACTAGAAGATAGAGAGAACAACGACATAGGTAAAGCTTATATCCTTGGTTTTGAACTGTCAAGTTCACAAATTCATCCTCCGGTACACATGCCTTAATGTTGAATTAGTTAAGTGTTTTGAGTTTAACTTTGTGTGTGGTGATCTTAGGTTTATGAATATGCTCAGTGCTTGAAATTCGTGATTTAGAAGAATAGTAAGATGTGTATGTAGGCCAAATCCGCTAATCTATTTATATACCAACCTCAAGATCAGCTGGCGTAACGCTTCAAGCTTGATTTTGTGTGGTTAGATGGGTAATGTCGCCTTAAAACAAAAGGGCACACCTATATTTCTGAATTGGCTCATTGTTTTAGATTCATAATCTCAAATGCACGCTTGAAAGGATCTCTATGTCCTTCGTCCGTAATTCGTCGCCCCAAGCGGCGAGGCGTGTTAAAAAGGGTCGCACATGATCAAAGGACCATCATATTTTTGATTAAAAACCTAATTAATTCTCTAAGATACATGTACAGTTCTAAATCGTTTGTAGTTTATGAATCTATGCTACTTATAGTTTCTAATATTAAGCGGATTACTAATACAAACATCAAATAATTCAATTCATACGTAGGTAATTAAATCACAAAAGTAAATTCATAAATCAAGCAATTAAAATAAAGAACGAATACGATTACTACATCAAATTTTAAATTAATATGTATAAACTCTAGAACAATACTACTCTCTCATGAAGAAGAGAAAATAACATATACAAACCATTAAAATCATAGAAAAAATCTTAAGATATAAAAATTACTCTCAATTTGATTTTTCTTGTTCTTCTTCTCTCTCCCACCTCCAAGGATGTCCTTTTCTCTCTCAAAAAAAAACCATCTAAAAAAAGTTCAGAATGATCAAGGATAAGTTTATGAAGAAAAACTTAACCCTTCTTAGGTGTGTTTGGATGGTGAAAGGATTAGTGTAAGAATAGCACTATTTGGGTTAATAGTTGAGAATAATGTGAGGTTAGTGATATCTCGGGTAATGTGAGAAAAGTGATATTTTTTACTATTTCGGGTTAGTAAAATATTATTTGCAAAGTAACTTGAGAACGGTGGAGAGAATAGTTAAAATGATTAATTATTTTTTAGTATTTTATTTAATAATAATATTTATTTAATACTATTCCATACTAATATAAAAGAAAATAATATTTTTTTATTATTTTCACTACCCTCATGGACACTAATCCGCTAACCCAACGTTTTTATGGGTTAGCGAATTAGCATTGTTCTGCTGCTATTCTCGATTTTATTTTGTGTTTGGATGGTTGCTAACTTGAGAATAATATTACTATTTTGAGAACAGTGATATTATACACCATCCAAACACACCAATATAAAATACTAAAAAATAACCTAAAAGCTGTCTAAAAACACTCTCTGATAGAATCTGGAGGTTGGACTGACGTTAAATGGATCGGACTGGACTTATGGAGTGACAAAAAGTTATTTTCAAGTTGGCTGGAGACCGGTCCAATCCTTTTTGGTTCATATCGATTATGGAACTGGGCAGTGAGCTGACAATGTTCAAATGACCATAACTTGTTCATCCGAACTCCGATTGAGACAATTTAAAGTACGTTGAAAAGATAAGAATAAGCTCTACAATATTAATATATAATATTAATCACTCTATATAATTTTTAAATTAAAATTCCTTCTTTATTATCAACGCTCTGATTTGACCCTGACTTTCGTTATGTTATCAATTTCTTCTTAGATTCTGTTATCTACGTGAATAACAACTAAAATTAGATAATATCTTAAACTTGAGCGATTTAATTAAATTTAAACTAAATTAACCTGAAAACTTTATTTTGAGACAAAAATCTAATCTAAAATATAGCAATTTAATCCATTAATCATAGGCGTACATGCACCCATACGACGTAGAATTTCAGTTATTTACGAGACTTATTTTCATTTGAAAGTGTTCTAAAAATAAAGACGAACAAATATGCGATACGGCGAAAGAAAAATAGTTTTTTCAGCAAAAAAAAGAAAGAATTTTTTTTATTAAACTGCTGTATATCCCTGACGGACTATATGACAACCATGAAAAGATATAAGAGCTACCTAATGTTTAGAGAGCGATGTATCGGATTTGGTTTCTAATTTGATAATGACCTCCACCATGACTATTCTTATGTGATACTCTTTTTGTAATTTCGGACACTGTGAAGTCTAAAAGTACATCTATTTAACTTTATAATATGCTACTATAGTCTTAAGCGGTCCGGCCAAGTCAAGTCTTAATCTCAAATGATTATTATAATTTATTAATGCTTTTGCCTGTTTTGTCAAGCCTTTGCTTAAAGCCACAGGAAAAGTCCGACTCCAAATAGTGAATCTTTCTTTACAAAAGGTGCTCACAATTATAAATTTTTAAATGCATACATGTGGAATGTCAAAAAATCGTTCACGTCCTTCATAAAATGAGAAATGTAAGTCTTTGCTATACAGTATACACTAAATTACAATCATAATTATAAGAATATAATAATAATAAGTAATCATAATTTTAATAATATAATCATAATATAATAATCATAATCATAATATAATAATATAATAATAAAAAATTATAATTACAATCATAATTATAAGAATATAATAATAATAAGTAATCATAATTTTAATAATATAATCATAATATAATAATCATAATCATAATCATGATAATAATAATTATAGTCATAATCATAATAATATAACCATAATCATATCATAATAATATAATAATAAAAATATAATCATAATCATAAAAATAATTATAAATAATTATAATTATAATAATATAATAATAAATTAATCATAAATATAATCAACATATAATAATATAATACAACATAATAAAATAATAATAAAGTAATAAAAAATAATCATAATAAATAATAATATTATAATAGTAATATAATAAAAATATAAACATAATCATAATATAGTTATATAATAATAAAAAATTATAATTACCTAAGGAATTGAAGAATTATGGCAGCAATGCTTGACAGTTGTTATAATATCCTTTGGACCTTTTTCTCACTTGCAAAATAATTGCAAATGCATAACAATTGCAATTTTAACCAAGTACACGGAGCAAATAGATTTTAGAAAATTAATAATTTATCTAAAAGTGTCATATCACTATCAGCTTGCAATCAACGATTAACAGACATAAAAAACGTGAAAATTACGAGATTTTTTTAATATAACATGAAATTACGAGATTATTGTTTACAACTGAAATTCTACAAGTAAAGATGATATTGAATCTTTCAGAAGTAATTGCTAAAATAATTGATGGACTAAAAATATTACCTTTAAATTTTCATTTGATGAATAAATTGCTTTCAGTTGCAAACAGTAATTTGTGATAATTTCTGAATCACCCTTCTAACTTGAAAAATCAGCTCGCCGCTACATTTTTTTTACCAACCTAACCCAGCTAATACAATTAATCGAACATGTCGCAGTGTAAGCCTATACAACATAAAAGGGGGTTAAAAAGGGGAAAAAGAAGGAAAAATTGAACAGATCAGTCGACCAGAAAAAAAAGATATCTTGTCTGGTTTGTAGTTGTTTTAGTCCATTATTCGGTAAATACATACATCGTCTAATGGTATTCCAAATCCAATTAATCAATCACGGAATATTGTGTGTTATCTAATCAATCCTTGAGGTCACAACTACAGGTCATGAATCATGATAGATAACTAAGAAAGCAAAAACAAATTGTAGAGTTGGTCCACCGACCAGGCACTAAAATTATGGCATGGTGTGATGCCATGTACAAGTTGACTTCAGGATTCCCAGTGCTGCAGTGCATGGTGGGTTCTCTACTTCTCTAGCTGGTCGCAGTTGACACGGGAGTAGAAAAGTCTCTG
Organism: Schoenoplectus tabernaemontani; assembly: GCA_037127355.1. Classification (NCBI taxonomy): domain Eukaryota; kingdom Viridiplantae; phylum Streptophyta; class Magnoliopsida; order Poales; family Cyperaceae; genus Schoenoplectus; species Schoenoplectus tabernaemontani. Next base: position 11,476,765 of record CM073744.1, on the reverse strand, counting down.
CGTGTGAGCTGCACGTGTCCCCGGATGAGACAAGAATCTCATCGGTGAAAACAGAAAAATGCTTTTTAGTGTTTATTTATTGACCATTTATTTATTTGTTAACTAAAAAGATGCAATGATTAAGTATCAAAGTTTAAATAAATTTATATAATTTGAATAAAAAATTGTTTAAATTTTAATAGTTATCAGTTATATACTTTCAATTAATAAATAAATTATTGTAGTTAATAAATAAAAGAATGGACACTAAGAGGGTGGACAGTGAACAAAGCTCTTTTAAATTTGCAATTTAGGCTTTGATTTCGGAAATTTGATTTAATTGGGGGGGGGGGGGGTAACAATTGGAGAACCAGGCATGAGGAATGAATCATTCTATCTCTGCAAAGGAAACGTGTATTATTATTGTAATGTTAGCGCCTTTTTGCATGTAAAACCTACTATTTCATGATGATTAATTTATCTCCCGTCATTTTTGGTTTTAGCTTCTAGTTTGAAAATGGGTGCGGTATAATATGGATCGGATGGATGGACGTATTTTTATTATCATATTTTTTAAAAAAAATTTTTTTATTTATTTTTTTTATTAAAATTAGACTTACTCATACTGTATTTTATTCATTAAAATAAATGAATAATGAAATAATAACGGATGCTAATAAATAATACTAATGTATTAATTAATTTTATTATCATTCGTGAAAAATCATCAAAACCTCCTTTCATATATGTGCCCATCTATTTATTAATATAAAATCAAAATATATATTATATTAAGTAGTTTCAACTTTCTATATTGAAAAAAGAAGAGAGAATTAATTAATAAGAGTCAAAGTAATTAATTTTATATTAAAAAAGATGGAAAAAGATAATATTAGATTATATAATTATATTTGAAATAAGACCTATGTTTTGGTGCTTTGTGAAGCACAACAATGATGTTTCAGACCAAAATTTCTAATTTCAAATTAGATAAATCGATATGAACTATTCAATCTAATATCTATATGGAAATATATTAGCAAATCAAATTTCATATTTTTGGAATGGCTTGTTATTTTTCAGATGGAGAGAAAATAACTTGATCCGAGGTTTATAATTTATCTAGAAACAATGAGCCCCCATCCGAAAATATAGCAAATCAATTTAAAAATATAAAAATTTAGTTTGCTAATATATTTTCATATAAAAATTAGATTAAAAGTTCAAATTAGTCATATCTAGTTTGAAATTAGAGATTTGGATCAAAAATGACCCCACTATGCTTCGTGAAACACCAAACATAACTCTTTGAAATAAATAATATAAATTATTTTTGAATCATTTTTATCCCGTTGGGTAACAAGTACGGAATGATCTATATAGTTATCATATTCATATCCATTTACTTAACAAAAAATATTATTCATATCCATATCAATTAAGTTAATGAATTTTTTTATCCATATTCATCTTATCAAATACGATATAGATCAGTGACAACCTAATTGTAACTTCACTTTATTCTTCTAGTTCAATTTAAGAGGAATTTAATTTGCAGAATACTCGGGGGCTGAAATTAGTTAATCTATAACACTGTATTTCTTCTAAATCACGGAGTCTGTGCATACTTTCAGAGATTGAGCAAAAAGGCTTCATGCGAATTATTCTTTCTTGTTGGAATAAATTATTCGCCTCTTTATTGTTCTGTTACACTTTTGATCTTTATCCATGTCTTCATCTATATCTTTTGATGTGGACCACTAATTTTTTGTGCAAAATATTGTAGTCTAATAACAAAATTATATATATTTTATGTGAAACATTTTTTTGTGAAACTTGGTGTTATCCAATACATCGTGTACTTTTTTTAGTGCGAATATTTTTCTGCTGTTTTCTATTTTTCCTCGTATTTTCTTTTGTTGCCCTTTTTCTTCAAATATCATCAAATCCCTGTAATCCACTTCAACTAACAAGTTACTTTTCAATTTCTATTGTTGGTTTGTTTTTATTGATTGCTGACTGTTTTTAAATCAAGAGTTGCGCTGGCACAATTAAAAATAAAAAAGGATTTATTTCAAATACAAAATTGTCCAATGTAAATTACGCAATTTTAATATTTTATAAAGAAAGCCGAGCACTGAAAAGTTTACCGTGCTTATAATTATATCCTTTATAAATTTCTGGCCTCCACGCATCATACGTATCACACCTGCTGTCTATGAATGGCATATAATATTTGTCTTGTAATATCGAATTTCCTTTTAATTTTGTTTGAATATAACTTTAGAGATGTATGTTTACGTTTTTACCTTTTCTTCCACAAATGACACAATAAGCGTGCCGTGTCATTAACCATATAATTGAAAGAAAAATGCCTTTAAGATCAAATGGAATTTGTTCCTAGCACAATCACCATAAGAAAAGAAGATATTAATGTTTAAAAAGACAATCCTATCTGCCATCAATTAAGGAAAGGTAACAGTAAAAAAACATAATAATAAGAGCAAAAATAAGACAAAAGGTGGAATATACTATTTTTTGAACGATAATTTTTCTACTTCAATATCCCTTTCTTCATTTTGAAATGCTTACCTATTATTTTTCTTATTTAGTCCTGATAGACCTTGAAAGCTCTAAGATGATGATAATGAAAGGTCAAAAATAATATAAGAATGTAAAGAATCTAAGGTAGAAATATATAAATCGATTTGGGGCTCAATGTTCAAGTGTAATGGCAACGGAATATAATTTAAATCAATTCAATTCTCACAAGAATATAATTATGAAAGAAATGTGAGAAAAGAAAAGTAAAGATAAAACAAGAACACAAGATGTAACGGAGTTCGGCTTTAACAATGCCTACGTCTCCAGGACCCTCAACCTCTAACAATTGAGGTTGAACCGATATATTAAAAAAAAAATTTACACTTGTAGAACTTGGTCCCTTACAAAAATGGGCTGTCAAACATATCGGTAACATGAATGACAACACACTCAAAAATAAGAAGTGAGCGCTACAGCTCAAAAAGGAGTTGAGCACAACAGCTCAAGAGAATGTTTTCAACAAGATCACGAAGGATTTGGAGAATAGAGAGAAGCTAAATTGAGCTTGAACAAAGATTTAGCTAATTGAGTGTATCAATATCTTGAGTTATCTCTCTCTCTTGAATATGACTAGTAAGCTCTCTGGAGTAATGATTTAGCTAGTTGGATCAGCTATTCATTAAGAGAGACAATCCTTTTAAAATAGATCTTCTGAAACAACTAAAGAAACTATTTTTCGGCCCGAACCGTTATAACGGTTTACGAATCGTTATAACGGTTTAGAAAGAATAGCCGTTGGATCAACTGAGCTGAAACGTTATAACTTTTTATCCAATCGTTATACATTTCATGAATCGTTGTAACGATTACAAAATCGTTACATAACAATACATTCTGGTTTCTATGCATATTTTTCTGCCTTAAAATATTTTTGAGTATTGAGATGAACCTTTATAACGATTCCTGAATCGTTATAACGATTCACTGGGGAGAAATAGTTTTCTCTGTTGTTTAAGTTCAATTTATCTTGACCAATTCAACTCAGTTTAAGTCTAACTAAACCTAAGCCTAATGCAGTCTTGATTTAGCTCTTATGTCCCATCATTAGTCTTGATTATTGTGCACTAGTCTATTTGCATGTTAATCCCTGCACAAAATTCAAACAAGACAAATTGTAAAATTCAAAATTATTTTATAAATCGACAAATCAAAGAAGATGTTAAGTGTAACAAGTCCCTTAAAATTATTTTTCAACGTGTATAGATATGACCTCACAGTTGGCAATCAGGCATGTTGAGACGGATTCGGACGGATTAGATCGGGACAGTTTGACATTTTAGAAAAATATTGATCGGGACGAATGAGTGTGAGATTAGATTGGATCAATTTATATGTTAATTTTTTTAGATTTTAGATTGATTTCATTTAAATTACAAATCATTTAATTTCTAATCAAATTGAGTCAACTCAAATTCAAATCAGATCTGATCAATTAACTTCTTTTAAAAAATAAACCAAATCACATTTAGATTCATACGGATCGAATGAATATTTGGAATTGAGTCAGATGATAACCCCAAAATTCGACCAGATAAAAAATCTCGTTTCAGCTCTTAAGTGGAGTGTCGTTACATCGCCCCATTTTTTCCTCGTCCTTTTTGTTCCCGTTGACAGCTAATTCTGTGAAGGTAAAATTGAACATACGAAGGATACTAATAATAAAAAGCGCCAGCATTTAATAGGCTGTAATTGAACTACCCGCTAATTACCGAAAGGCCCCCAGGAGTGCTTCCACGGTTCAATTGGACCGGACCACAGGTTGCTGCATTTAAAGACCCCATCCACCCAGGGCTTTTTTGTCATTTTGACGATAACGACAAAAGTGTTGTACCAATCTACAGAACCTTCTCTCAATTTATGCAATGGGCTGGAGATGTCCTGAACACTCATTGAGTCAGTTTTTAACGAAAATAATTATTAGTAAATTAATATTATTAAAAATAAGAGTGAGAAACGGGTAAGTTTAAAAATACGAATAGCAACGCGCCACTGGCAGTGGCGCGCTCATTTTTTTTTTTTTTTTTTTTTACGAAACGCGCGCGCGCGGTGGCGCGTTTCCATTTTTTTTTTTTTTTTTTTTTTACGAAACGCGCTGCCGGTGGCGCGTTTCCTTCTTATATATACTTGAGATGGAGTCGCTGCGCGGGTATGGACGAAACGCGCCACTTTGTCGCGTTTCATTATTTTTTGAAACGCGCCCTGCGCGGTTGGCGCGTTTAACTCATATTTGAAATTTTACGGTTTTCACTCTTATTTTTAACAATATCAATTTACTAATAATTATTTTCATTAAAAACTGCTCATTGAGTTGCTCCTCTCAACATTTCAATACAAAATAGGTCAATTTAGAATTTTCTGATTGTATGCCAAATCTCATTGAATATTGCAATCTGTGAACGATAAAAGATGGTAAACTTTATAAATTTTATTATTGTACACAGATTTAGATAAATATTCTCTAAATTTATTTACTAAGAACATATGCTAAGTTGCTAACAATATGTCAAATACAAAGTATATTATTTTAATTCTTTCACGACTCAACCAATATTGTTTAGTAACTTTAGTCCATGAAAATTATGTTATTCATTGTTTATAAAAGATTGATAATATTTTATGATCTTTTAGATTTATCATATCAAAAACTGTATAATGATAATATTTTATGATGTTTTAGATTTGTCATTTTCTGAACGAATGGGACCGTCACTATTGTTAATAAAATGGAGGCGTTCTCTACCATGACTCAACCGCATTACTGGGATTAATTAATTGAAGATCCAAAGGGAGATATATACAGATGAAGCGAGGGTTTCTTACGTCGGGATTTGAATAAATAAATAAACGACCAAATCAACCCGTTACCAATCCGTGGCCTTGGGTCTCTCTCTTCTCGCTCTCTGTTCCCATTTTATTCTCTTTCTTCACTAATTTTCGTAATTTCTCTCTTATCCATTTCCTACTGGCAAATCCCTTCAGAGAAAGGCGTGATAATTTTCCCTTTAATAGGAGTTACTTCTATAGCGGAAAGATACCGATTTGTATAATCTATTCTTCGAGGAAGAAAGCACAGGTTCTTGCTTAATCTCTCCCCCAGATCTTCTCCAATACTCCTCTCCGGTTCTATTTCTCACTGATTTTCTCCCCTTTGTCTGATTAGCAGCGATTTCATTTGGGAGGGCACTGGATTCTGATAAAAAGATCCAGCGGTTTCTGTTATTTTTGGCTCAAATAGAGGTACTTTGGCTCCTTATCAACCTTTATACCTCAGTATGTTTCGTTGATCCATTAGCTTTGTAAAGTGGATGTTGCAATAACCTGACATTTTGCTTCTTCAACTCCAATTTAGGAACTTTTACTATGGCTGGGAGGCTGATGGGGTGGCGGCCGTGGCCACCACAACCTGCGAGGAGATTTCAAGTTCGATTGGTGGTTAGGAGAGTTGAAAATGCAAAGTTGGGTGCGAAACTAACAGTTGAACTGAAGTGGAAGGGGCAAAAGGCGGCATTAAGGCCCCTGCGAAGGGCTTTTAAGAGAAATTGCACTAGAGAGGAGGAATTGAAAGAGGATGGAGGTGTAGCTGAGTGGAATGAGGAGTTCTCTAATACCGCGATGCTCGTACCAAACCGGGACAGAGGGGGATTTAATTCATGGGAGGTCTCTTTTGTTGTCTATAATGTGAGTTCCTAATTTACAACTAATCGATTCTCTATTTTGGAATATTGTTTTTTTTTTTCTTTTCAATTTTTTGAAGGTTTTTTCTTTTCAATTCGTTGTTTGTTTTTTCTTTGCTTGGAAAATGACCCCAATTTCCTGCAAATTGAAGTTTCATTTTTGGATAATTTTCTTTTTTTCCCGTCAAGAATTATCTTTTTGTCTGTTTGTTGTCTTTTGTTTTTTACGAGTTTTAAAATTTCTTCTGGGGTTGATACCTGGAAACAGTTCTCTAATATGATTTAGGTGAAAGTAGTTCCCTTTTACTATGGATACAATGAGATTAATTGATTAATTGCCTTTCCTAGAAGCAGTAAATCTTTATTAATTTTACGGGTTTCATAAATATTTATTCTCTTGAATTAGTCTGAACTTTTCCATATTTATTGTTTTCCTAGATTCCTACTAAAAACACTTAAAATTTTAGAAAAGTTTTGACGGTATACCCGTCACCCGTGAATATATTCCTTCTATTAAGCATGGAAAGATGTGCATGCCATCCTTATTGCGTAGAATTATCAATTAACCATTAATGTCTTTCGGAAGAATGGATGGTGTCATTCTAGTTAGCCAAACTATCACTAAACTAACTAATTCCAGTAATACTTATTTCATTTTTTATGGGGATTAACGTCACACGACCTGACCATATTAATTCCTCGTGGAAGGAAAAACTTGTTTCCATTTTGCCTCTTCCCAGAGCTGAAATAAATACTACTCGGAGTTTCATTTTCTTGCTTTTATAGACCAGATTTTCAGAGTTTTCATGGCCTCTGTTCCATTTAAGTTATTTGTTCAAGACTCAATTGGCAAATAATTGATTATTAACATAGGACGTACAAACATAACAAAGACTCAGTGACGCACAAATTGGAAATTCAATTTTGTCTGTCTGTTCTGACTCGTGACAGATTAAAAGTTTTGTGCGTTCTAGCGTCCTAAAAATATTAGTTTCTGTATTTTGTATAATATCTTACCTGGATGCCATTTTGTAGGGACCTAGGAGCAAATCTACAATACTTGGTATGACTACCCTGAATCTGGCTGACTATCCAGCTGCACTCATTGGAGACATTAATTTGATCCTCCCTCTGGAGCTCCCCAGTTCAGCTATCGAATCACCTCCTATACTATATGTATGTCCTGATATTTATCAATATCAATATATCATGCTGTAGTTGTTAATTTCCTTACTGGCAGGACATTATCTGTGAACTTTTTATTTTTTAGAAGGTTTCTGCAAAATGGAGCTTAGTACTCAGAAAGTCTTTTTCAATTGCACTGAACATAGAGCAAGTACATGCTTAATCTGGAGCCTCTTAGACCCAGTTTTATTCAAATGCTTTGAAGTTGATAGTTCTATAGTAACATTAATTTATTTTTGGCTGCCTTGGTTTTTAACTAAATACATCTCAATTCTAACATATTATTCATAGTTGTTATAATTTTGTACTAATTTTAACTACCCATAAGTATTTCGTTTACCATTGAAGATTTGCTTATTGGTGGCATAATTTGGCATCTTAATACAGATTTCTCTGGGCCTACATGAACCAGGACCCACTCGAGCTTCTCCAGAAAGAGCATTGAGACCTTCCACCCCAGTTCCTTTGTCTCCTTCAAGTGGCGACTTAACCCCAGTAGAGAAAGATGAGACCTCAATTCTCAAATCTGGTTTGAGAAAGATGAAGGTTCTCAGACAACTTGTCCCAAACCAGAAGTCCAAGAAAACATGCAATGATGAATCATCGAGTGAGGCTGGTCGGTGTTCACCACCCCAGATTGTCAGTGACACTGAAGCTGTTCTGGTAAGCCCACTTCCACCGCCACCATTCTCCCCTGAAAAAGATGGTTCATCAGTTCTCAAGGCCAGCCTACGCAAGGTAAAAATCTTGAGGGGACTTGTGTCAAGCAAGTCAAAGGTGAGCATCCGTGCAGATGAAGGAAGTGATGACAAGTATCCAGGTGACACCGACTCTATAGAAATTGACATAGGCAGCGAGGCATCAGAAGGAGACGTTGGTGATGCGACAGTGCGCAAGTCGTTCAGTTATGGTTCACTGACTTTAGCGAACTTCATGAGGAATGACGAGGGGAAATCAGATGATTGGGTCTTTTATAGTGAAAGGTCTGATGTGGATTTCTACCCAAAGGGGGGTGAGGTTTCCACATCAGCAGCACAGGAGGAGAAGGTGGTTTTCTCGACAAAGAGAAGCTTGCTTCCATGGAGGAAGAGGAAGCTGAGTTATAGGTCACTCAAGACAAAGGGGGAGCCGCTCTTGAAGAAGGCATTTGCTGAGGAGGGTGGGGATGATATCGATTTTGACCGCCGCCACTTGACCTCATCTGATGACTCACTTTCTGCTATGGTATTGCATCCCTGCTTTCTTTATTCAATTTGTTTTTGAATTTGTACCATAGATAGTTGAGAAATTTATTTCATAGAACATGGGGTTAACAGACACTGAGTTATTAGTATGTGCTGTATGAAACTTGCTCCGCCCCTGGGCAAAAATTTTTAGGGCGTGGCATAATTTCACAATAATTTTAACCTATAAGCATATTTTTTTTTTCTAAAATGACACAAATAAAGGCATATTTTTGAAAATTTATTGAGCCAAGGGTAGGCAAATGCCCACCCTAGGTTCATGTGGCTCTGCCACTGCCTGAGAGTGACCTCAATTTTCTGCTACTCATTTAAGGACTGAGCATAAAGAAAATAAACTTAAAGCTCAAAGGATACTTAAAACTAAATGGTGATAAAAAGATTCAATAATTCTAAGCAACCAACATTGATTTGTCACATGACTAAAGAAGCTCATGAACATGCAGGGGCTGAAGGACATGGAAACTTCTGGAACTGGAACACCAGCAGAGGATCTATTTGGTGATGATCACTTTGTGGTTGGCAGCTGGGAACCCAAAGAAATTACATCCCGTGATGGCCGCATGAAGCTATCGACTGGCGTCTTCTATGCCTCTATTGACCAGCGCAGCGAGCGTGCGGCAGGCGAAAGTGCATGTGCAGTGCTGGTTGTGGCTGTTGCTGACTGGTTCCAGTTCAACCAGAACATCATGCCAGTGCGCTCCCAGTTTGATAGCCTCATCCGTGAGGGCTCAGTCCAGTGGCGCAATATGTGTGCTGATAAGTCGTACCTTGACCGCTTCCCTGATGGGCACTTTGACCTCGACACAGTTCTTGAGGCAAAGGTGCAGCCTCTGTCAGTTGTATCTGATAAGTCCTTTGTTGGGTTCTTTCACCCAGAAGGTGAATTGGAAAAGGAGAGTGGTTTTGAGTTTTTGGACGGTTCAATGTCCTTCGATGCGATTTGGGATGAGATTCTGAAAGCCGCAATAGAGTGTGAATCAGACCGGCCAATGGTGTACATTGTTAGCTGGAATGACCACTTTTTTGTTTTGAAGGTTGAGAAGGATGCCTACTACATAGTGGACACACTTGGTGAGAGGCTGTATGAGGGGTGCAACCAGGCATACATTCTAAAATTTGATGAGAACACAATAATTCATAAGGTTTCAGTTGAGGATAAGACAACTGCTGAGGGAGATGCTGGTACGGAACAGGAATGTCTGAGTGAAATATTTTGCAAGGGAAAAGAGGCTTGCAAGGAGTACATTAAGAGTTTCTTGGCTGCAATTCCAATTCGCGAGCTTCAAGAGGACATAAGAAAAGGTCGGGTCGGGTCTGGGTCTGCAACATTACATCAGAGACTCCAGATCGAGTTCCATTACACTGAATCTTCTGAAGAGAAGGGCATGGGTCCGGCTGGTAAGCCATTTCCAGAGGTTTCCTGGCCTCCAGTGGAGATGAGTGGAATGGAGGGTTTTTCAGCATGGACAGTTGAACTTAGTATGGCTCCTGCAGTTGCTGTTGCATAGAGAATGTCGACTGGTTTTCTCGAGGCTTCATGATTGTTGGAAGAGTTTTTGAAGAAGGGATCATTTTGAAGTTCCGCTTGGCTATATATCTTTTTTGTGGAACTAATAGCTAACTACTATAGAGAGCATGTGGTGTTTTGGGTCTTAGTTTTTACTTTTTGTTGCTGTATAGAAGGGATTGTATCGTTCAGGCCCTGTTCGCCTCTTACCCACCTCCGTGGGAAATTTTAAATTTGCTTAGACCAAATTTTTTTTTTTTACCCACACAAACAGTGAAACTTAGTTCAAATCCCACACTCAAACTCATATATGGGTCATCACCGAACAGGCCCTCAGTAACTGCATGCCGTTGCCGGGTAGTGTAAGGAAATTCCTGGCTGAGATAATTGTGAACTGGATATTTAACTTCAAATGTTATTAATTAAGAACTCCAATGACCAACTTGTTTTCTATCTGGTTATTTGTGTGCATTTATTCTCAATAAATCATGTACTCTAAGCTTTTTAATTACTGTTAGTTTGAAAATCCACCACCGACGCTGGTTATAAACCCTTATGATTCTACCATATGTATAGGAAGAATCCCAGTTGATGCATCATGTACTCATGAATGTCTTGACTAAAAATTAAGCTCGATTATATGTGTTAACCGTGAAGTATCATGCTACAGCTGATCTGAAGAAACACGGTCCCGTTTGAACGCAGGTTTACTGGACTTTATTTAGCTTTAAAGTTTGAATATGTAATTCTATCATATTTGAGGCCCAAAATGTTGTTGGGTTTTTCCCTAACTTTATTCGGTCTGGCTTAATAAACCCGGCCGGGATTGGGCTTTGTATGGTTACAGAGAACTTAGAGAGAAGAGGAGAGTGCCCAATCAGATACCGCCATACTGGTATGCCTTCAAATGAATTGCTGGAGGATTTATTTGTAGCTGCAGATCGATATGCTTTCCACTGGCGAGCAACCTCTGGAGAGTTTTTTTTTCGAGGAGAGCTTTTCACGGAGATGTTTTCACGGAGATGTGAATGATTTATTTTAATCATAATGGTGAGTTTAAATATAAATTTTAATGTACATGAGTTTATTATTATTAAATCAAAATTGTTGATAAATGATCGGATGGTTTATAATAAAAAAATTGCACAGCTATGTAGTGGGAGCTGTCTGGAGGATATCATTCAGCTTTCCACAAGCTGAAGGCCTTGTGCGAGGATTTTTGTATTGGCAGAGAATTTGGCGGATTGACATAACAGTGCTTGGCTTAAGGATTGAGGGTCCTCATCCCTTAGTTCTCCGGCAAGCACTGATCGACTGTCTCCTATTCATATTGTGTGATTGTCGCCGCCGACCTCCAAAGATCCCTCATTTTCTGCAAGGTTGATGGCGGTAGGGGCGAAGTTGGTGGTTATTGATTAAAGGCAACAGATTATTATCTAGCCAAGGTCTGGTTGTTGGTTGTCGATGTAGGCGGAAGTTGAGGTTCTGAGGCTCTGGTGAAAGGTGGGTCAGTAATTGGGGACCTCCCAAATGTGTGTTGAGGGTATGAGACCGGGATGACCTGAATTTGATTAAGGGCTGTAATTGGGTTGCCTCCTGGGGGTTCCTTTGAATGTTGATCGTTGGAAGGTTTTCAGAGAGCTGGGGGCCTTATGCTGCTTTGAGGCTGTGCAGCTGTGGTGTAGGTCTAACAGCTCTGTTTGTAGGCGCTGTAGGGTCAATAGAATCTGCTCCGTACCAGTAGATAAATGATAAATCACAGGTTCAGTTATTAATTAATTATTTTTCTAAGTAGGTAGGTAGGTACCTACTTAATTTAATAGTTTTTAAAATAAAAAAAAGTATCTAAGAGGACTTGAACACCGTCTTGAGGAAAAAAATACTAATATGAGCTCAATTTTCTTGCCTTTATAGATCAGATTTTCGGAGTTACCATGGCCTTTGTTTAATTTTCTTGCTTTTATAGATCAGATTTTCAGAGTTTCAATGTCTTTTGTTCCATTTAAGTTATTCGTGAAAGACTCAATTGTCAAAGAATTGACTAATAACACAGGACACGCAGACATAACAAAATATTCAGTGGCAAAAATTGGAAATACAATTTTATGTTTGTCTGATCTGTCTCGTGACAGATTAAAAGTTGGTTTTATTGATTATTTGTAATCTCAAGGCATAAAATTTTGATATGTTTATCGTTTATTGGTATCTTTAAAGGTAATGTACTGTATCTTTTGAATTGGTAGTCTTTTTACTAACTATTTTTCTAATTAAATCCCATTTTTTCTAAAATAGTACAATAACATTCCATTATTTTTCTAAAACCTAATAAAAAAATATATATAGTAAAAATAGTTATACCCAAAATAACCACGCAAAAGAGTTTTTTATAGTAATTAGATTTGTGTTGGTACTGTTGTCTTAATGAACACCACTTATTTGAAGGGAGTGTATTTTCGAGATAAGTAAAATATCAAATCTTACGCAAAGGAAGGAAGAGTTCAATAATTTTTAGAAATTCTCTCATTGATTAAAATATCTTCTATTTATATGTGGTTGATATTAAAAACTACATAACAGATACGATTGATTTTTTATTATTTTCTCCTCTCCTTCTTTTGAATTTTTAAATAGACATACCTACAATATTGTGAGGTGGTATATAAACACATACTTTCCACATTTAAAAAGTACATAAATATCACAAAATTTATTTCTATTAAATGCAACGCGTATTAATATACATCTTTTTATTTCTTTTAAGACTGTTAAAAATGATATAAAATAAAAATCAACTCTATATACATCACTTATGCACATTTTTTACTTTTAAAATATTATTTGTTATTAAAAAAATATTATAAAATAGAGAGTCAGTACATAAGAGCAGGTACATTTGCTAGTACTGAATAAAATGAACAAGTTCATTCGTCATGTGCTTTATAATATATAGTAAGTATAGATATAGAAATTCTTAATAAAGTGAGAAACTAGTTATCAAAATTTTATCAAATAATGGTTATGACTTATGAAAAGAACCAACGTGCTAATGAGATATATATATGTAATTAAAAAAATAATTCATTAATATTAGAAGAAATTTTTTGAAGACACAAATATAGAATGTTATATTGATATTATAAATATTATTGTTTCCGTATGGATCTCATTCTAATTTCTTCAACCAACTGCACCTTAGAATAAACTTCTATACAAAAAAAAAAAGATCCTCCTTTCATCCTAATCTTCATCTCATGGTGGCGTGGATCTGGTAACACCATTAACTTTAACTTTTAATTTTCTTTTCTTCTTATTTCTTTTTTTTTAGGAAAGACTATTATTACCTTTATCAATTTGTACTGCCTTTTTCCACTTGCCTCCATCTGGCTGGCATCATTCGTCTTCATTGTAAAGGCAGGTGCAATCTGGCTATTATCAAGGGAAAGTGTAAGGTTTGCCAAATAGATTGAAGTCATTTCCAGCTGTCTGTATCCACGGGATTTTTGGGTAAATTGAACGCAACAGAAAGGATTACCCATAAAGTGTTTCAGACAAACCATTTTAATAAATATAATAAATTTTTACCCAAATCAAGATTGGTTGTTTTGTTTCCAACATAATGATTGGATAAAATGTGTTTCAAATTTGTAATAACTCAGAGTTTGATTGGTCATTCTCACAAAATTATTGAAACCCCGACGTTAAATTTTAAGATTGTATGATGAGAAGTAAGAAAAAAATTACTAAAATTTCATACACATTATATATAATTAATTTGAAATACATCTATGAGTCTGAATTTTTAATTTGAACAGTGTTCCTCAAAAAATGTACACTAGAATTATTTTTTTGGTTTATTAAATTGTTTTTATTATTTTCATTACTATTTTTAATACTTAACTTTTAAAATTTTCGATATTATAACTATATGATTATCTTATTATTATAGATATTTATATTGTTTTATATTTGTTTTTTAATAGGCTTCTATAAACTCCGGCATATAATATTTTTCATATGTCTTTCTTGAGATTTGAATCTGAAATATTCCATAAAAAAAGTGAAATCTATTAACATCTGTTCTAGACTGGTGGTTCTATATTTATTGATTTATTCATAGTAAGATATATTTTTTCAGAGGAAAATGAGCGCCATTTCTTTATCTTTGAATTTTATTGAATCAGCGATCCTGAGATAGATTAAAAAGAAAAAGAAGAAAGAAGACAAGAAAAAGTGAAAGCAGTAAAAGAAAAGCAAATATGAAGTATTCAGAAACAGGACTCGTGAGAATTGGGACCAATATAAGGAAATCTTTGAAAAGAATATAGAGAACATTTTGAAAACAATAATTGTGAAAATTACTTGATATTCACTGGTAACTGGACAGAATGCATACCGGTTTTGATTGCTCTCTGGATAGTTGATGATTAAATTATATATTGAAAATAATCGTTTCCTGTGATAATTGCATATATATCCCAATTTTGTTTCACATGAATTCTCCTCTTCAATATACCTACAACTACAAGCACAAAGAAAAGTCCATCAAGAGAATAAAAAACATTAATATATGTATATTTCTTAAATTTTGTGATTTAGAACTTGTATATCTTTGAAATGCCAGGAGAAGTAGCAGTTGAAGATGACAGCACCAACGAGATCAAGCCAACATCATTGTATTAAGATCAACAGGTGCTCAAATGAAGTCGCATTTCATATTCAATTTGAGATCGATCATATAAACTCAAGGAGTATCCCTACCTGTCAGTACATCAGTTCCCCGACTTTCAGTTTTGCAGCTTGCAATTGGGCTCTCCATTACTATCCGCAAGGAAAATATCCAACAACTCAAGGGATCACCTCATCTATCTTCCTTGTACTTTTGAGCAACATGAGTATACACATCGAGTACTCCTTCAATGTAATTGGCAAGGCCGGCATGAATGGTTTTAGTTCTACTATCCCATACACCTTTTCAAATAATGACAACATCTCAGGTTTTCCTTATTTTGTTGAAAAAGATAAGTTAGAGTCCGATTTCTGCATCAATGGCCTGATTCATATAAGTTGCAATATGAAGATTGTACGTATACCGAAAGAGCTGCGAATGCTTTGTTCTGGTGGTTTGCAGGAGCATATTGAGAATCTCTGGACAAAAGGAGAGGAAATTGATGTGACTTTTGAAGTTGAAGGAAAGTGTATTCCTGCTCATAAATTAATACTAGCTGCCAGATCGTCAGTGTTCAAGGCAGAACTTTTTGGTCATATGGCAGAAGCAGACATGGATTACATTAGGATTGAAGACATGAAATTCGAGGTGTTCAAGGCATTGATTCATTTCATATACACTGACAAGCTGAGAAATGATCTACATGCTGGCATGCCTTGGACTGAATTGCTCCAGGATTTATTTGTAGCTGCAGATCGATATGCTTTACACAAGCTGAAGGCCTTGTGCGAGCAGCGATTGGCAGAGAATTTGTGTATTGACACGGTTGCATCGACTTTAGTTTTGGCAGATCGACATAACAGTGCTTGGCTGAAAGAAAAGTGTTTTGATTTTGTTTCTGACCGAGATAACTTGGTGCAGTTAGCATTTATTGACGAATATTGGCAAGCAATGCAAGCTGTTCCCTCCCTGAAACATGAGTGGCATGAGAAGGTTATCAACTTATCAAGTGTACGGAACAGACCTCCAAAGAAGCAACGAGCTGATTAGCTTTCTTTAGTCGGTTCTAATTTAACGTTCTTTAATGGACTATCAAATGATAATGAAATTACATAAAATTTGAGACGCTACTAATATATAAGTAGAAGAACATATATATAATTTTTTTTTTCTATTTTTAATATTTTTACTATTTATTTAAAAGTCCATTGTTAAGATTGTCAAGGGATCCTTCCCCTTTATTTAATATTCCAACAGCAATTCTTTTTAACAATTGCATGAGAAATTTCTAATATATTACTATTTTTTACGTAATTATGATGATAATGAAGGCCAGGTTGAATTGACAAAAAAAAGAACAATTTTTAGCAATGAAATCAACTGCATTGCAACTATAAATAGTTGATGTTTAAATTAAGCTTCACAGAATCTAAAAAATCTACTTGCGTATTATTACTTTGTTTGCATCAGCTACACATTTTCCTTGGATCCGGTTTTACCTCTGAACACTGATGTCCTAGAAAATCCTCATTCTTTTTCATTTATTCCTCCTGTTTAGAAATAAAGATGAATTTAGCTTGAAGCTTTCAAGAGAACGGCATTGAAATCCTACTTTGTAGGATCGGTCTATAGCATTATCCAAAATCCTAAACCCGATTAGATAAGAGATAGGAGGGTGATTAAAACAGCTTGTTTTAATTATCACTGTTCTCAGATATGGTGCACCTATACTATTCTGAGACTTCTGTCAGCATGATAATGGATTGATTTTTTCATAACCTTCCCTCTGAAAATTGGAATGCTGTGCATATTGACATCAGGTAGGGGGTGCAAACCTGATCAATTTTCAGCTTTTCCACATTAGCTCCTTTCGTGATGTAGCCATGGATGCTCATTTTATTTGTAATTGTTTTTATTTCTGTAATTGTTCATTGCGAAAATTAATGAACAACAGTACAAACAAGACCAAGTCCTCTGTTCACAACTTTTCATTCCATTTCCTGGGAAATGTACCCCCAATTTTTTATTTCAAAATCACAAGCTAAGTGCATCACTCAGAAAGCCTTACGTAAGGCAATTTATTTGTAATCGAGACCAATGATAATAGCAATGCTATCGCCATTATACGATTCATATTTAGGAAGAAACAATTCTGACCTTCAACAACTAATTGCATATTTTCTTTGTGATCAGGACAATAATGAAGTTATAAAATACACCATAAATTCTAGGACAGATATAAGAAAATTATACAACACAGGAAGTTAGTAACAATAATAAAGCTTGCTGTTGAGGTCGAATTGGGGAAGAGAGACGGAACAAAACTTTCTTTTGCACACACTTTTAGTATAACTATTTCGGTTTTCAATTAAATGACCTTCTTCCAAAAGCTCGTTCAAAGGAAAAATAACTTTATATGCAGTCACTAAGAGAAAAATCAATATAATAATGATTTTGTTCATAGACCCAAATAATCAGGAAATTTTGCTTCACATATGCGAGACTGACTCAATTTTTCATAGACCGATCCAACATTTCTTCTTCTATTTGAGCATCCACATCCAAACGACAATATTTTACACCATCATCTGATTCTGTATCATCTGGTGACAATCCTGGATCTGGTTCCCCAATACCTGATAGCTGAATCCTATCTGATGTTGACATGAGAGGTATATCAGGACGGCTAATGCTAAATGTCTGCTCCTGGGCTAATTTCTGTGCAGTACTGCCATTGTCTTGTACCAAGTCTGTAACCCTGACCTGCTTACAGTTAAATCGTTTAGTATATTTCCATTTATCACATCCTAAATAAGTTCGCATCAAACAAGTTTACCTGTAAAGGTTTCATAACATCAAACTCTTGGTCTTCATCACTGTTGAGTGCCTCTTGTGCTTGTAACTCCATGGAATCTCTTACAAGTTTACTCAAGAAACTAACATCATCTGACATCACGCCCAGATCCTTTAAAAGCATGGAGCCTAATTGCAGGCTAGTCTATACTTGAAAATTAATACAATTTTAATAGCAGAATATTTTGCAATCACAACTTCTTGTTTGTTGTCCTTTCCAAGTTTTCAAGATGGAGAGGATACAAGAAGAGAAATGAGATCTATTCCTTTTCCTTATTCAATTCATTGCAAAAGAAAAAGGTACAAGAGATAAAATTAGCTTTTGTGATTTAAAATTCTTGTTATTGACAAATATCCTCTTAATTACTGGTTGCCAGACTAAAATGGTAAAATTGTTACTAGTCCAACCAATTTATTCACAGAAGAAGATTCTTTTCTCATTTCTTTTTTCCTTGATTACCATCTTATTTTATGAAGATTAAAACAGAGTTAATTAAAAAAAAACTACCAAATTACCTCAGCATTTTCAAGAACAACATCTGTCGCACCAGCTTTCTTCAGTTCAAAAAGATGCATAAGATCTTGAGCCCTTGCATATATAGGGACCTACTAGCCAACAGAGAGCTAATTAATATTCTCTCCATCAAATGACTTTCTTTCTAAATGATGATTGATACAATAATTCTTTTATGTATATAATGAAACCATTCTTGATACATGAACTGCATTCTTGACAGGGGCAGATCCAGACTTTAGTCAGGGGAGGGCAAAAATTAAAATTTTCTTTTAGGGGGAAAGACAAACATATTTTCTATTTTTTTCCGAAAATATATATAATTACAAGGGTATTAGTACAAAAAAAAATTCGGAGGGGAGGGGGGATGCAGCTGCCCCCTGACCCTCTCTGGATTCGCTCCTGATTCTTGAGCTATTATAAAGAAATTAAACATGTTCTTATTTAAGAACTAAAATAATCACAACTATAAGACAATAAACTGGTTTCATGTGCAGGAGTATCATCAACTTTTGAAATATACCTATTTGGAGGCCAAAAATTCCTATTTATTTTATTGTTCTTTTAATCATTATGGTGCATAAATGGGGTTCTAAAGTTGGCCACCTTTTACTCAACTGCATTTATTTATTTCTATCTAGATGGATTCAGCTCTCAAGAGCTGAAGCTGAGAGGTGTTCTGTGAAGTTATCTTTGCAATCACAGTAAAAAACAAGTATTTACATGAACTAAAACAATAAACAGATGCGTAAATAAATATATGCAATTTCATTTAGATATTAAAAACATAACCAGGTCATACCGAAGGAAAAGCAAGCCTAATTCTTTGTACAGCCTCAAGAGTCTTCTCATCTCCAGTATACATAACCATAACTGCTTTAGGAGATGATATACCAGCTGATTGCAAAACAGCTGGCCTCGATCCATCCCCATATAGTACTCTAAATCCTGATTTTCTTGCTTCCTGATTAACATAGCAAGCTCTCTTTAAATGATAAGCATTTCTAAATGTGAAATGTTAACTAATTCAAATTGGAATATATTGTGCATAAACAATATCAACCTTCACAACACTAAGGTTTAGATCAAAAGCAACATAAGGCCGTCCAACATTGCCCTCTTCCACTCCAGAAGCTAATGGAGTTGAGAGAAAATTTGCAAGAACCTGGAGTTTTGAATATGAAACATCAGAGAAATGCAAATACACAACAAAATGTATTACCAAATAAACCACAGGTTTTGCTATTGTTCCGTGATTCTGTCAATTAATTTTCAATTTCTACAAAGCTAATTGTTTGAAAGGATATATTTCATTCTGGAGAGAAGTATATCATGTGCACAATCATCATCTTAAATCTTGAGAAATATCTTTGTTAAGGTACCTGGCCCATCTCCCCAAATCCCAGAATGACAACCGGCTCTGATCCCTCGAAGCTCATCAGCTCAGTTGTTTTCTGGAATAAAAAAATCAAGGTAATAAGAAAATTGAAATTGCTGTTGTCAATAAAAATAGTCTGTTATTCCTTACCTCATTTTGCTGAAACTTGTTGTCAATTATTTTGGCAGCTTTTCTCCCTGCTTCATTGAGCAAAGGGGTTAAAGCCATTGACAACACCACTACTATTATAAGCAGCTTATTCAGCTCCAATGGGAGAACTCCAAGCCTGAAAACAACAAGCTGTTAATTGTTGTTTTGGCTAGGTTTTGGTAGACAAGCTATATTTCAATTTTCCAAGATATTACAAAAGAAAATCTTAGATCTCTATCTCTTGCACACCAGTACTTAATAAAAAAAAAAAAGTGAAGACATTTTTTTGCAGAAAGCACTTAAAGTCATTTTCACACTTTCATTAGTAAAAAAAAATATTACAAGAAAAATATCATATAGCACTTTTTTTTATCAGGAAGATCATAAGTATCCAACTCAAAAACCACCATACTGAATAGAGATAAATAAATGCATTAATTTGAAACCTCTAAACTAAGAAACAGAAAATTTCTTCATTATCTTCATTTTTAGAGGGCTTATCTTTGCAGCTGTTGAATGTGTGGTGCATTTCACAATGTATAGATACAGCAGGAGTGTTCATTGCAATTTTCTAATGTTCCTCTATTTCAAGAGAAGAACATTTAGTTAAATTCTGACTAACCTATTTGCAAGAGAGAACACAACAAATCCAAACTCGCCACCTTGAGAGAGAAGCAACCCAATTCTGATACTTTCTTGGAGGCTTAAGCCAACACGTGGTCCTAAAGCTGTGATTATCAACGTCTTAATTGCAATCAAACCTCCCAAGAGAGAGAGCACATTTGGCCACTCTCTCAAAAGCAGCTGATGAAAAGAAAAACTGTAATGATTACAACATATGTACATAGGAGAAAATAGCAATTTGTTGTAGCTTGTGGCAATCCATTGTGGACCAACCCCAGCCTTCCAGACCCGAGTTATCAAAGTCTTCAATAAATCATTAGAAAACATCACAACCATGCCTATAAAGTGTCGACTTCCACCTTCTGTATTTATTTATATTTTATATTCAATAATTTGTTTTCATTTGTAACCTCATAACTGTAACTTTTTGTTTCAGGACGGTTGAAGTTGCAAGAAAAACATGACAGGCCATATACAAATATCTGAAAAAGGAGGAAAGGAGAAAAGGAGAAAAACAAGTACAAATAAGAACCGACCTGTATGTCAATAGATGTCCCCGTGGCAACAAAAAACAATCCAAGTAGTAAGCCTCTGAAAGGTCTTATGTCTGCCTCAATTTGCGTTCGGAAGTTGGTTTCGGCGAGGATGGCTCCTGCCAGAAAAGCCCCTAGCTGTATCCATCACTCCTTGTAAATATACTTGCAAAAATAATGTTTAAGACTCTTATAATTTAGCTTCATTTATCTACAGGACAAGCTGGTACATACTATCATACTGACAACGACTAGTGCAAAATATGAAAGGAGTGATGATGAAAAGGTAACCATATAAAAAGGAAACAAATATACAAGACTTACCGTGTCACTGAAACCTAACTTTTGGGTAAGAAGTGAAGTGCCAGAAACTGTCAGCAGGCAAAGTGCAACAAAAGCTTCCGAGCTCCTTGAATCAGCAACCACCTGTACAGTTATACATTTTTTTAAGTTTTTGGTTCAATGTAACACTTCCCTCATAAGTCATAACCCCCAAAACGATAGCTGATTTAAAGCTGATTTTCCCCTTGATTTCTAAAAGTAGCTTCTGGTTATTTTTTTGGAAGTCAGTAGAGAGACGGAGGTTCGTTCAAATTATACAAGTATAAAACACATTTATCACTTAAACCAACTTGTAGGCTCTTTTTTAAATCCCATACATCAATTATTCTTGATTCATGAAATGAGTTTTTCATTTATGAAGACTGAAGAATTAAAAATGCACATACTTCAAATATCCGCCTCAAGAAGTACTTGCCACCAAGAGATAGAAGACCAAGACCACCTAAAGCTTTCAAACTTTCAGCCACTAGCATTGGCAAGAGACTATCATCCTTCACAACATTCTGCACTTAAAAAGAAAAAGAGATTTATTTCTGTCAAGTTCAACTACAGTTGAAAATTTTATCTGAGTAAAAAAATTACAAAAGGTCGAGATCTAGGCAAGAAATGAATGCATGATAGCACTTGTAGCCTACTGTGCTATCTTTATTTTATCTTGTATTAAGCTTAAGGGGCAACTTCGTGTATACACAATTACACAGCAATCTGCCCAAAGTGCACATCTGTATACCCTTGAAGTTACCAATATAACATATCTGGAAAACATACGAACATGTATGTTATTGGAAAAAAGCAAAAGAAGGATATCCTCTGTACTTGTGTCCTTTTTGGTTCTTTGACCTTCCTTTCATGTTACATACTCTACACACATCTGGAACACAACAATCTTCTAGGTACAAGTAAAAGAACCACGAGAAGAAGAGTAAATGCAATAATTTCCATGTTTCAAAGGAGTGTATATGATAATTTGTACTTGGGTGTTATACGGTTCAAATATGAACTCATTTGTTATCTTGTGTATAATCTATTTGCTTATCTATTTATAGAATCTGTTTAATTATTTACTTGCTTATTTTTATTTATTGTAAAATTCATTTTGAACCCTATGTCTTTGTCTTAATGACCCTTACAATTGAAATATATGATGTTATATTAATTCAATTGATTTTGGATTTTTAAGTTTCAAACTTAATAAAGTGCTGACCTTTTGCATACCTGGCTCTCCAACACAGGAAGTATCACCAATAGAGGGACCACAGCTATGTCCTGAAACCAATGAAGACAGAGGAAAGCAAGGAGGGTTAATTTCTTTTTATATCACATACAATAGAAGTGAAGTAAGATTAATGAAGTGGAATTCATAGATAAGATGCTGACTATTTATCAGTAAAGATAAAGAAAATTGTGTTTTCTAGCATGCACAAAGTCACATCTAACTAGCATGAGTAGAGAGCAACATATTAGGACTAATAATGACAATTACAGTCTTCAATGCTGCAGAAGCATTAGACCTGTCTATACACATATTAGAGCCATTTACATTGAAAATGACCTCATTTCCCCTCCAACGACATCCTTCCACTTATTCTTTGTGCCATTTCACTAATCAAATCAAGCAATGACTATTAAAAAAGATAAAGATACAACGTTGAAAGAGAAAATAAACTCATCCCCCAGCCTTCTACGATATTTATATTTTGCAATATAGTCAAGGGGTACATTTGTAAATAAAAAATGTTTGCATCAACAAAAGAAAATTGAAGACAAGTTTTATCACCTGTAAAAGAAGAATACCAAGTGTGGCAGAACCAAATCGTGTAGGAAGCTCGCCTTTTTCAGCAAGAATCTAGATCATACCAGATATTTTCAGTTTTGGATTCATGTCATCATTCCAAATAATTAAGTTTACAAGACTAAGTTTTGAACTTCAGTGATTCACAAAAGAAGTAACACAAAATCCAAGTACTAATGAGTTCCATTTTGATCACTAGGGTTTCAAAATCAGCCAAAAGTAAAACAAGTAATTTACGTAAACATCTCTCTTAGTAGGAACATAAAATAATTCCAGATAAGCAATTCTTATGATTGGTATATTATATGACTGAAAAATGATGACCTGGATCAAATTGATAAAGACCTCAGATTTCAAGGACCGTATATGAAAACTAATTATATTTACCTGAAGAACAAAAGCAGAAGAAGAGAGAGAAAGAGCTGCCCCTATGACTATTGCTTCATCAACACTCCTTATATTTACCTATAATTCATGAAGTAATAAATAGTTCAGAACTTCGAATTGTTGAACAAAAGAATCATATAATCTTTTCATCAGAAAAGTATAAGAATACATTTATTCAGAATAGCACGAATCCCAACTGTTACCTCAAAAAAAGAAGTCGCAAAATTGCAATATCTTATAATTTACACTCCTGGTTCATGACTTATAGAAGAGAACAACTAGATAAGAAAGGAATAAAATATAAAGTTTTCAGAAGTTTCAGTTCTTACCAGATCAGGCCGAGAGTGAAAAAGAAACTCCAAAATTTTTGTTCCTATTGCTCCATTTGGTGGAAGCTCAAATGCCGTAAAAGCAAGGGTGGATAAGAGTACCTTATTAGAGAATTTAACACAGGTCAACGAAGCCTAAGTAATGCACTGCTTCAGGATTGAAAATTAGTTTAAGGAACTAAATAAATAAAAAAAAAAGTAGCACAAAATAAAAGACAAAACCTGAGCCAAACCCATGCCAAAGGCATACTTTGCAAGAGCTTTAAGGCGATCCAAGGAAAGTTCAAGTCCCATCTCAAACAACTGCAACAAAATAAAAAAATCAACAGCATCATGAAATAAGCAAATAATAGAGGCCTAATATAGCAATTAGGTTAATCAAACAGTTCCAATTTATTTAATAGAAGATTAATTAGGCAGAGATAACCATTCAAAAGAACATACCAAAAAGAGTATACCCCACTCAGATAGAAGCTTGACGTCTGTCAAATTTCTTATAAAACCAAACTGGTTTAGCACTACACCAGCACAGAAAAATCCTAGTATCTACAAAAGGAAAGAAAAGGAAACAGTGCAATGTTAGGACCCTTAAATCATAATAGAAGTACAAGCCAACCATAAATTCTGACTTATCCAGGATATTGATCCCAGATTACTGCCACAACAGTATCGGGGGGGACCTTCTAATTCCAGAATTCAGTACCAAACCAAGAATTGCAGTACCAGCATATACCAACAAAATTGGCACAACAACAAATGACTATATCAAAGATTGCAAGACTAATATAATAAAAAACTATTTAAAAGAATTAATAAGAAATGAACTAACTGGGCTGGCTTTGATGACCCGAAAAGCTGGCACAACCAAAACTGTTACTGCCAAGAATGTGAGTGTATCAAATCCTAAATCATTTATCACATTGACTGCACTAGAGATCTCCATTTCAGCCTTCACCTGAAACCTCCCTCTGGATACTTTTCTGTTATAATAAAAACTGTGACTTGTCCAGTAGTTACTATCCCATACCAAGGGCACATGTAGAAACCTCCTATAGTATATAGGGTGAGTATGCTGGTACTTCTGTTTATTTACATAAGAAGTTATAGCCTTTCTTTTGTATAAATAAGAATATATCTTGTAGCACTGTCGTTTATTGTAAGAGGAGAGTATTTGGAGCCTAGCTCCAGTGGAATTTAACCTCTGAACATAATTTCCCTGAAATATTAGGAAGCGTATGGTTAGGAAGAAGCATGAAATGTTAATGGATCCCATTTCAAACTTGAAACAGAACTTATTAGCTTTGCTTGATTTTAGCTCATCTTGGCCTAGTAAAATGCAGCATAATAATCTGGCCAAAATAGTCCATAATAATATACAAAACATGCCATATTTTGACACTTAGTTATTATGTATTCGCAACTGCTATGGCTAAAATATATGGATTTGTTACAAAAGGAAAATCTAAAATAAATATTTGGCTCTGTATGCAAAGACCTTAGCACATCACATAAATAATTAAATCCTACTTGTAATCAATTATGTCCTGTATTATAAGAAAAAATTACAACTTTTCTTCTTCTGTTGTAGAGTAGCACAATTCAATTGGAAAAAAAAAAATTGTTACTCAATTTGATTATGAATTTGTGATTGGTCAAACATATTCCGTGAATACGAAAGTAAAACATTGTCAGTTAGACATTTAATTGAACACTTAAAAAAAGGCAATAAACTCGAAGAGATAAATGGAGAGTACAGACCTTGAAGCAATGGCACTCGGCCATGGTTTGATAAGAGAAGAAAGCGAGAGTTGAACAAGCTCATGCGAGAGAGGAGATAAACGGACTCATGAAAGACATGGTCCCACGAGTCAGAGATTTTGAGCCGATTTTATCCCGTGGCTGAGTAGACTAACCTTTTATCCATTAGCCACGGACCACAAGTGGGATTGAGATTTTTGTTTTATTTTTGAACGAGAAAAAAACACGTGGAAAAGTTTGAGGCGGGTAGTACGCCGCGCGGTACTTCTGGTGTCAGTAGTTCTTCACAGGGTTTTTCGTTTTTCCTTTCGATTCGAGACTCGGGTAGGTTCGCAACTTCGCATCCTTTAAATTCGTACTTGTAATTATTATTACGAATTTTGAAGCGAAATCAACGCCTCAGATTGACTGCGAACTCATTTTTTTGGTTCAAAGATGTGCGAACCTATCGAGTCCGTGTATTTTTTGTCGTTTCACTTTCCTCCGATGGATCCATAATTCCATATCCGCTATTATTTTTTTCTATCATCTGAACCATTCAATTGAAGAACGGCTAAGATTTATATTTTCTGTTGAGGTGCAAACGCAATGACCTTTTCTTTCCCTAGTGGTGGCCCGTGCCATCTGTTAAGCCCCACCTCCACATGATATCTTTTCCCACCTTTCTCATTGAACCCTTAATTACAAAGTTACAATAGAAATTTTTAATTAATATTAATATCTCTACTCCTTATTAAATACATATATTCTGATTTTGTAATGATTCAAATTTTTTATTAAATTTTTAGAGCTAATATTATTCATCGATTGAGTTATTTATCAAATAATGTTATTATCTCTATGACCATTTATATTGAAGTTATATTTTTTTCTCAATTTTATTTGTTACACGAAATGTTATATAATTTAGGAGTATAATTGCTCAATTTTATTTCTTTTTTTCTTAGATTATTATCAATTATGAATTTTATTTTTTCTTAAATGCTGAATGTTAACTTTCCTCTCAATTTACATTTATTTTGCATTAATTATATATTCATGATTGAAATTTATATTAATTACTAAATTATTTTTATTTTTATTTTCTTATTTTTCACATAAAGATATAAATTTTTATATTTCTAAAAAATATATAATCCATAATAACGCACAGATAAAATACTAAAATGTATTTATCTGCTCACCGGAGTCCGCCCCAATCCGCTCCTCCATAAAGCATCAAGCTAGCTTAGACGCCAAATCTCACACACCAATGCAGAAAATTACGCCCATAAGTGAAACTTACATTTCTCAACTGAACACTTCTCCTTCCTTTGAAGTTAGGGAAAATTAGTCCCATGCCACCTCAAAACTTTAAATTTAGCAAAATGCCAATTCAAAACTTTAACTCCCTCTAATGCCACCCTAAAATAAGTTTATTTAGTCTTTTGCCACACTTATATATTTTTTGTTCATTTTTAATTAAGTTCGGTAAAATATCACCGTATTTTTGGGATGTATTTTTTTAATTCCAAAAATACCCTCATTTCTCGTCGATATATATTTTCCAACTAATTTCGTC
Organism: Schoenoplectus tabernaemontani; assembly: GCA_037127355.1. Lineage (NCBI taxonomy): Eukaryota > Viridiplantae > Streptophyta > Magnoliopsida > Poales > Cyperaceae > Schoenoplectus > Schoenoplectus tabernaemontani. The sequence continues at coordinate 11,449,685 of CM073744.1, read as the reverse complement.
CTCATTTAAAATCGTTGATATCTCTACAAAATGCGTAATTATTTTAGCAAATGTCAAACCAAACATTTTTTTATTTTATTCTACAATAGAGAAAACAATCAACAAATAAATCATACTAAAATCTTCTATCCAAATGACCCATAAAGAAAATTACAAAAATGCATTTATATATGCTTACGAATAGAATTTTCACTTTTAAAGTTCTGAATCATGATGCTCATAGTTTGAAATTTGCTTTCGCATTACGCATTTTGCCAGAGATATCAACGATTTTTAACAGACGAAATTAGTAGAAAAATATATATCAGACAAAAATGAGGGTATTTTTGGAATTAAAAAATACATCCCAAAAATACGTGATATTTTACTTGAACTTAATTAAAAATAAACAAAAAATATATAAGTGTGGCAAAAGACTAAATAAACTTATTTTAGGGTGGCATTAGAGGGAGTTAAAGTTTTGAAGTGACATTTTACTAAATTTAAAGTTTTGAGATGACATGAGACTAATTTTCCCTTGAAGTTACTATATTGAACTAGTAAAAGGCCAAGCCAATCTCCTCCGCACGACCACACGCCTTTGTTCTAATTTGAGCTGGGATCAGCTCCGGATTGAGAGATAACAGAACTGTTTTTCCACTCGAGATGGTTGGATCGAGAATCAACGAATATGATTTGTTTGAGAAATTTTTTTATTGATCCGACAATCTTAATCGGAATAATATGATCCTGTTATCCTAAAAAAAACAGCCGATTCGAATCCATCAGCTCCTGAATTAAAAAAAAAAAACAAATTTGAATCTGGTTACTGTGTGTCAAATCTCAGGTAATTAAACAAAAATCTGTTTTTTATTTTTTTATCTATAATATTATATATATAAAGTTGTTAAGGATTGGAGGGTCTATTTTTTGTCATGGTATTTTTTTATTATACCCATTTTATTCTTCAATTAGACGGATAATATCTATTTTTGATTGATCGAACGTATGTAATCGCGTCCATTGATCTCCTCTTTCTCTCCATTTTTTTCCATCTATACTATTATTTTCATTTATGCACATGATTTACAAATTAGAATACTCAATATCTTTCTATTTATCTTATGATATAAAAATTTGATTTAAAGCTTAAGTATGCGCTATGATTAACAACATTATACATGTTTGATAAGAAATTAATTGTAATAATGTATGTTGGAGTAATTCACTTTTCTTACCATAAACACTATGAATCATTAATTCATATTGTGCAGAAAATCCCATTCAAAATTAAATCTGATTTTTATTATATGTTTTCTCTATAATTTGATGAATTTATAATTTAATATTAGATCAATGTGAATTTTTTTATTTTATAATATTTTCATGTTTAAATAAAAGAGTCCTCTGCAACGCGCGGATATATTTCTAGTTTACTAAAAAAATCTGCCCTTTACCTCTCTCATATTAAATGCATCAGGAGACAAAATGCTGTAAGAAAACATTAAAATCCGGATCTTTTTGTATGTTTGGATAGTGTAGAGAATAGTGTAAAAATAGAAAAATTGAGAATAATAAATGAGAATAGTAAAAACAATAGTAATTTCTAAGTTAGTGCTAGGCTAGTAAAAAAAATGATGTTATTCCGAATGATAAAAATATTGTTCCTATTGTATGTTTGAAATAGCAATGAAAAGTTGAGAAAAATAATAAGTATTTCATTTCTCTTTCGAAATAACAGAATAGTAGTTATTTTACTGTTTCAAAATAATAAATTTGTGTTTGAATACAACACTACTATTTTTATTCTGAAAATAACTACTATTTTGTTGTTCATGAGTCATCCAACTCTTAGGATCCGTTTGGCACCCAATGGAATAGCAAAAAGTTGGAATAGAATAGCTATTCCGATTGCCAAACGAATTTTAGACTAAGTAGAAGAGTGCGGAATAGCGCTAATCCGGTATACCAACTTATAGGTGGAATACCGGATTAGCTCTCGTCGGAATAGCGATTATTGTTTGATTATATTATATTATATTATTATATTATGATTATGATTAAGATTTAGTATTATTATATTATTATATTATATTTATGATTATAATTTATTATTATATTAATATTATTATTATTATTTATTATTATTATCATTATATTATTATTATTAAATTATTATTATCATTATTATTATCATTATTGTTATTATATTATCGTTACCATTGATATTATTATATTATTTATTATTATTATAAATATAATTTTAATATTATATTATTATATTATGAATATAAATATAATTATTTTATTATTATATTATTATGATCAAGATTATTTATTATTATATTATTATATTATTATATTATGATGATTATGATTATGATTATGATTATTTATTATTATTTTATTATATTGTATTATATTATTATATGTTGATTATAGTGATGATTAATTTATTATTATATTATTATAATTATAATTATTTATAATTATTTTTATGATTATGATTGTATTTTATTATTATATTATTATATTATTATGATTATGGTTATATTATTATGATCATGATCATGATTATGATTATTATATTATAATTATATTATTAAAATTATGATTACTTATTATTATTATATTATTATAATTATGATTGTAATAATAATTTTTTATCATTATATTACTATATTATGATTATGTTTATATTTTTATTATATTACTATTATAATATTATTATTTATTATGATTATTTTTTAATACTTTATTATTATTTTATTATGTTGTATTATATTATTATATGTTGATTATAGTTATGATTAATTTATTATTATTATTATAATTATAATTATTTATAATTATTTTTATGATTATGATTATATTTTTATTATTATATTATTATGATTATGATTATGATTATATTATTATGATTATGACTATAATTATTATTATCATGATTATGATTATGATTATTATATTATTAAAATTATGATTATTTATTATTATATTATTATAATTATGATTGTAATTATAATTTTTTATTATTATATTACTATATTATGATTATGTTTATATTTTTATTATATTACTATTATAATATTATTATTTATTATAATTATTTTTTATTATTTTATTATTATTATTATCTTACTATTATGATTATTATTTTACTATTATTATAATCATCATCATTATTAGTATCATAATTATTCATATTTTAACTATTCTGAGTAACAACTGCCAAACGATATTTTCGCTCTTCCGAATAGTTAAGAATACCACTCTTCTACCACTCTTCCAAAAAAAATACTATTCTATCACTCTTCCAAAATTACCACTCTTCCAAAGCTATTCCTTGATTTGCCAAACGGACCCTTAAAGAATAAGACTTTTTTTTTTGGCAAAACCAACTAATTAACCCGAGTTTGTGCCGGTTCAACCTCACAAGCGATTCATTAAACAAAACAGATCGGGAGAAGGTCGGAGTCTGATTCTTTTCTGGTTTAACCAGTAACCACCCGTCCGTTTTATATAACAGTGCTCTACGGTATACGACCAATATGTCAGAAAAAAAAGACATGTTTTTGCTACTTTCAACGTTATTTTGTATTTGAACTGCTTATGATTTATGACTACTATTTTGATTATTGGGTACTGTTTGCATTGATTTTCATGTAGAAGAAAGACTTAATTAAATATTGATGAGAAAAGAGTTATCAGGAAACTAATATTCGATGAATAAGCTTTCCTAAATAAAGGTGACGAATAAGCAATAATTTATTAGCGCACTTTTACTTTTTTTTTTTAAATAGTTTGATTATCGGAGTTTGTATTTGCTAGTACTCAGTACCATAACAGCAATAGTTGAGTTGTAAGTATGTAAATTTGAAACTTGATGCAATAATCGTATTCATTATTTTAATTGCTTTATTTTGTGAATTTTTTTACGATTGAATTAATTGTGCATGAATTGTATTACTATATATTTGTTTTAGTAATCCGTTTAGAATTAAAAATCTTAAATAACATAGATTTATAAACTGCAAACGATTTTAGAACTATACATTTATCTTAGGGAGATGATTAGATTTCTAATTAAAATCTAACGATTCTTTCACCTCAGAAGTGATATCTAACCCTAAATGATGAACATAACTGTGAAGTCTAAATTAGTTAAAAAAATTCTAAATATTTAGTACTAATTGAATGGACTTAATCATGAACAATTAGTTTTTGAATGGTTTAGAATTATCTAAACTTAATGGACTTTAATTAGAAATAATGATTGACTTAATCATTAAGTTTGCTCTAATTATGGTATGATGTTAACCCTAACCAGGATCTTAACACTAAAATAAATGATAATCCTTATAAAATTAGCAATAAAATATAAAATTAGTACAATTAGGGTTCAAATGGATAGCAATGATTTTCTTAATCTTGAAGAAACACAAATTTTAGTTCATATTGTTCGTTTATTTTAAAATTTTGCTTAGTTTAGAAATATTTTTTGATTAATAGTTTAGCTTAAATAATTTATCTATATCGATATTTTAATCAGTCTCTGTTGGATCGACATCTATTTATTATACGTAAGTTGTGCGCTTGTTACTGACTAACTGGTTTTGTATTAGATTAAATTTAATGAGTTTGAATTTTAATTTTCTCGCTGAACTTGAAATTTTCATGACTTCAACTATGTTGCACCTTTTTCTGTTTAGATAATATATCGTTCTTGAGCATGAGATAAAAAGAATCACCAAATTATCATTTGCAAACGTACAATAAACTTTTAGAAAATGCATCTTACACAAATTTTATATTTAAACTATCAGTATGGTGCTTTCCCCAACATTTGGACCCTGTTTAATTAGAACAAAAAGTAAATTTTATACTTGATGAGAATACTGTGTCAATTCTTAAAATTCAGCAGCATACCTCCTGTTGCATCTTCATGTTGCAATAAGTGGAAGTTACAACACCAAAGGAACTATGTAGCAGGGCCGGTGTTGTTAAATCTCATATTTTTACTAGTGTATATGGTAATATTATTTGAAAAATATATAGGTTAATCTGATGATTAATATTAGTTTTAAAGCTTCAATAAAAAAATTAATTCATTATAGAATTAGACCACTTAAATATTTAATAAGAAGTAAAAATACAATACACATCCTTTGTTACAGCAAAAGATTAGCAAAATTATAAGTCCCGTACATTCAAGAGTAAAATCAGGATAATAATATAAAGGGGCCGGAATTGGTGTTTATAACTGTGAAAGCTTTGGTAAATTACAGAGACAACGCGTCTCATGAACTGAATTAAAAATATATGATAAATATTAATAATTCTAAATAATTTCCATGCCATTGGGCGAAGCTCAGTCAGCCCGGCCCCTTCTCTCCGCATACATTGTACTTTTAAAATTAGGTTCTCTCTAGCACTCCACGGCGCAGAATAATTGTCCGTGCAATCTTAATCATCCGGTTTAAACAATAAAGACAATCATAACCGTGTAGCTTAGATTTACGGGACGGATAATACTCTATGATGAGCCTCTAGATGGTATGAATTCATATTACTATAGAAGCAACTCATAGGAATGTTTTGCATGATAATTTCTATTCCGTCCTATATATTTTATTCTCTTGCACCTTTTAATTTTAAATGGCTATATCCACTTATTTGCAGGGTTCCAGGATGGTTTATATATCACAATTAAACTAGCACCAGTCTACATCGCGTTGAAAATACATTTGAAAGACATGTTGAATATACATTTGTTTCTGCTGGAAATATTAGCTCATCACCCTACATCAAGATTCGTGCCATTGTGCTTCTCTAAGCGTAAGAGCCATTTCGCTCCATTTCTGAGCCAATTACCAGAGGGGACCCAGCTCTATGCACCACGCTGCAAATTAATCGACACAGAGGTTAATATAAAGGAGGAAATCAGCAAATTTCACAAAGGACATGAGCTAGACTTTGTCCTGGTTGGAATCTTTCAAATTTCAAGCCATGTAATACATGGAAGCTTCTATCCTTCTCAGCAGCCGTTATCTGACCAGACTTTCGCGCCACTGGACCGATATTGTATTTTTTTTCTTACTAACGAAAAGATTCGTGACCACCACTTTACTTCTCTATTTCATAGGATCATCTATTTTTTACTCTTAATTCGGAGCCAAAAATGCTTATGACTATTCTGATTTAATTGCGGCTACTTGGGCTATCTAACTGTTTAGTTTTTTTAAGGTTATTCTGAAACGGTGATACCAATTAATTAGTTACAGTTACTATTGTTTACAATAATATTAGTAGAGGTTCAATTTGGAGTCACATATGAGCTAGCATTATAGAAAAAGAAAAATCAGAAAATAGAACTTTCATTTTCTATCTAGAGCCCTATCATTATAATTCTTCGAGTTAGGTGCTGACCCGTTAAACCTTTGAAACCGTGTATCAATTATGAATATTCCTCTGTTCTCCTTCTCTTCTCGTTATTAATTAAACTACTAGCACAAAATTTAGTAGAGAGAAAATAAGAAAAATAAATAAAGAAGAAAGATAAACGAAAATTTAAAGTGAAGAGATGAACAACCTCTTATCTGAATCATGGCGCAACGAAGACATAGAAACCGGAAATCATGGCGGCATGGTAGAGTTGATTGACTCATCATCCCTCGATGGGTTCTTTAAAGAGGCAGATGCGATCAGATCCAATATAGAAGAGATAAAGAGCATCCGCAATCGGCTCCATGAGTCCAACGAGGCTGCTAAGTCACTTCATGCTGCGTCGGCTGTACGGTCCCTCCGAGGAAAGATGGATGCTGACGTGGCTCTAGTTTTGAAGAAAGCAAGGGTTGTTAAAGCACAGTTGGGTTTGCTCGAACAGGCAGCTGAGAGCAGCCGGGCATTGCCTGGGTCAGGCCCGGGCAGTTCGGATGACCGTACCAGGACGTCTGTTTTGGGTGGACTGAAGAGTAAGTTGAAGGGCTCAATGGATGCCTTTGTGGAGTTGAGAAAAGAAATCACAACCGAGTACCGTGAGACTGTGGCCCGGCGGTAAGAGCTCATGATTAAATCATAACTGTTATTTAGACTGCAGCTGTAACATGTACCAACTAAAGTTTGCCTTATCTAGATGACTAAAACTCTGAGCCCTTTCCATTTAAAAAATGAAATAATTGTTTATAAATTAAAATCTGGTGTATCATGACAGGTACTACACCGTAACTGGAGAGCAGCCTAACGAGGCAACACTGGAAACCCTGGTGACAACTGGAGAGGGGGAGCAGCTCCTACAGAAAGCAATAGCAGAGCAAGGACGAGGAACGGTGATGAATATGGTAGCGGAAATACAGGAGCGGCACAGCACAGTGACCGACCTGGAGAGAAGCCTGCTGGAGCTGCAGCAGGTGTTTATGGACATGGCTGTGCTGGTGCAGACACAAGGTGATCAGCTTGATGACATAGAGAATCAGGTTGACCGAGCAGAATCATTCGTTGAGAATGGGCGTCAGAGCCTCCAGGAGGCGCGAAGATTGCAGAAGAACAGCCGCAAGTGGACGTTCTTTGCAGTCATCCTGCTCCTCATCATTATTCTTGCAATTGTGTTGCCGATTGTGCTGAAGAACTAGAAGAGGGAAGTGATCATCTAGAGATAGGCAGATTGCTTATGTTTTTTTTTTTGGTTATTCTTTCTTTCATTTTGATTTGATCGTGAAGTGATTTCAGTATCTGATTTTATATAGGATGATGATTGGTTTGTGCAATTAAATTCGTTCTTCATCTTATTACTGATAGTTTATTGTAGAATGCGCTATATATGTGCAAGGAGGAATGAAATATCAAATACGTAATACTGGATAAATAGAAATATCATTTAATTCGTCGTTCACAACTCGGATGTGGTGCTATTCAGGGTCTCGGTCTGCGATGAATCATCTCCTGCAGTAGTGGGTAATACTGCATTTTGTCTTCCGGTGTTTGTTTGCATTGTAACAGAGAGATGTATATGAGTTTGTATTGTGTTTTTAATAGCATTTTAGCCGAAACGTTACTAATCGAAATTTCAATTTAAATAATTTAATAAAATTTTTATATCATAATCTTATAGAATACTAATCTTTATTATATTTAAAATTAGTTTACTATGCTTAATGATTTTTAGAGAGCAAGTATTTTTGACATACAAATTTTATTAATTTTCTATTATTTTAGAGCTATCTTTAAAAAACATTAAGTATAGTAAATTAATTTCAAACTACGATTCATTAAAATTATACATTATCTGATAATATTATTGGATGAATTTAGTATATATGTTATTTGTAATATAGTATAAATATAGATTTATGTCTAAATCAATTAGAAAGACTCTTAAATTTATAAATAAACTTAATTCATTATTTAATAAAATATTATTTACAAAGCATAATATTTTTTTAAAATAACTGTATAGTAAATATTTTTTTTAATTTTAAAAATAGTTGTTCATTAATCTCTTTGATGAATTTTTTTTTTTAAAACCTCTATGGTAAAAAATAGAAGAACGATGTGAAGAGAAAAGTGGCACTAACTAAAATCTGAACTTTTAAATTTTTTTAAAATATTAATCTGTATCATACGATTATGGTGTTTCCATCATTAAAAAAACTGAAATAACTGTAGAAAATGCCAAACAAGATTTTTTGTGTCCATAATGGTCCATGTGGTGTGTAGAAGTCTGGAATTAGGACATCTCTTGTTTGCTATTTGCAATTTCTGTTGTGTTCGATCGTGTTTCTTCGGATACGACTGCTACTGTATTTTGCTACTGAGCTGGAAGGTTGGTTAGGAGAGAGAGGGTCAAGCCGAGAATATGTTTAGTTGCTTGCCATTTGCATCACATGGGATTTCCGCAGTTGTTATTATTGATAATTATTATTAAAAATAAGAGTGAGAACCGTAAAATTTCAAATATATGAATGGCAGCGCGCCACCGTCAGTGGCGCGGACGAAACGCGCCACTGCCAGTGGCGTGTTTCGTCCAAACCCCGCGCAGCGTCTCCATCTCACTTGCGCGTTTTGTATATATAAGAAGTAAACGCGCCACGCGACGATGGCGCGTTTCGTAAAAATAATGAAACGCGCCACTGTCGATGGCGCGTTTCAAACGTGTAATAAACGCGCCACTGCCAGTGGCGCGCTACCATTCGTATATTTGAAATTTTACGTTTCTCACTCTTATTTTTAATAATATTAATTTAATAAAACTTATTATTACTAAAAACTGGGATTTCCGCTAGCTCTTACTTTCAGCTCTGCGTCCCTCCTAATATAGTCTATATGTAAACAAACTTAATTTTAGTATTAAGATTAAATAAATTAGGAAATAAAGGGAGATTCTTTGGCTTCAGCACTTTGGCAGAATTTTAAGGCTGATTAATGATAACATTTGAAGAGGCAAATGGACGTGGAATTTAGTGTATGACCTATGGATGGAAATCTCTTGAAGTCTAGTTTCCAATGGTTCAAATTCCAAATCGTTTGGAGTTCCCTACAGAGAGGTATGGCGATTTTAGTGGACATGGGTCAGCTGAAAGGGTGTTGTTTAGAATTCTGTTTTTATTATATGTTTTTATTACGAATTTCTAAAGTTTTCTCAGATGTTTAGTCTATTAAAGAGTTGTATTCTGTTGTTTTGTATGCAAAAAAGATACAAGAGTGTCTAATATTAAGAAAGCTTATTTTATCCATCCATTCTCTTTTAACAAAGTGGTATCGAGCCGAGTTATTAAATTAATATTATTAAAAATATCCCATCTATGTTAGAGTTTCTTGTATTGGCAGAGTTTAAGTCTTGTCCGCTAGAAACCTCAATGGTTGTTTCCCCAAACTTGAATCTAGCAACCTGCTTATGCAAAACCTCAAAGTCAATGTACATTGTGCAGTTCGATTCATATAGTTCACAATGAGAATGAAGGAACAAATTTCAATGGATATTAGAAATGTAGGTGGTGTTTATGCATGCAAGCACAGGAGCTTACATAAAAAAATGCTAAGAAATTGTCTATTAACATCCTATTACAAAAGCAGAGCTTTAATTTACAAGGAGTCAAGGATCATAAGCAAATAATTTATACCTTAATGTTGCCGGAGACGGCAAATTGGGTGTCTTGTCGACCTTCCTCATTTTCAAATACGATATTAATGATAGACATATTCGATCTCTTTCCGAGCTCCCCGTAAAGGTTCCTGGCTTAAACTTAAGTTGGAACCTATTCAAGTTATATTTTTTCCTTTATAAATAATGTAATTTCTCTGCCCGTCAAGGTCAAGGTTAGTCAAGTCAATGAAAGAGAAAGAAAGAGAGTGTCGAGGACAATGTACCTGTCCACATAAGCTTTTACTAACGTTAGATTATAATTTTACTAACGTTAGATTATAATTAAAATTAAGAGTGAGACTATGATACATTATAATGTACGGATGTATTTATATATTAGCTTAAAATTTTAAATTTTACGTAAAATATGATCGATTCGAACTATTCAATATAATTTTCATTTCAAACTCTACTAACTAGTTAAATTATATATTTTTTGAAATTTTTTTATTATTTTTTTTATAAAGAGAAATCATCATATTGGACGATCCAAATTTTTAAATTAAATAATCTTCTCCTCATGTAAAAAGATAGTAAAATTTTTCAAAAAATATATAATTTAACTAGCTAGTAGAGTTTGATATGAATATTATATTAAATTGTTCGAATCGGTCATATTTTACGTAAAATTTAAATTTTTGAGTTACCGCTCGAATATATCCCTACATTATAATGCACCTAATGTCACTCTAAAATTAAATATGATTCTTGAGGCTTTCAATCGGAGGGCTCTGAATTAATTAGACAAGTACGGGGTGAATTAAATAAGAAAGTGAAAGTGTTGAGGCACGGTCGGATCCGCACTCCCCTCTACATCGTGGACTGGACAACCGGATGAATTTCAGTCCATTGGAAAATTTGAACTAGATAACTAGGATGAATCTCGATTCTTGAGCGTCCGGTTGTATATACCGACTTTTTTTGTTTTTTCTTGTAATTATTGTTACAATGTCCATGAGAGGTAGCTTTCTATATTTTAATTAAGAATTTAGAAATGGGTTCAAAACTATTAAGATCTTCATTTTATTTATTGAAAAGGATAGAAAGTATCTCCTCCCAAGTTCTTGTAGACCACATGGTAGGCTCCCATTCTATATCTTCATTTCATGCGAGAGGACCCACCTGCTTTTAGTCTTTACAATTTTTTTATTTCTTTTAAGAAATTGTTTTGACAATTTAAGGTCGGGGAGCGCCAGTTAGTCGATTTGGAAGAGGTGATGGCTTTAATAGAGGAAGAGTATGGATGCGCTCAAATTGATTATTAGGCTGTATTCACTCAAAAAACTGTTTGTTGTTTGATGTTGTTTTGTTTTTGGTCTGATTTGAATACATTGTTATGTTGCTTTTAGGAATGAATGTTGTTCTTGTTATCTTAGGAACTTTTGATGTTTTAGATAGATTTTTTCTGTAAGAACTATATGTTTTTTTTATTGAAAAGATAAAAGTTAAGCTCTTAAATTTTATAATTGTTCATAAAGACTCCTCATCCGAATTTCGAACTCACGACCTCATACACAGAGCGTGTTGTTTTTTGCCAATATATCAAAAGCTAATTCTCATAAGAACTATATGTTTATGAAGAAGCAAGTGCTAGCTGTTTAGTACTTGTCTTCTTTCAACTTTGTTATTTTGATCTGGTTTCAATGAAATTGGTGGTTTTACGGTCACTTTTATCCAAAAAAATGTTTTGACAATTTGCAATCATATGAAATAAAATGCAAATATGCCAAAAAGATGTTTTAAACAAGTCTTAGATCTCATATCTCGGAGCAAAAGATGGATCTGACATTAAGATAATATAATGCAAACAATAATATATAGAAAAAAAAATAGAGGTCACCTTACAGACATAACAGCTACTAGCACCTCTGGAGTCCAGTTATTACACTATAAACCACCTTAAACATCAAATAAACTATATTCATTTCATGTGGACCACATGGTAGGCGCCCGTCCTCTATTCCTCATTTCATGCGAGGACCCACCTACTTTTAGTCTTTAAAAATTTTAAATTTCTTTTAAAAAAAAATTGTTTTGACGGTTTGCAGTCATATGAAATGAAATGCAACTTACGCCAAAAAAAAATATTTTAACAAGTCTCAGATCTCAGATCTCGGGATAAAAGATGGAGCTGACATTAAGATAATGCAAACATAAATAAATAGAAAGGCAAAGAAAAGAAGGTGCACTTAAAGACATAGCAGCTAGTAATACCTCTGGAGTCCAGTTATTATATTATAAACCACCTTAAACATCAAATAAACTAGCATTTCTAACATGCACAAAAGAGTAACACTGCTAGTTAAAACAATACCCTCACATCCATGTTTCTTGCCTTCCAGCACAAAGCGAAGAGCCACTTTAATTCGTTCTTCATATGTCATTGGACAGTTAAAATGTATTAGGAAAGGGATTTTCGCGAAAGATGAAGTCCTAGAAATAAATATTCAGTTCATGTACAACTTGGATACCTGGTTGATCACAATTCATGCACGTCATATTGGCCCAATTAAGCTTTTTTCCCCCTCCTCATCGCAAAAAAGCATTTTGGGGCGTCGCGAAAGAAATTAAAATAGAATATAACATCGACAAACAAGTGCAGAAAATGAGCGATTTTCAACTTTCCATAAAAATGTAGCAAGCCTCCGGTTCTTTCACGAACGCTGCCCACAATGATATCACCTAAATAAAACCACCCTTTACGGCCCATTTTTATATATGTTATTATATCAAAATAAATTAAACTACAAGTTGTAATTGTTTCTGTCAAAGAAATACGTCAAAGCTCTTCACTCAAAACTTACACGATTGTACACAACCAACAACAGAGAAACTTACAAACAAAATGCACTGTGGTCGGCTGGAGGGTCTATTATACATCATCTCCCCAGACAGTACCAAGTTAACCAGCCCTCCAAAAATGAAATCTCAAATTTCTAGACAGAATAACAAAAAAAAAAAAAATGAAGAATAACCTACTACAGCAAAGGCCTATTTTCAATAATTTCAATTGTGATGGAGGGGAAATAACATGCACTCACCTATCTGAAAGTAGCTGGATATATACATTAGTTTGCATGCCTCGCACAAATCAAAACTATACCCAATCAGGGTTCACCTATTCCATTCCTTATCTGAATAACTCTCTTTTACTATCCCTTCATTTCTACCTCGTCCAATTCTCTTGTGTAGATATCAACCCGAGAGCATGGTTGATTGGACCCTTCGGTGAGAAAGAAAGGGATGCAACCAGGCAGGATCTGGTCCTATATCCAAGCAAGAGAACCTCTATCACTGGCTACTTGGGGACGTCCTCGGGTTGGTGTTGGTGGTCGATTTGCATTGAGCTCCTGATCAAACAGGACAAAAAATAATAATAAATAAATAATGAGAATGAATGCATAGAAAGTCATTGCTCCAATTCTAGAACCAAAAGCACCTGCATCCATGTATCTTCAATATGACGCTCTGGAGAAGTCTCAGGAGAAGTTATGGCTGGGGGAAGAGGATGGATAAGCTTTGGTACCACCACCAGATCTCTTCCAAGCACTAGTATAGCTCCTGCATTGTTTGCCGTGCCTATTCTCCAAAATTCATAACCAAATATTTATAACTGTAGAAGGCACAAAATTGCAAAACATCATACAGCACTTCTTTTCCAATTAAGGTCATGAGGTGATCCAAGTCAAACTTTTAAGTACTGACCCATTTTTCTATATCTTTCTGCTTCCAACTTCTATAAGACTTACTAATACAGTATCTCCTTTCATGGTTATCTTAAAGATTTGACATTTGCCACTATTTCATTACTTAAATATTTTTTACTGTCTTCCAACTTTGTTGTACTTAGACTTTAGACTAGCTTAAACCAGTGTACTGTACCACTCAGGCACAGCAGAGTTACAGAAGTAAGAATCATGCAACATTACCACAATAATTGGTGGCAGAGAAAAGAGTAATGAGGTGGCCCTGGGCAAAACGCTCAAAGCCATCCATGACACACTCATGGGCCCGCACTATCAATTGCAGGTCATTATTGTTACAGAACTCCATTACCCTGTCAGGCTGCAAAACCAATATGTAAACTTAAAAACAGTAACAAGAATTGAAAGATGGGAAATGGAAGCAATATTTACACGTCAAATTTTTTTAAAACTTCGACAGCATCAACATCATTCGAGCTTATTGAATTCAGTCTTTCCTTTTTAAACTGAATACCTATTCAACACCAATTCTGACTTCATCAGCTTATTATTAAATCATTAACCACATTTATGAGTTTGATAGGTGTATACACATTATAAGCTTAAAAAAGATTCAGAAAGGTAGTAATCTAACCCCAAATGTAACTAAACCAGGGCCCCTAGCATTTGGTCGCAACCCTTCGACGCTATCATTTTCTGTAGGATCAGACCTGTGTCAAAGAAGAACAAGCGAACAAGAAAATAAAAAATGACCGAACTGAACATTAGGAATCATAAGAAGTTGGGAATTATATAAGGAAACACTAAAGGATGAGCAGATACCACAAAAGATCCATCAGGACAACTGAACCAGCTTCCATTGTAATAGGCCTCTGGAGGCTCTCTATCTGTTCAACATGATTTATCGAACGACCAATACCGCCATGCATGCAGATGATTTTCTTCTCAATTAAAGCTGCCAGAGGGAGCCAATTAAATAGCCGATTCATGCGATGCCATGTCCAGATTCCATCTCGTTCTCCCTATTCCAAAATAATATATTACTGTACAATCTTGGCCTACTCATTATATTATAGACACAATCCATATTGTATTCTATTATTGAGTTCCTCTCTACCAAGTAAAGTCAGATGATGTGGTTAGATAGTCCTGTGTGCTCCAGAGGAGATGACGAGGGGAGGGAACAGGAGAGGAGGAAAATTTTGGTTAGTTACTTGCTCTATAAATTTTTAAAGAGGGGTAGGGAAAGATGTTAGCTCCTTTACCCCTCAAATGAATTGATTCGTCCCCTCCAAATTGGGGTGTAGAGGCTGTAAACTTAATTTTAATATCCTTTCCCTCCCTATCCTTCCCGTCCCCTCCCCTTCCATCCCCTTCAAATAATTTTCGTGGAGCACACCGTTAGAATTAGTCACAAAATCTAATTGTGAGATTTAATCAAACCAGACATAGACTGGCAAGTAACCTCTGCTTCTGAGTTGGCTCCACTATCTTGACTAGGCATTACAAATAATAAGAGAAAAGGTTTATATCCATTTACCATTCGCTCAATGCACTCTATACGGAAGCCAAACAAGGCATTGATATCAGCTGCCTCATGGTTCCCCCGAATTAAATGCACATTACTAGGATGTTCAACCTAAATTATATACATACACAAGAAAGAAAGTTACTACAAAGTAGAACAAAAAGGATTAGCTTCCAAAATTACTTTCACATTAGCAAAACTACCTTCAGAGCAAGAAGAAGTGTAATAGTTTCCAAACTATGCTGACCACGGTCAACATAATCGCCCAGAAAAAGATAATCAATATACCTATTAATTTGAAGAAAAAGCAAAACAAATATTAACCAGAGTACCATGATCCAATTTTCAAACTTGATTATTGCCTTCTACCGTTCTATGTAAGAGCTAAAGAGCAGCCTTGACAGTTGACACCATTAAAAATGGAGTTACATAATGATGGCCTCCTCTTATAATATATTTTTTTTCAATATTTCATTCAAGACCCCATGTACGTAAAAAATCATCACTCTTTTTGGGTCATATTAAACAATGGGTCTATCCTTGGCAGGATACTCAGAAAATAAAATAACCACCTGCTCAATCTAGATGCTGGCTACGAGCCTTCAAACCACCAAACCAGGGGTTCTGTGTTATGTAAGCCGACAGGACTTCTAGAGCCAGGGCTAACAAGTAAGAACCACAAATTCAAACAACTTACGAAATGTCTCCAGCTGTGGACGGAGCACCATACTCATCAAAAAGACGCATAAGATCCCCAAACTGACCATGTAGATCACCAAATATTTTAACAGGGGCTTTAAGCTGCAGTACACTCGGCTCATTTGAGAAAATTCTTTCAGCACTGTCACATAGGTCAGCGATCTCATTGCAGTCCAAGAAAAATTGTCTCCTTACTGGAGGCTTCCATCCACGCGGTTTTAAAAGATGCGCTGTTACCTACACCAGGATCAAAACTAGCATTAACAAACTACTAAGATAAATACAATAAAGAAGACACCAGATTATAGTATTGATACTACGAACAATGGACTACAACACATACAGAGGTTGAATAATAATAAGTGAAGTCACTAAACACTGAAATATTGGTAATCAAATTATCATTGTAGGCAGCAGTGCCTTTGTGGAACTATGTTATCAGTATTGGTACTGATATTATGCTAGAAGTATAGTAGTACCCATACAAAAAAAATTCCTTCAGAATTTCTATCTGAAACAAAATATTTGCTCATTTCCAGATTCAAATTCTTCACCTAAAAGACAATGCTAACACCAACTCACAAGCCAATATCCATAAAACTGTCCTTGGCAATTAGGCTGCTTGAACTAAGAAATTAGTGTTTACCTTCTTTGGCACACTATTAATGGACATTTGCCTGTCTAGAAGTTTACGAGCTGCTGTGGCACTCTCAGGAGTACCATAGCTAACCCTTCTTCCTTCATTTTCAAATTGATCAATTGATAGCTGTCTGACCATGCCGCCCAAGGCACCTCCGGTCTCAGCTGCTACCACCACCTGCACCAGAACATACCATAGATCAATATAGAAATACTGGATTGATGTTCTGAGTTAGACTATATTAAATTTCTTCACAAATCTAAGTTTTTCAGTTTGTAATCTTAGTTGATGTTTCTCATACCTCAATGGTCATGTCTTATTTTTGTTCACATTAGCAACAAAACAATTCGACAAGGCAATTCAGCACACAGCACAGAATGATTAAGGTAATTCATGGATAATAATTAAAAAAAAACTTACGGCTCTGTGATGCAATCTGACACCAGGAGGTGGAATTGAATTAGATATGTTGTTCTGTAGCACAGGTTCAGGAACTTTAATGAGGCTCATCTGTTTCCCGCTAGGGGTAGCCTCTGAGCTGCCATCTCTGTCAGGTAGCTGCTCCATCTCACCATTCTGCCGAGCCTTCACTGCAGCTAGAGTGGCACTTATTGCCTCGGCCTCTGCAGCTGATGCCTCAACGAGGTACTCTACACCCTTTGTCAATCTCCTACACCAGAAGAAGAATACTCTAAGTTGAAATTTAAAGCCTTTGGTTTAGGAAACACGCCACTCTCCACCCAGTTTTAAGTACAGGAGTGCACCGGTTTGTTCTGAGACCAGGCAGGTTATAAACTAAGTTCCATTTTGAGTATTTTGCCTTGAAACAGTAACATCAGTCCAAAAAGGAAAGTAAAACCAAGAAAATCTTTATTCTTTTCAGTCTGTATCCAATTAAAAAAATATATATAGTATGGCTCACCAACATCAAACATGTCATCAATAAAAGTACTACTCTGGTTTGACACTCTTGTCTATTTTTATAAATATATTGCAATACTTATTCATGGTCTTCTTGGACAAAAGTCTTACTCAAAAAAACTTAAATATCAGAAAATCACAGTATAGTACATGAAACAAGTGGTACTAAATAAATGCAGATTTCTAGTGATACTGTAATTACCTTTGTCCCTGGAGCACAGCATTTTCAGGGCTGATATCAGTGTACATATCACCATTGACTGGTGGTGCCACTGGAGTTCCAAGAACCACAGCTCCATCTGGCACAGATTCAGAGCCAGGTTGCCTAGCTTTGTCCTCAGCATAAGCATATCTCCCTGTAGGTGATCTTCCAGCCTGACTATTTACTGAAGCTGCTGCAGCAGCTGCATGTGAAGCTGCGCTTGTAGTTTCTGCTGCAGCTAGGTCTTCTGCTGCTAGAAGGTCATCAAGAAGCACACCTGTGCCAATATTTATCCCAGTGTCACAGCTAGTAAACAACTCAATCCATATACAACCACGGTGGAACCTCAAAGGGACAGTTAGGCAAGCGCTGGTGGGGGTCTATATTTCCTTATGACATTGAAGAATTACTTATGATCATGCTATAAATTATCACTCAGCCCCCCTCCACCAATTTGATGTGAATGGTTCTATTATGAAAGACAAATTAGTTTATAATCCATCCCGCCCTTAGGACAACACCGGACATTGTGTACAACACTATTCTAGTGCAGTAAATAACATCATAAATCATGAGAAAAATATTACAACAACAACAACAAAGCCTTTAATCCCAAATAAATTGGGGTAGGCTAGAAATGAAACCCAATCTGAAAGCATCATGAGAAAAAGATTAACAGGAAAAATAAAATTGATTGAACATATCGCTAGAGAGGCGATCGTCTTTATGTCATACCCCCACGTAAGCCACCATAAATGAAAATAAGATCACCAACTGCAGCCGCAGCATGTCTACATCTCCGTGTAAGTTCAACAGAGGCATCCCCACCTGCTGCATCTGCACTATATCTTCCTGTCCTTGGAGTTGTCACTACTGACTTTGTATCACACCATACACCAGCAGCTGTGTCTAAGACTGCAACAAAAAGGAAAATATTTTGGAAGTTTCAGAAAAGATAATAGAACTCAATCAGCAGCAAGAAAAGCATAGCAGGGATGTGCTTTCCATACAGTCTTTTATGAGCAGCAGGAAAATCATAGACAGGATGTGCTTTCAATAGACAGGATGTGCTTTCTATAGACAGTGGTTTATTAACAGCAGGAAAAACATGTTTTATATATAAGAACTGATCATTACCATATCATGCTAGTTACCAATACACACCTCAAGCACAATGGTATAAAACCAGTTCATTTATGTAATGCTGCTTTCCAACGGTCATGTCCTACCAGTGAAAAAGCTAATAATATAGGTTCTAAATCCACCAAGTGAAGGAAAAAAAAATAGAAGCAAAGGGTAGCACACCTGCAATGCTAGATGAATCTTCTACCATTCGACCACCTCCAAGAGCACCTCCAGATACATGAAGCCGTGCATTCACAAAAACCTATCGAAAATAATATTCAGAAATTCTTAAATTAATAGTTAACTGCCACAATTCACAATTCTACGAAAACCCAGTCAAATGGCATAAATTCAATGTCACAGTAGATAAGAAAATACAAATCTTACAGCTGCATGTTGGTATCTAGGGGATGGAGAGACACCAGGGGCAATGGCCCACTCCCACCGGCCATCTCTGTGCTTTGCAAGACCATATGCACTAGAAAGGGGCTTCATTTTTTTTCCGGGAGAAAAATTAATCAGTTCAATATGCAAACAAATTTAATTTCAGCTGTGACAACATATATAAGCTTCAGGTTGCCACTCAAACTATCCAAATTCAGATTTAAAACCCAACTAAAACAACAAAAACAAATATCAATTTCAGTTGGTTCAAAGAATCAGCCAGTCTCTATTGGTACTGTTGGTATTGACTAACAACCGAGCCATAGCAAAATTATCAGCTAGCATAAAAAAGCTGACATTTTGCCAGCATTTAATAGGCTCTAAGTTCTAAATCAATATATTTTCTGATATGCTGTAGTTAAAACGTTTGAGAGTTGTCCCTTATAAACAAAATCTTACCACACTATTTGCGTCCCTGCCACCACAGAGCAGAAGAAGGCCATCGGAGCGAGCACTGGCCGTTGCATACCTAAAAGCCAGGAATAATTTGGCAAAGAGCCCAAGTTCAATGGATATGGAATATGGACACAAACTGAAAGGCAATTAACCAATTATAATTTGCTAGGTGTTTGACCAAAACAAAATGTATTACATGCATGGAGGTGGGCCTTCCCCTTCCGGCTCCAGCTTCCTCCATTCATATGGCTTGGCAGCGGTATCAAGTGCCCATACATCAGCTAATGGACGCTTCCCTGCAAGAAATCAAAATATACTATAAGAAACAGAGATAATTCTCTCTTTTTATATATTAGGAAATATGATTGTTTGCTATAAAAACTTACCATCATTTCCACCGATTGTCAGCAGAAATCGCTGCCCAACCAAAGCCATGACATGTCCATAACGCGGGCCTGGACCAGGCCCTTGAACAACCACTCTAAATTAAGATACAGAAAGGCCCAGTTGTTAGTATTCCTAATTATTAATTTAGGATGAAAATCGGAATACATGATTTGCATCAATTCTAACCTATGCCATCTTGGCCGCTGTTGTGTTAAATCCAAAACGTGAAGATCCTCTGCTGACAAGCCTGCTGGCCCAATTCCACCCTATTCAAAATGAAAGAGTGCAATTTCTTTATAAATATAAAGGACCTATGCCAGTAGAAATTCAAACTTGTATACTAGGAAATTGATCTCATATATACTAACGTAAATTTCTCATTCCAAACAGTTCGATCTAGCATTTTAAGTGAACCAGATTTTCCGCTCACTTCGGTTTCCTGGGTGTTGTCTAATAGAGCATAATAGTTTCTATCTTTAGTCAGCTTTTCCCAACGAAGGAACATATGTAGAAAGCCAGTCACTTTCGAAGCTTAATATAATATCCAGGAGCTATCAAGGACCTATACAAGTAGGAACAAGACAATTGACCAAATTCAAACACCAGACTACTGTAATTTGTTTTAGTTCACTAAATTTAATTAAAATATCAGTGTCTTACAATCTTATGTTATACTAACAAAAGGTTGTCATGCTACAAATTTGAACCTGAGAGCATATTATACCAAAAAAAAATATACCTGAATTACAACCATTGTACCAACAGCAGTAGCAACATGCGCTGCTCTAGGTGATGGCGGTTCCCCCAGTGGAGTTAGCCTGAATATTAAGAAAAACAAACACTTTCCTATAGAAATATATTTCTTTAACTTTCAACTGCCTGGTGAAAAAGCATAATAGAGGAAATTGCTTTCTTAGGTGTGAATGTGTGATTGAGATTTATATGCTGAGACAATATAGGATAACATACTATCAAAACTGTACAAGTTGGCACCAAACAGAAGAACGATCAAGTACACAAACAAGAAGTGTTGTTTAAGTATCTTGACATTCAGCATACCTTGACCATTTATTTGATTGCACATCATAACAATGAACGTCAGCAGTTGCACCAGCAAGACCTGCAGTGGAATTTAAATAACTGAATAAAACCCCCCAATTTCATAATAAGAAAATCTACTTAGTTATTCAGTGTTAGATTGCTAATCAAGTTAAAAAGATTAACGAGTCCTAAAAAAATAAAAGTCAAGTTGAACTAATAAATCTCAGTCCTGGGCTTCAGCTCATAAGAAAATGCTAACAAAGAAACATTTAATTCATCTGAACAGCTGTATTACACAATTGACAGTTGCTTTTGCACCATCAAGGAAATAAACTGCTAGGTGCCAAAAGTAAATTCCATATTAGCAAAATTCCAGTCCTAAAAAATTGGACCACATCAAGTTCTCGTTAAAAAGGAATAACAATTCCAAATTGTTTATAGGAAAAGTGTGCAATCAGATAACGATTATCTCATCTTTTTCAAACTGTTTTGCACCACAAAATTACTATTGTTTACTTTTACAGTTGAGAAACACTGCTACCTAGAGATTATAGAAACAAAAACAATCAAACACTATCTTTACTTTTAACTTTAACCATATAGAACCATTAACTGTATCCTAAAAGACATGCTCCATCTGGAAATTGGGAAGAATAAGCTTCAAGTTTACATTTTTACTTCAAACAATCATTAAATGAGCAAGTAAAGCCACTACTTAATGCAGGAGTGGCCTCATCTACATATAAAAGTTGCACACACATCAGAGCAATTACAGTTCAAACTAAACACATCTAGCAGCAATTTCACAGAGAATGAGGTCAGCTAAAGGGGCTTACGGATTCCAGCACTCCCAGCAGGTGATGGAGGCATGGCCGAGTTCCCTTCAAGTGCTGTGGCTCCACCGAACAGTATAAGCCGGGGCCCAATGTACCCTGGTGTCCCCTCCTCTCCAACTGCTGGCACAGCTGTGAGCGTGTGCCCACACCGACAGCCAGGCCCATCCTCTTTCTTCTCTATTATCGCATTAACTGCAGAGTAATTTGGTGCTGGTCTTGGCCCAGCTACAACTGGCTGGGAAGGTGGCTGCGGAGGAGCTGCTGCTGCAGGAGCCGATGTATTCTCGCCAGAGGAGGATTCCTGTAATGTCTCCTGGTTCGGTTCAGGCTCTGTTGCCATGGGCGAATCCACATCCATCGTTGGGGTTTCAAGATAGAGAAATGGAGATCAGAGGTCAAGCGATGTGACCATGGATCGAACCCTAACCCTAGGTCCTGCTTCCGCTGTGAATTTTCAGGAATTAATCTCGGATCGGAGAAAAAAGATAGAGAGATTGGCTGTCCTCCTATCCGATTGACTGGTCGAGATCTACACGAAATGGGAAAAGGAAGGGTTGAATTGACAAAAAAAAAAATTAACAAAATTGGAAGGAGAAGGGATGGAAAATGGAAAGGGAGAGGATTGAAGGGAGGAGAGGCGAGAGACGAAAGGGGAAGAGAAAAGAAAGATAATTCTAAAAACTGTTATAATAAAAATATTTCTATTTTTGTTTCCTATGACTATGATGTTAGTTTATTTCTATTATCTGGCTTTGATTGAGCTTTTCGTCGGACAGTTCAGGTCAGGCTTACACTCTTTCTTTCTCCACACCGAGCGGGTCGGGTCGGGAAAGCTACTTCATTTAGTCTCGGATTACATCATCGCAATACAATCTATGCTAATGACAATGGGTCCGGATACTTCTCGCTTTATATTTGGAATTTCTCTTTTCCCTGCGCTCCAGGAGCACGGTGGTTTCTCGTAAGTCTTGGGACTAAAAGGCAAGAAATTTGTTTCTCAAAAGACTTTGGCGAATGTTTCGGACATTTCGGACCTGTATGAACGGTTGGTACGATTTATAATTTTAGAGGGATTTACACTTTTTTCCCTGATTACTTATTTACTTTCACAGCCTCACCTCGTTAATTTGAGTTCGTTTCCTTTGATAAGTATTTGTTATCGTAAACAGAAACAATCTCTATTTGGCGACTTCAATTTTCAGTTTCGAGTAGTGTTTAAATTAAAAACTTTCCAGGGTTGTATGGCAAAAAGTTGCTCTGAGCTTCTTTTCTTTTTAGTTTTATAAGAGGTTCCTACTGAAAGGAGCTGGCGAGAGGCGACGGCGGAGAACTTGTGGGACCCACAAGGTACAAAAGTGTGGTGACTGGGAGAACCGGCATCTGGCGGTTAGCTAATGATGAAGGACCGAGTTCTTTCCCTGCGACAGCCGACAGGTGTAATTATGCAAATTTTTCTATCTGCTCTATTTGAAAAAGTGATTGACTGCGCCTTAAATGCTATCTCATATTTCACTGGAGGAGAAAGCTTAAAGTCCTATCTGGTACAAATCTTGATGCAAATAAAAGGCTTGATCTTATTCAGGAGTCAAAATAACAACAACTTACAGCCAATACACACCACTTTCACGGCTCCATCTATTTGACTATGTCCATTTGTCATTCAGTAACCGCAAGGTGCTTGGGGAAGGAATATAATATTTGTAGTGAAAGAACCTATTTCATTTTCTAATGTACCTGAAAGATATTGAGTTGGTTGCGTATTGCAGAAGTTGGTCTGATGAAAGAAAATTTCATCAGCATTATTACGCTAATGATTCGCTATTTAAAAATATGAAACATTCAACCATGAATTGACATAGAAACAAATATATCTGTGACTCTTACACCCTCTTCATTCTTCGTTTATTTTATGGAAACACAAAAGGCCTTTATTTTATTTATTTTTAAAATATTTTCACCATGATGTTAAGAACTGGTGTTTTTAACAATTCTCTCTCTCCATTCTGGACATGAAAACTTAAAATTATGTTGTGGAGGATTAAATATAATTTGGTTAAGGATTTTTTTTATCGGCGTACCTAAACCATCCAGTCTAATGGTAAAAATTATGTTATTTAAATTTTGTTCGCTCACAATTAATGAAAGTTGTATAGTAATGTGCCATTCTATATTTCACAATCACAAAATTAAGGCATATGAACATTATTCCATTCATCTGTGTATTCTTTTTTTGATACATATATTTAATATGTTGATTCTTAATTACAAGTATTACTTAAATTAGAATATTAAAATTATAGATGTTCTGTTGATATCTGTAACATGTATTAAATCATAATAAATTATAATTGATTTTTAAATCAACTCAAACTCAATGCATATGCTATTTGGAAAATGAAAAACATGTCAGCATTCTAAGTCTTCAAATTTTAATAATAATTTCGGAAAGTGTATAATATTAGATGTACGTTAGAACTACATTTTGCTCTTCAAAGTGTATAATATTTTTTTTTAGTAAAAATAAGAGTTGCATAGCTTTTAAATGTCCAACAAAATATCTTCATCCATGTTTCGATGTACAACCTTATATGGTAATATGGTGAGCTCAAAGTGTATAGATCCTGAAATTGAAGTTGTGTAGAGCGAAGAAAGACCTCACTAGCTCGGAGCACCCTTTTGATTAATTGGACTCGGAGAGAAAGTTGATTTACAAAAATAAATCGGTGTCTAGCTTTGGCAAAATGGCAAAATCAGAAGTTTGATGAATTGTGAAAATTTTACTATTTTACCAGCACAAAGGCACATAAAAGAACAGGGGACAATAACTTAATTATGAAATTATACAGGGTATCTACATATATTTGGATTAGAAGTAAAATCGAATGATGTTTGGCAAAATGTTGACCTAGTTTAAGAAATTATTAATTCATAATCTGACGTCATACTAAAAGCGGTCAAACGGTCAGTCAATGATTCTACAGATTAGTGATTAGGATGCTGACCTATGATCGAGATTTAATTAATTTATGTATTACTTATTTTTCGAAAGAAATTGTTCTCTCTCTGACAGACATGCTTTAAGGACCAAAAATAATTTAGATGGAACTTAAAATCTGATGCGCTCCTACTTTGTTAGGTATCATGTGAACTGGATGTACTTGAATTATAATTCTTGCTAATGATATCGCAAGATGGATTTTGATGTTAAAAATTTGAAATATCTAACATATTTGCTAAATCGATGATAAGTATATTGAAAACAATATTAGGACTTACTTCGGATTACCCCATATGCATTTGCCATAATAAAAATGACGAAGTTAGAAAAGTGAAAGCGACACGGCTCTTCCTGACACTATTCTTTTCTACTGTAATTCAGATTTTATCCCGATAATATAGTTCTCAAATAAATAACTAACAATATAATTTTTTTAAATATATTTAATAAAATTTTACATTGACAAAAATTGGACACAATATTTTAAAATATAAAATAATAATGATAATTATAATAATAAATAATATAAATAAATGCATAATAATCTATAAATGAATATATAAAAAAGTTGGATCATTTTAAGAGTTAAGTTTCACTTTAAGTATATTACACACATTATTTTAAATGAGTAGAGAGAAACTATTTTATATAAATCCTTAGATTCAAGAAGATGAAAAGATTTAAACAAAATCAATAGTAAAAAAAGTGATGATGTGGTATGCTTGAAAAATTTAGAAGTTTAACCCTCTTTATATTATGAATTATATATTTATTTACTTATTTGTTTATTTTTTATTTTAATAAAAAATATTTCAAAATTTTAATATTGAAATCCCCATTTCAAACTTTTTAAGGGGTATATGGATTGTCAAATAAACGGTAAAAGGATACGTTAAACTATTAATTCAGTGTGTAAAAAAATTATGAAGAAAGTTCTAATCCAAATAATGCGAAAAGAAAAAATATATAATTTTGTTAATAGACTAACAAAATTCTGTTTGAAATAATATGAATTTGTTGTTCTTACAAAATATTTGGAAATAAAAACTAACAAATGTCTGCAGAGAAAAAATATATATATATAAAAACCATATCCAAATTAATGAAAAATTATTATTATTTCATCAATGCTGCACGTATTCACATACGATATTACGATGTATTTCATCTGTATATTAATCAGCTCCTGCATCAGATTTGAATTCATAAAATGATAAAAATACATTCCAATCAGGCATCAGCATATGTAGTGCATGTACAGTTGTACTTTTGACCAGTGGTCGTATCCAGAAATAATCTGTAGGGGTGCCATAACTAATATCTTTTATATATATATATATATATATATATATATATATATATATATATATAAGTTTCTAAGATACATGATTAAATGATAAAAAAATATTTAACATACGATTATCATAATGTTTTACTTTTCTAAAGGTAAATGTTGAAGAAAATAAATATTAGATTGAAGATCAAATGTATACCTAAGTAAGAAATACTTAATCGATGAATTATTCTTCATATCTTGAAGCCAAAATAAAACATCAAAAATAACCTACATTGATAGAATTAAATTATCAATTATAATGAATCCACATATCACAATCATAATGATTTAAAATTTTCAAATAGAAAACGTACCGCTAATGTCTAATTTGAGATAGTTGCATTTTTCGAGTCTTCATATTTTGAAAACGCTGTAAAATCCTTTCATCGTCAATAGTGATAAAAATATCTCGCTCAATGTAACAAACCATGTTATCATTCATCCATTCATTACCCATCTTGTTGCGCAATTCTGTCTTAATGATATTCATCGCTGAGAATGCTTTTTCAACTGTTGTTGTTGCCACGGGTAAGATCAAGGGCAACTCAATGAGGCGATATACTAATGGAAAGCATAAATGTCTTTCAGTTTGAACCATTTGGATGGCAAATGTTGCAAGATCATGACAATCTGAAAATTCTGAACTATTTCGCACATCATAAATGAATGTGTTGAGCTCGCCTCTTAAAAATGTACGGTCAACTGATGAGAAGTCAGCAAAATAAATACTAGCAAGTTCAAGAAGTTTATCGTGATCAAATTTAGAGAAAGAGTCTCTTGGATCAAGACAAGCAATGCATTTCAATAAATTAGTAGATGTTTCACTAAATCGTTCATCCATCTCAAAAAGTAGCGGGTCAAGCACAGCCAAAAAAATATCAACACGGTAGCGATGCGAGTACTTCACCATTTGACCATCACGTCTTGACTTACCTACAATAAGAACAACAAAAAATTTAACAACAAAGCATTCAATTCCAAATCAAGGATAATAATAGTGATAATAACATGCCTTGACTTACATCTTGCTGGTATTTTATCATCCATATTAGGCACTGGAATTTTCATATTCATACAAAAACCCTTTACTTCTTCCAATAATTTATCATATCCATTGTCCCTTAAGTGTTGCACATTTTGCTTGCAACAACAATCAAACTAACTGCACGAACGATGTTATGATATTTTCTTTGCAGTGCATGTCATAACTCACTAGTACAACCTAAAACTTGTAGCATTAGATGCATTATAAATGCAAATTCAAAACTCTCCATTTTCTCTATAAACCCGCAGCTGTGGTTTTTTGTGTCAAATTAGTTGCATCATCACTCACATTATCCAACATTTTCAATACCTAGTCCCACATTGTAAAAAGGCAAACCAACGTTGTGTGATGTGAACCCCATCGGGTATCACCTGGTCTTGCAAGACTAGTTTCTTGATGTTTTCCTCTTCCCGAAAAAATATCACCACTCTCTAATTTCATTACAATCATGTCATGGTAATCATGAAGTAATTGATCTTTTCTTTTGCAAGATGCACCTACAGTATTGACAATTAAAGTGGTATAATTAAAAAAATCGGCTACAGATGAACTGCACTTTGCAACAGCAACTGATGAGCAAAACAATGAACATAAAAGACATGAGCATTTTCATCCAAAATTCGTCTTTGCAGCCCATTGAATTCTCCTCTCATGTTTGAAGCACCATCATATCCCTGACCTCGTAATCTAGAGATAGATAAACCATGTCGAGCAAACAAAGTCTCCAATGCTATTTTTAATGAAGATGTCATAGTGTCAGAAACATGCTCAATGCCAAGAAAACTATCAATCACATGTCCTGTCTTGTTTACAAACCTACATAGCAATAAATCAACAACAATAAAGTTAAGAGTTAAAAATATTATTTTAGTAATGACTAATTGAATTTAGAAGCATTAGTTATCAACCTCAAAACCACAGTCATTTGCTCCTTAACTGATGCATCACGAGACTCATCAACAAGTACGGCAACACAACTTATCTCCAAGCTCATTACTAATGGCAAGTGAGGTCTCTTCTGCACAAGCTTTCACCATCTCTTTTTGTATACTCGGGGAAGTCATCTGATTATTCCCAGGAGCATTTTCATAAAGTACTTTAGCAATTTCGGGTTTTCTTTCTTTATACCAGTTTAGTAACTCCAAAAAATTTCCTCTATTGCTAGAACTATGAGTTTCATCATGTCCACGAAAGCAAGAGCTTGCAATAGGAGAAATCTTGTAATATGTAAAATAGAAGTGAGGCGTATTCTGTATGCAATCTCAGCTTCCTTGCTATGTGCAGATAACACATATGATATGCTTTGTTTTTTTTTATTTTTGAAATCTTGACAAAGTCGTCTTGCATAGTTGTGGCAAGAGTTTACTCCACCTACATGATCTTTAAAAGTTTCCAATGCTTTCCTCCAATTATTAAATCCTTCTTGTGTGAAGACTTCATATCCAAATTTTCACCTCTCATTTGTTAATTAAAAAGATAACAATAAAAACAATAAGCTGAATCATTTTCTACACTATATTCTAACCAATCAATTTTTTTGAACCATGATTCTTGAAAAGTCCTAAAATGATCTCCTTGTTGTTTGCGAGGAAAATTATGACCAATTGGTTGAGTTGGACCATTCAACAAATATGCTCTTCTAATTTCATCTCTAATTTCATAGTCATAGTCGTCAATTGGCTTGCGAAGCCCAAGGTCAGCAATTACTTCACTTGAACTCAACTCGACACGTGCTTTCTTTTGTGCAAGCACTCCCCCACCAGATGATAAATGCAAACTCCTTTCATTTTCATTATTCTTTGACTTAGGTTTGTAATACTTCTCCATACCTAGCAAAATTGAGGTAGAAAAGATATAAAAGACAATGGAAGTGCAAAGTCTATTATTTTGTAAACTATAATTTATTGTTTATGTCAGGAGGTCGTCATTTTGGTTCATTAATAGAAGAACTATGCAAAGATTGATGGTAAAATATGCAAGCAACATCATTGATTATATGCATGAACAACTATATTAATTTTAGATTTTTACATTATAGACTTTAGCATAAAATCTTCTTGTTTTTATTCTTATCTTTATATTCAAACTTGCTATGTTCAATTTACCCAAACCGACTTGACACCTCTGTGTACTTCATATAATTTAGGAGAAGAAGAGAAAATCAATCAATTACGGTGAAACTTTTGTCGGAAGAGATTTTTACCAATCAGTTAGGCGCGGAAGAGGGCCAAGAGGCGATCACCGGTTGGTGCGTCTCGCGTCGAAATAGAGGAAGGGAGAGGAGAGCGGAAGAGGGCAAGAGGCGATCACCGGTGGGCGGTGGCGGTTTGGTGCGTGACCGATGGGCGGTTTGGTGCGTGACCGGTGTGCGTGACCGCTACTCACCACCGTCAGTGAGGCACAGAAGAGGCGATCACCGGTGGCCGTGGGCGGTGGCGGTTTCAAACCGTGACGTGCGTCTGAGCGTCTCGATCTCGCGTCGCGTCGAAACAGAGGAAGGGAGAGGGGAGCGGAAGAGGCGATCAGCGATCAGCGATTCAGCGACGTATTTTTTTTTGTATACGTAAGATCAAAACAGAAGAGAGAGGCTGGGCGTCTGGGCGGATGGGCGGATGAAGAGTTTAATTATTTTACAAAGGGTTAAGGGGCTGATAAATTTTTCTGGGTTAAGGGGGTGCCAAGGCCCAGGCCCTAAATCCGCCCTTGCTTTTGACAGTACTAAATTAATTAAAAACTTCCTATTGCATTATGCATCTTTCTCAATAGATAATCAGAAAACTATTATATTGCGTCCAATGACGGCCTTTGAAAGTGGAAAGGATCTTGCTTTCCTCCCTCGGAGGCAAGAAAGGATGCGACCGCCATTATCCTAGGGTTGCAAACGATAATAAAATATTCAATTTTATTTATGATCCGATCCGAAAAATAATAAAAATTATCTGTTTCATATTCGTATCCGAAAATTTTTAACGGATATTAATACGGTTTGGCTATTACCTATCCGTAACCGTCCGTTTAGCTATTATCCGTCAATATCCGACATTATCCGAAGATATCCGATCCGATATTATCCGATTTTATCCGAATACATATCCGAAAAAATCTCATTATGTATTTTTAATTATTTTTTTGCATACATTACAAATCTAACTAATTTTATATATAATTTGTGCTAATGTATCATATTTTTTAATAATTCATTGATACATTTGAACTATAATATAATGATAATTAATATTTAATTTTTATAATTAATAATTCTATCAAAAAATAATATGCAATTATTTTTTTAATAGTATATATAATATTTTTACTTAATATCTGAAATATATCCGTATTTGTATATATATCCGTCAGATATCTGATCCGTATCCGATATTCATTGAATATCCGATCCGTATCCGTATTTGAATCCGTATCCGAAAAATTATAACGGATATGAATACGATAAAAATATTATCCGTCCGTATCCGATCCGTTTACATTATCCACAGCTGAGCACGCTTTATAAATTTATTATATTATATTTTCTCAAACAAATGTAAAAGACAGAAGAAAACGAAGTATCGAACTGTAGTAGTACATGTTTTTTAATCCTAAAACCTTCTGAAATGACCTTATTAATAAATAATTAATACATACATGGCTTTAATTAACCTTGGAATTAGTTACAGCTTTACAGAAATGATCCGGTATTCATCCAGTATTCCAAGACCGCTTTGTGAATTGTGACCATACCGGATTGTATAGAAAGAAATAAAAAATATATTTAGTATCTTCCTCTCCAGTACCAGAACACTTGTAACTTGTTAGACAGGCTATTCGGGCTGTTTTATGGTGTTAAAACCGAATTAAAATTACTTCTTTAACATGTATGCACTTTTTTTAGGCTAAACTAAGGCTGGTAACGAGATGAGTCTGCCCAACCTTATTTTGGCTCATTAGTTTAACGAGTCCGCTCGACTCATTAAATATTTTCAAGTCAAAAGTTTTAATTTGAGATTGACTCGTTAAATTAACGAGTTAACCGAGCTGACATGTTAAAGTTCGTTAAGACTTAATTTATAATTAATAGTTAATAATATAACTAATGTCAATATATTTCACATAAATTTAATATAATAATTTAAATATATATCATATTACAAATACTTACTATACTAAAAATTCATAATAATAATAATAAAAATAATAAATATTAATAGTTTACTAAGCTTAAAGAGTCGAACCAGCCAAAACTCAAACTTAATTCATTAACTTAACGAGCTTAACGAGTCGACTCGTTAACGACTCAATCTACTCACGAGCGAACCACGAGTCATGAACTTTTTTATCAGCCCTAGCTTTACAAACAAAAAGTAAAATCAATCACAAGATACAACAAGTCGAATTAAAGACTAAAATAATTTACTGACATTTAATTAAATAGACCAGTTCTGCATGATCTACAACTATAATAATATTTAAAGTGAAAATCATTCCAACTAAAAGCATTTGGTACAATAAAAATCTAATTAACCTAACCATTCGGACCCCCCTAAAAGTTGCTCTCCTGCTTATTAAAAGCGTGATGACTTGAGTCAGGTACAAATTAGAAATCAATTCACTAGCAAGACACAAACTAATTTGAACTCAGATCAAACTTGAGTTCTACACGAACCTCACGTAACTGTATTATCTAAATGTTAGTTCTTTATGAAATTATTTCTTTCATACAAAGTCGAAATGAAGTGTACAGAGCAAGATAAAAAATGAAATGATATCAATTTTTCATGCATTATTAATAGTTAAGCAAGGCCTTTTTTCAAAAAAATTAAAATAAAATAAATAACTGACTTTCTTCACATTAAAAGATATAAACTTTAGACTTATATGATACACATCCGAGTATATCACGATGATTTCATATCCACAATCATTATTTAGTAATTAACATTTTCCATTGGGCTTCGATCCGAGAAAAAAGTTATTGAATTTTTTAAATATAAAATTTACACTATGCAAATTAATTTTAAACTCAATTTACTTGCAAAATGCTAAAAACATATATAATAAATATTACAATTAGTTATATACACATAAGGTGATTTAGATAGAATAATCTAAAAAATAAATTATTTTAGAGTTAAATTGTATATTAGATTAGATGTATCATATTCATCTCTTTCAGATAAGAATAAAGAAAATAATACATGAGCCATCCGATCAAAATAAATGAGAGGAGAAAATAAAACCAATGGCATAGAACATTTGTGATGTGATATAACTAGAAAACTTTGAAGACTAACTTCTTTTATATATTAGGAATTATTTGATCTGAAAAGATAAATTCATTGTCATATTAAATAAAACTAAGAATTAGAAATGCCAAGTTGTCAAAACAATTTTTTTTTGGCCCTCCAATGATAGTACCGCTTTCTTTTTAAAAGATCGCGATCTTTAAACATCTTATTTCTTCTTTCCTTCTGGTACAATATTGGAATCTTTCGATTCAGATGCTTAGAACCGTTAACCGAAAGTATACTACATAAAGCTAATTTAATTACTACTACAAAAACGTAGAAACCACTTTCGATGAAAGATTAAAAGATAAT
Source organism: Schoenoplectus tabernaemontani (assembly GCA_037127355.1). Lineage (NCBI taxonomy): Eukaryota > Viridiplantae > Streptophyta > Magnoliopsida > Poales > Cyperaceae > Schoenoplectus > Schoenoplectus tabernaemontani. The sequence continues at coordinate 11,416,669 of CM073744.1, read as the reverse complement.
TAGTGGCCACAAACTTCATTCCATTTTTTTACTAACAAAAACATGATCCTATATATAAGATAAATTACACTTTATATATCGGAATCATAATCTAGGAATTAGGATTTAGTAGTGAAGTTATAGATTTTTAGGTTCTTAAGTTTTTCATCGGATACTAAGGACATAGGATTTAGGCTTGTACAATTTATACAGACTTGCTATTACTATACTTACTTTTTGGGAAAGACTATTACTATACTTATTAAGACTACTGTCGGGAGTATTTTGTCACATACCCAGTTCAGTTCGTTACTCGTTAGAAACAATTTTCAACGATCGGATACATTGTATCGGACAATACGACGAAAGAACAAATATATAGTGATTCTTACACTAGTATTAAAGAACTCCGCATATCATGGCATCACTGTTGATGTGCGAATCGCTAGCCGCACCATACAAATCACAATCGGTTTGTTGCTTCTTTCACCACTTTTAGCGCTTGGTTTCGCCAAGCAATTTTAATCATAGCACCACTACTTTTGTCATCTCAAAACGCCTTTGCATTTTGTACAAATTTATTTACTGTAAACTTAGTCATCGATATCTGATTTTCTTTAACATTGCAATTATTCCTTGTTTTTTATACAGCAATTTCCACTTATTCACATATTAATATCTTAATTCACAAGTAAAAGTAAACATGAATAAAATATCTGGGTTAACTAAATGAAAAAAAAACATATCTGATAAACATATTCTTCCAATTTAATAAAACTCACATACTGCAAATCTATGAAGCATATATATTTTTCATATTAATTTTTGCATCTCATCCTCCTGACAGCAGCACCTTACCAAACTAAATAACCGCTGTCTGCAAGCGCAGTTCCTAACCCCTCCCACTTCCACTTCCACCAATAGCTGCAAAATTAACAGCAGGCTTCTGGAAAACCCTTACAACTGGCATACCATCACCACCATCATTTCCTACACGCCATGACCTATCCTTCTTCCTCTGCGGCTTCTTGTGCTGCTTATGTGAACCTGCCTTCTTATTCTCCCTCTTCTTCACAACCTTACTGCCTTTTGGGACTGAATCAAACTCTTCCATGTCATCCAACTCACGTCTATCAGGCATAGACCCTGATGAGGGATCAGGCTCCTCACCATCTGAACCCGACCTGATATCCTCCCCCTCCTCAGATTCACCTGTATCCATTCCCGGTGGCAACTCAAAATGGGGCAACTTCCCATCAATGTAATCCTTGAGCATCTGGCGCGCAGCCCGGGTCTCATCTGGTAACCCACTAGATGCAACATGGCCCCTTGAAGCACAATAAGCACGCAACAATTCGTAGGATGTTGGTGGCCTGTTTTGTGGTTCATAAGGTTTTGGGTTGGGCAGCCTTATATTATAGATTCGCTCAAGTTCACAGCGTGCAACCCGGTTTGATACTACCTGTACTGCCTCCCTGTGCTGAGTCATGCGGTCAATTGGTAGAACACCACACGCTACCATTTCATGTCTTGAGCTCGAAAATGAAGGGAAAACTAAGCCAGGGCAGTCACACAGTACCAGCTCGTCAGAGATTATTAGGGTTTGAAAATGCTTTGTCTTGCCAGGAGTCGAGGTCACACCAGTGCGCTTTGCTCCTACCAGTGCATTAATTGTAGAGCTCTTGCCAACATTTGGGTAACCAACAAATCCTATAGTTACTTGTCTTTTGTTGGATGCAGCTGATGAACTTGATGAAGGTCTATCTTTGGCTGTGACAATTGTTTCAGCCTCAGCTTGCAACCGACTTAGAAGCTCATCCCGCCCATAAATTTTGGTATCCAAACTATCAGTCTCTTGTAGCTCAGGTTCCTGGATCAGCTTCTTGCCTTCTAAAGCAGCCGAAGCAGCTTTGGCCGACCAGAAAACAAAAAGAATGTCATGTTGGTGGAAGTATTCAGCCCATTTCTTTCTGCAGTTATGAAATTAAAAGAGGCATTACAAATTGTACAGTAAGTAATAGGTGGATGTAGGTGGAAGAAATGTAGTTCATGTTCTACCTGATATTAAAGGGTAAGAGGTCTGCTTTATTAACAAGAAGCAATGTTCTCTTGTGTTCATCTATTTCCCGCGCATATTCCTGTATTTTAGAGAAAGAATAAGCTCGTTCAACCTCCAGGATTTGTTCATACAGCCAGGCTAGGAGTAAATACTACACAAGTACAATTCTCGGGTGAAAACACAAATTTTCTTTTCTGAGCCTGAGCCAGATGTTTATGCCCTAAATAACTCAAAGCATAAACCTCTCCATTAAATAGAGAGGTGCTCTGCTGTGGTTAAATTTTTTTTTAGCATTTATTGTATTTGAATGAATCTTTTTTAGCATTTATTGTATTTGAATGAATCACAGCCATCAATCTCAACCAGGTCCCTCCATCTTTAGTGCAAAGTCTGATGCATACCAGAACTCGCCTTAAGTAAAAGTCCAAGATCAATACCCTTCTGCATTTTCTTCGTGAAACATAGAAGAGCACAAAGCTATGTATTGTACAGAATCAAAGAAAAGAAGGGCACAAGTGACATCATATACCTCGAGATCAGGGCAGCGGTAGAACAAGGGATCCCTGGAATCAACTACCATCACTATCTACAGAAATAAACCAGAAAATGCAAATGTAGTGTAAGCGACCACTTCATTAAAGGTTTCCTAAAACAAAGACAGACAATTCAAATGATGATACCATTTAATAGAGGCATGCACATTATTACAGCAAATAAAACTTAAATTTGTTCAATTAGACGTCAGATCATTTTCCAATTAACCGCCCTCATGTTCAAGTAGTAAATCAATTAAAAGCTCAATTGAGCCCCCTGAAATTCTCAATGGTTCGATTGATCACTGGCCAGTGGCCTGACAATAGAACCAAAAAGAATGAGCCTGCTGCACAGCTCAGTATTGACCACAAAACAATAGTGAAATATCATATTGATGTTACTGGAAAGCACTAAGCAAAACTGAAGGATCACATTTACGTTATTTCCACAACTTATGCCTCAGGTTGGAAACTTAAATACAAGTAGGGTCACTGAAAAACTATACCAGGTCACTACGCTCAAGCACTCTCCAAAGCTGCCTCCATATATCAAGATTCTTCTCATAGGGAGTGAGCACAAGCTTGTCATTCTCCTCCAATCTACATAAACAATCAGTTAAATATACTTACATCAATTTCGGTCTGGTAACAGTTTACTACTGATAAATTTTCAGTCACAACCTAGACTGGCACTGGGGTAGAACATTTTCAGGAAAAGCTCAAAAGAACAATCAACCAACAAGATCAATAGTGAAGTGCAGGAGAAAATTCACACACACACAGAGGTACAAAAAGGTTTTGAATCTGACCTTGCAAGCTTTCGACGCCATTCTAAGAAAGCTTGTTTTTCATTTGCATCCAGTTCTTCCACTGACATATTAGAATACCATGGCGGTCTACAAAAGTATCAAAACAATTTCTTTACAACAGTAATTTATTATACAAACACACAATTAACAAAGCGTTACAGTACCAGCAACTCCTGTTTTCCCCTTATTTCGCAAGAATGTTCAACTAAACCCAAATTGAGCTCATATCTCGCTGTTTATACTGAAATAGTAAGAAAGAACAGCACCTTCGAGGAACTTTTAGATTGCTTGCATGCAAAGACTCCTCCTCTTTCTGCGCTTGCCTCCGCTCCTCTGTATTCATGTCTCCAGCATCATCACTTCAGCCAATAAAATAAGAAGAAAACAGGAAGCAGTTAACAGAAAAAAACAGAAAAGAGGAGGAAAAAAAACAAGAAAGCCAGAAAAGGAATGGCATGGAGAAGGATGAACATACACAGAGATGAGGAGATCAGAGGGGCCAGCACCCGCAGCAGCACCACCGGATAAAAGGAGGGAGGGATCATCGGATTTGTCGATGATTGCTTCGATTTCGTCGATCTCGGTGTAAGATTCGAGAACCTTGCGGTTTTGAAGGTGGAGCGCACGGCCTTTCTCCTTGGCCTCGAGCGCCATCCTGTTTTGCTGCTTTATCAGAGCACGACCTAGCCCCTCCGCTCTCTCCTTCTTTCCTCCCATTATCTTTTTCTTTTTCCCCTTAAGTTTCTGTTCTTATTCGAACCCTTTCTCTTCCTTCTCAGCTAAACCCTATTTCGCGTGAGAAATGGGACTAGGAGTGAGATGGAGCCAGGATCCCAACAGGGGGGACGATAGATTAATGGAGCAGCCGCCAAGCCGACCGAGTATCCCGATGTGCAATTGACCGTTGTGTAAGGGGACTTAGGCTGTTGATTTCCAAATCGACATCTTTTTCGGCCTTTTTTTCATTTTTTTTAAAAATATAATTATTATTAAATTAATATTAGTGAGTAAGGCTATTTTAAAATATACGAATGGCAGCGCGCCACTGCTATTGACACGTTTGGCTGCTATATAACACGACGTTGCGCGTTTCCTCCCCACCCTTCGCGTTGCTGAAGAGAGAAAACGAGAGAAAAAAAAGAGAAAAAGAGAAAGAGAAAGAAAGAGAAGAGAGAAAGAGAAAGAAAGAGAAGAGAGAGAAAGAGAAGAAAATAAAACAACGTACGGGACGAGATCGAGTGCGAAAGATTATTGGATATTGCTATCGAAAATAATATTTTATTTATCTAAATAATTAGAATTGAAATATAAATTGTAGATTAATTATAGAATTATTTAATTATAATTTAATTATAGATTAATTCTTAATTAATTATGTAGATTAAATTATATAATTATTTAATTATAGATTAATTGTAAAATTATTTAATTAAAATTTAATTATAGATTAAATTATTTAATTATAGATTAAATTATTTAATTATAGATTAATTATAGATTTAATTGCAGATTAATTGTAGTTTAATTGTAGATTATTATTTTTATTTAATTATAATTTAATTTTATATTAATTATAGATTTAATTGTAGAATTATTTAATTATAATTTAATTATAATTTAATTATAGAATTATGAAATTATAATTTAATTGTAGATTAATTGTAGCTTAAATTGTATAATTGTAGAATTATGTAATTGTAATTTTAGATTAATTATTGAATTATAGATTAAATTATATAATTAATTAATTATAATTTAATTATAGATTATTTATTAACTATTTATGTAGAATGATATATATTTAATTTGTTCTTTAATTGTAGATTAATTATTGACTTAATTGTAGAATAATATATATTTAATTAGGCTTTAATTGTAGAATGGATTAATAGCTTTTAATTATAGAATAGCTTTTATTTGTAGATTAATTTTTAAATATAATTTAATATATTATTAAATTATAATTTAATTATAGATTAGTTTTTAATTATAGAATTTATTTATTATTTAATTATAGAATAGATAAATTAGAAATTACTTAGAAATTAAGTATAAATTAACTATAAAGTAATTATAAATTAAATATGAATTATTTATAAAATAATTACAAATTAATTATGAATTAATTATAAATAATTAGAAATTAATTAGAAATTAATTATAACGTTATTAGAAATTATTATATATGTAAAATTAGTTCTGCAATGAAATGTATATGTCGTCATTTATCTCTCTGACGAGAAACATCGGACACACTATAGTCAGGCAGAGGTACATTATATTTTAAAAAAATTAATAATATATATATATATATATATATGAGAAACTAAATATGAAATAAAAATTACAGAGAGATAACAATGTCATTCGATTCCGCACTTATCGTCCGACGATACCATACATCTCGCACATTCAAGGTAGGTTGTGAGATATGGGATTTATTCATCTCGCCAGGCTACGTGAGATTTATGTTCAAGAAGCGGAGGTCCGCAACTTGAATATTGATACGGGTTTATTGAGTGCGTTAATGGAGTTTTGGAGGCCAGAAACTCACACGTTTCACTTCAATTTTGGCGAGATGACCGTGACTCTAGAGGTAAATAGTCAAATATTATTAATTTTATTGCAGTATTAACAAGAGTTTATAGTAATGGGAAAAAAATTTAGGACGTCGCATGTCTGTGAGGTTTATCCACCATTGGTAAGCTGGTGACTGGATATACTGACGGAGATTTCTCGGCATACATCCGTCAGTTATTTGGGTAGGATGATATATCAGCATTCTATAAGGATGGGAGGTAATTGCCGATATGCGTAGATGACTGTGTGGACTCGTACACTTGTCGGCTTCCACTTATTTACTTTCCGATAGTGGAGTGGTACTATCCAAAGCGAGTGAGGCGACAGTTCGGCTTACTTCAGTCAGTCCCGCCTTCGCTTCCTGAGGTATTCTATCATATATACTAAAAATATATATTTTTTGTATTTATTATTTCTTATACTAACTATTTATACATTTATACTAATTATTTTTACAATCATTTGTGGAGGAGCATCAGAAATTGTCCGCGCTTGGGTTCAAGAAAAAAGATTATGAACTTGAGACAACATCATCAGGCGTATGTGGACAGATGGGATGAGTTGCCTCCACGAGACCCGAATGAAGAAGAGTGAAATGCGGAGGACTATGGGAGGTATCGACAATGGTTTGACGTCTATGGAGCCGCTAGCAGACCACTTGAGGCGAGTGATGCGGTACCTCCTGTACCATCGACGGCAGAGATCCCTGACGTGGGCTACATTCCTTACATACCTCACAGACAACGCGCACATTATATTAAAATTTATAAAATTTATATATCTATATGCACTAATCGGTAATAAGTAATATATATGTAATCAATGTGTAATTAATATATCGCTAGAGTTACAAAGAATGCACTGAAGGCGGTCCGATGGGCGGTCACCAAGGGATGGAGACGGTTTGGCAAGATTACACTCTCCGATTGTAAGGGCATTTTGAGGATGCAAGCATGTCTCATAAGATGGACGAGCTTCTACATACGGCGGGATTACCTACTGATATTGATGCTATTATGGATTCGATGGGTGATTCCGAGACTGCACTGACTTCATCGACTTCACATCCCCCACACTTCCTCTATGAGAATGCCAACTTCGCGTCTATTCTCGGCAGCGTGAGTATTGTATACCTTAATTTAAAATTTTAATATATGAACAGTGTAATTGTAACAACTTGAACCGTATTAAATAGCTGTTAGAGAATTACGATTGGAACGACGTTATTGCTAGGTTGTTTGCTGATATTCTTGATCTATCGGGTACACAGTTCTCAGATCCATTCGGGACTCAGCGTTTCTCATAGACCCAGCACATACTAATGGATCATGTACTGCCACCTCAGCAGTACGATCCGCATTATGACCGGTAGTACGATCCGGCCCAGTATGTTTTTCCTTCCGGGTCTAGAAAGTCATCGCATATTCAGGATGATGCTGCAGAGCCTGCACAGACAGAAGATTTCACTCCACTTGCTCTTGGTCGGGAGCAACGTGATGTTCATCCACCACCTCGATATACACCTGACGTGGTTAATTGTTTGTTCTATAACTTAGTCAATATTAATTATTAAAAAAAATTAAATTAGCTCACTGATATACTATCTTTATTTTTGCAGACACGTCCGAGGGCACGTCGATCTGTTAGGCGTCGTCAAGAGTAGTGTTTTATTTTTTATCTTTATTATTGGATTATTTTATTATGGAGATTTTGTTGTGTTATTTTATTATTATATCTTTATTGTGACTTTATTGTTATATTTTATTATGACATTATTTGATTCTCTATTATGATTTTATTTGGTACTCTATTTTTAATATGGTAAATAATGTTTATCTAAATCAATTCACAGATTTTCTGCATAAATACAACGTACACAAAAAAAAATTCCTACGTGCGAAAAAATTTAAGATTCTACCTCCAAAATAGCTGGACATGGATAGAAATTGGTTCGATCGTAGGTTGGATAAGAATTGGTTTGATCGTAGGTTCGATAAAAATTGGTTTGATCGTAGGTTCGATAGGAATTGGTTTGATCGTAGGTTCGATAGGAATTTGTTTGATCGTGGGTTGAAAATATTCCCGCCAAAAAACTATTGCCGCTCGGTTGTTCCGCGGAATAATTTTCTTCATCAGCGGGATAATAATTTAAAACTGGTATTATTTTAAAGAAATGAAAAAGTTGGATATTTGACTTGTTTGTGTTTGTGAGAATTGAAGCGCGATGTGTTAGTGAGATGCAAAGAGACAGGCGAAAAATTTATAGGGAGCAAACACGCCACTAGCACTGACGTTTTCACTAAATGCGCCACTGGCAGTGGCGCGTTTGGTCAAAATGCTACTGGTAGTGGCACGTTTGGTCAAAACGCCACTGGTAATGGTGCGTCTGCTTTGCACGAGTGCCAGCGGCGCGCTGTCATTCGTATATTTGAAGTTTTACAGTTCTCACTCTTATTTTTAATAATATTAATTTAATAATTATTATTATGAAAAAAACTGTATTTTTTTAGCTCCACACGCACTGTTCTTTTTTTAACTTTCTTTTCATCTTTACTAGCATAGTGTCATTGCGTTGTAGTGGGAATGATAATATTATAAAGATGATAATTATTTTAAAAATAAGATGATGAAAATAAAACATATGATATATAATTTGAAAAAAAATTAAGAAAAAAATGATTTGATTCTTTGCACATATTTTTTATTTCACATGTGTAAAGTGTATATTAAATAATGCTTGCATACAAAATTTAAAAGAAAAATATGCAGTGTAGTTATCGTAAAAATTCTGAAAAACTCTTCTGTAAACTCATACTCCATACCTCATCATATGAAGTTTTTAATGAGTAACATGATATGAAAGTATTCTGACATATTTACACCAGCCATAAAGTTAAAAAAAATATTAAATGGCTACAGTGTTACATTACACTACAATGTTTCTTTAAATTCCCATTGATCAAAATTATAGCAAAATGCACAATACTATTGTAGGAAAAAGCAAGAATCGAAGCCATGACAATGAAGAAAACATTAAGACCACATTCATGCTCCAAAGGGTTGAACCAAACAAACAGCAGCCCAGAGAAAGTAAATGTAGCTAGATAACAAACAACAGAAATAACCAACAATGCAATATACCTGACAAGTTATAAATACGATTACATATTAATACATTAATAATACATGGAAAAAAAATAGAATTAAATGACATCTAGTTAAGAAAGAAATTGAATGTACCATTTTTGCTCTTCCTTCTCCACCCAAGAGTCAATCCAACTTGTTAAGAAGTCTAAAAGAATAACCACTTATATCAAAAGAAAGAAACCTGAGCCAAATTTTGACAGTGTCTTTGCACAAATAGAAAAAAAAGAAAGGAAACGGAAAATTAGGACCTTGCTTATTAGAGTAATTCAAATTAGAAGGTTCCAGTTTAATTTGAAAATAAAATTTATTGTGTATACCAGTATGAATACTAAAACTGATAGCAGTGTCTATGTCATGATATACAAAATCGTATGGATCATTGCCTTCTCTTTCATCTCCAGAGTACGGTACCATAAAAGTTAAGTTTGAGCTGGTCTCCCCTTCTTCAAATAAACCTAGAAGAGACACAAAACACATTAAATTACAGTACAACCTAGTCATTATATGAAAATACGTGATGAAATATGCGGTTGGGAAAGGGGATTATTTTATTACTGTCAATTTCTTCTCCAAACTCCAACGGAGATATCACAAGATCATTACTTTCATCAAAATCTGTAATCTCATCTGTTCAATTTTGAGGAGTACAATTATTTTAGAAATAAAATATCATTATATTCATATAATAACATAGAAATAATCAATAATTCATAATGAAAATTTTACCCAGGTAAATGTCTTTATCTAATTGTTCATCATGCTGATTGTCCATCTCTATATTACGTTGTATTATTTTTTCCATCTGACGCACTTGTTTGTTGATAAAAGCCAGTGTTTTTTGCATGAGATGGTTCATTCTCAATTGGACCGTGACAATTTGCATGAGAATCATTTGTTGACATGTTAGAGCCCTCCCCATAAATTCACTTTTTGTGGTAATCTCGCATATGTTTCTTTCTCATCTCTTTAATTGTTGAATCCATATTTTCATACCTTTTTTGGTACTGCAGCTACTTCGACCTGGAAAGGTGTATGGACACTAATTGGTAAGAAATGATTTACCTAGAGGTCTATTATGTTATATTAAACTAATATGACAACACGTGAATTTGTATAATAGGTATAATAGTCATATCAATCTTGATTACCAGTGGCATTCATACTTTTCAAAGCTTTAGTTATATTCATATCCACATCTGATCAGATGCACGTGTATATATACTGGTAATCAAAATTCATTTTTCTAGATTCAAGGATGATTGAAGTTTGGAATTTTTAAATTTGACCCTCAAAGACAAAATGTCACCCCTCCTACCTAAGTGTTAGAATCTTTCAAAGGAACTCCAACATCAGAAACTTAGCTTTCAAAACAAAATGTGATCCAATTAATTTTGCTTGCAACTGTATATAGACCCAATTAATTAATTGAAGAACAGTTTTTAGCAAAATCATGAATAGAGAGAAGATTATAGAATTTTAGACGGAAGCTGGATTATTAGTTTGATTTAATTTCAAGTTTTGTAGGGTTTAATACAAAAATCTATCTTAATGAGTTTGTAAAAAGAGAACTATGCTTCGTTAAAGGGTTTTTATGCAGATCAGTCCTTGTCTATTTTCGCGCATAATTACTGAAAACAACATGTAAATAGTAGTACCAATTCAATCTTAAAATTTGTTTTTAGATGATATATCAATAACCAGTGGAAAATTACTCATAATTATGGTGTTATTAGTTGTGTCATGCTAAATTTATGGAAACCAGATCAAACAAAAGTATCTTTGCAAATATAAATTAACCATCCAATCAAATATAGAAAAATTTAAAAATACAACACTCATATAAAATCATATTTAATATTTAATATTTATATTATTTATATAAATTAAATATCATCATGACTATGTATATATTATATACTGAGCAAATATATGTTTAAAGAGAAAGTAAATTTAAACATGACATACGTGGTTTGTCAACAATTACTTTCACTCGAGTGACCAAGATAATAGACTTTTCTTGAATGGCACAGACGCCCCTCACATGATCAGTCAAACATTTACCAGTCAAAACCAATGCAATGACATTGCTTCTGAAATTAAAAATGGTCGAGTACATGTAATCAATAAATTTTTAAAGTTTACAAAATATATTTACTTTAAAAAAAATTAAAATTAAATAAATGTGACTCACGTCCAATCTAGTAGATAAATGACAAAAGGAACACGATTTGCCCCAATGTATTTAACTTTATGTCCAAAACATACTTGACCGAGGACATCTAAATCATGAAAAAAAAATAATTATGATAGTTGATTAAGATTAAGTTAGATTGACAATAATAAAACATTATTTTGTAACTCTTGTCATAACTTAACTCTTATCATTTCTCAATAAAACAAAAGGCAAACGATTCAATATTAATAAATCATACCTATACCTCGGGGAAGGTTGCTGTTGTGTAAGTAGCTCAGGTGACCTCACCTAAAATTGAGATTTAAACAACACACCTGATCATCAGAACATCACAACATATGTACATATGTATAGTAAAAAATAAGCATAAAGGGTTTAGAAATAATCCTCTCAACACTAATGCCATCAACAAAGACTTCCACATCTACATCTAAATCTTCTAATGCACCAGCAAAGCTAGGGCCATCCATAATAACACCTAATCAAAAGGCAAACACAACTAATTATCAATAGATAATATGTAGATAAGGATTGATAAGCACATTTTTGTATAGTGCAGTATGCGCAGACCAATTAGTTATTAGCTCCTCTTTTAAAAAAAGTTTCAATTGAATGAGGATCATAAAAAGTTCAAATGTACTCGAACAACATTCATGATCCACCATAAATATATGCAGACAAGTTGAGCAAAATTTTCGACCGTATAATATCCCATTTGTTGATTATTATATTACGTATCAGTAAATTATCAACACTGATAATCAGAAAAATTATAGTTTTAAGAAAATGATGGCACGATAGAAATAAAGGAAACATGAATTAAATAACAACTTTAAGAAAAATGATAGCATGATACAAACAAATAAGACCATATGAATCCTTTATTTTGCAATGGTATTTCTTTAAAATTTTATGGGAAGTTCAATTTCAGATTGTAAGATTCCAGTTTAGAAGGTGCTTTGTTCAGGAACAAAGACTAATATGAAAGTACTGACACATATAGTGTAAGATATAGAAAAATGGATCGCTAACTGTACAATCTAAATAACTTGATCAGTAGATCTATGCCAGTAAGAGGATCTCATGTCCAATTCGTTATTTTACCGGCAATTCTGTTTGCGTACCAGTATTAATGAAAAAAAATGGTAGTAGTGGCGAGAGAAGAAATGGATTATTATTGATTCCATTGTACACAGATAATTTTATTTTGCTCATTTGGATATATTAGAATGTTTGTACTGAACATATATACACAAGTGAACGGTTTTTGTGTTTGTTCGCAAACTCATATGCACCCTGGTGGTTGATGCCATATTAAGCAAGGTGATGAAGGTTCAATACCCTGCTGGTCTGCTCCTTCACTTGGGTTGTAACCTGCGCTTGGCTGCGGGTTTGAGAAAACTCGTTAGTTATCACTTGAAAGGAAAATATTATCATCCATCTCTACTCCTTATTAAGTATGTAAGTGTTCTGATTCTATAATAGTTTAGATTTTTTATTGATTTTTTTAGTTAATATCAGTCATCGGATTGAATTATTCTCAAAAATATTACTATGTCTATTTTCATTTGTGTTGAAGTTATAATTTTCTCTCAATTTTGATTGTTACATGAAATACTGCATAATTTAGGAGTATAATTGTTCTATTTTATTTCTTTTTTTCTTAGTTACCATCAATTATAAATTTTAACTTTTCTTAAATTCTAAATGACAACTTTTCTCTCAATTATGTATTTATTTTATATTAATTATGTATCTATGATTAAAATTTATATTAATTACTAAATTATCTTCATTTTTATTTCTTTTCTTTTCACATGAAGATATGAATTTTTATATTTTTAAAAGACATCACGCATGAACAAAATCTAGTATTAATGTCTGTAAAAATGAGTTTTGATCAAAGCACCAACAAAAAGTATTACTACAAAAGTTATTATGAAGCAATGAAATATATTGTAATTTACACAATCAAACATAAGATAGCTGCACCAAAATGTGTATATTTAAAAAATTATTGGATACAATAGAATTACAACATATAGAAATTGTTAATGACAATATTAGCATGCAGAATATTCTAGTACAAAAATGAAGATAGAAGTATAGCAGCAAATAAAGTTCACCTCTATGAAAGCAAATTTAAAAAAAGGTCAAAACTATAGCTAGCAGCTAACAAATATGCACAGAAGCACCTTTTATTTTCTCTAAAATCAAATCATATTAGAGCTTGTATTGTTCTATTTCATGTTAGTTACTTTAATTTATATAGGAAACTTAACACAAATCTCTCATGGAAATGAGATCCTGATCCAACATGAATTGATTAACTACACAACTAAAAAAGAAGTACAATTAAATACATTAGCAACTGACCCATATCAATTGACAAACCACACAAGTAAAAGAGATATTTAAGTTGCAGTATAAATTCCATTCTCATGTAAATATTTTACCGAATTCAATATTATTTAAAATTACATTTGTTTTTCCAATGCTTACCTCTAAACTACAATTAAATTATAAAGGCATTGTATGATTCCTACCTTAAGACGCAAACATTACATTTTGGAGCACCAAACCAAGTAGTTAAGAAGGATGAAGGAACCTCAAAATTAAGGGGTAGTTATTAATAAGGAAAGAATTTTTGAATGGTTCGAAATTAATTGGTTGTACGTCTGGCTTATGACAAACATTTGAGATTATCTGAGCAGTGTACTTATTTCGATATAAATGTTTTCCTTTCGACAGAACTTGCTTAGCATCACATCCTTGAATGGTAGAGGCAACAACCTTGAAAAGTATCACTTAGACAATTTTGATAATAAATCTTCAAATAAATATAAAAAAAATCTTTAAAATACAAAAAAAACTTTTAGATATATTTTTTATTTATAAATTGATGATGATTCAAATTTTATATAATTTTATTATCGTTTGATAATCTATCAAAGATTATTAAATTAGAACTGTTATAAATTACATAATATTTTGGTGGTCTTTGATAAATTATCAAATGATAATAAAATTATATGAAATTTAAAATACTATCAATCTATATTTATTTATTTTCCTATTTTTTCTATTTTTTTCATATTTATTTCAAAATTCATTGTTAAAATTATCTTTATCAAAGAATTCCTTCCCTGAAAATAAATACTTAGAAATGAATAATATTATCTACAAATTTAACAGTAGTGCTCGCAAGGTAATAAGCAGATTTCTCACTACTCCAGATTTCATAACTCCTAAACACATTGAAACAACACAAAAATAGTTGATTGTTAAATAACATAAACCGGTACAGTACATAATTCATACATCAAATTACCGACAGTAGTTCTCAAATAGATCAAATCACACCAGACGCCAGACACCAGATAACGTGAAACAAACTCAAGCTAGAACATAAAGAACTGACCAGTTCATAGTTTCTGGTTTTATTATTACAAATCACGAATAACAACATAATCATATAATGGGCCTGGACTAAGATCAGACACATGACCCGATATGTACATGCCCTGAGGCCACAAACAGAGCCATTAAACAGCTCCGAAGTAGACCGCAAGAAACGCCAAAGCCAAGAATGAGTTGCCTTGAACCAGAGTGGACCATTGAAGGTTATTCCACCTGGTTGAATGAAGCTTAGGAGAAGTGATGGTTCCAGTTTCCTAATTTGAAAATTCAAACCTGAAAACAAAAACAATCCTCTCCCGAGCTTCCTCTCTCTACACCTTGAGGAGGTCATAGCGGCCATCAGCTGCCGTGGTCCACTTGACAGAGAGACTAACAGGAGTGGCATGATCACCATCCAGTAAATTCTGCATTGGGTGATAAAATGCTGCCTGGTAATGGTTCACATGGACCAGCTCTTCGTGGGTGTATACACTTGTTACCTCTGAGCCAGAAAGGCTCCCTGAACGGGTTGAGTTCAGGTTGGTCACAAGTTCAGTTGTCTGAAGCACCTCTGAACTGGGAGAATTAACAAGTCTGGTCTGAGGTGCATTTGGGTAAATAGAATCAACTTTTGGTGGGAAATTTGCAATTGAGTTGGAATTCTGACTATTACTGTTTTTATTATTGCTCTTGCTGCCTTCTGTTTTGGTGTTCAAAAAGCGACCACCAGCTCCTCTGACACGGCGCATAGCATGAAGATGTCGTGACTCATGAAGGTAAGGCTGAGAAACAATAATGTACTCTGAGTTAAAAAATTTGTCTTTTTGAGCTTTGGTTCATCACATAGTTATCTTCATGGTTCCCAAGGAACCTATTCGAGCCTTTTCTGATAAAAGAAATGTATGCAAACACAGAATGGAAATGTTATGTAAAGACAAACACTAACACTTTACCCTTGCAACTAGGACCAAATATTTTAATATACTTCCACAAACACCCAACCATCAGCTTAGGTGATGAAACAAGGTTTATGCTGTCAAACATGGACAATTTCCCTAACTCTGCAACTTTATTTTCCCCTAAAATAAAGCAAAATTTTGAAGCAAAACAAGTTCAAAACGTTTGGTTCTAAATAAACATGAACTTGCTGTAAACAGATTTTGTTCAATATTTGATGAAAAAAAAATGTAGGTGTTGCTAGTTAGTTACCCTTACCCACGCTTGGCTTGAACCGTAGTTTCAAAACATCCAGTAAAGCATCAGGGCATAAAATAAAACAGTCTAAGGACTATTACCTTCCGAGCTTTGACAGCCTTGCTCGCCATTTCAGCCTTTGCACGAGCCTTGCGGCGCCTCAAAATACCATTGAACTGCTTTGCGTTTACATAAATTGGGCCCTCACTAGTCATGCTCAATGGCAACAGCATTCTTCCATGCTGCATTTGTTAAAGGTGAACAAAATAAACTGCCATAAGAAAGGTTGGTCAAAAGAACTAAGATAACTATAAGTCATAATAAAGCAAATAAAAGAATTACGAACCATTTGTTGTGATCCATAGGAGGGATAGAGCCCATAACACTGGTCAGCATAAGAGAAGTTTGGGGACACCTGCTTGACAGTGAAAATGGACTAAGGTTACCGTTACTGAGATGTACTATTACTGGGTTGGACGGCAATAAAATGGCCAGCTATATGTTGGAATTTTTTGAGAAAAGAATTAGTATCAGGTCATACACATCAATGATCTTTGTACCAACAAGTAATGGTGCCGCCCTCAGCTAGCAATGGATTGCACTATTACTATAATTGGAATCCAGTGTTCTAATTGCTGGAATTCCAAAGAAACTCAGACCCATAAAGACATCACAAAATTGTAGGCTGGAACATCATCACAGACCATACATACCGGAGACTCTGGGTTAAATCAGCAAGCCAGCAAGGCTCTGGCATGCAACACTCAGCCTTGGTGATACTCCGTTTCTATTTCCTTAAAAATAAGCATAAAGCATTGCAGCTATTTGATTAAAAGATGCAAACATAAAAGGATCGAACTCCTAACCATGGATTGTCCTAGGCCCAATTCAAACTGGCCTTGAAATTCTGAATAGGCAGGCGGAAGAACAGCAATAGTTGGCTCAACAGATTTCTGGTTTTTTCCCATATCGAGGTCCCCTAAATTTAAAAAAAAAAACAAAATCAGTGTTAGATAATTTCTATAGAGAAATAGAAGGATGACAAAAGAACACAGCATTCCCCCACCCCAATTTTAAAAAGAAAAAAAAAAGAACATATTGCTGGGGGTTTTTCAACTTATAAGCAGGTCCAGCCTAAAACCCAGTTCGTTGATATTAAAAAAGAATGTTTCTCTCTTGTTCTATTAGTGTGAACACGCACAACAGCAAGCCACTACTGCAGCAGCTATTGTTCATCTGACCCACCAAAAAAGAGAAGAGATGAACAAGAGGAGGAAGAAGAGAGCAATGGTTGGTCGGAGTTGTACAATTCCGATCAGTGGTGTATTGTGTGACCCGGTGTAGTTCTTGAACCCTCCCTCAAGTTAGTCTCTTATATCTCTCATAAAATCCGTCGGTGTACGGTAATTGTCAAGTTTATCAGACTAAGAGAGAGAGAGAGAGCTGAGATTGGAAAATGATTTCTGTATATTGTCCAAATGGTGAGTACAGTATAGGTTTATATAGAAACCTATTGTTACACTGTTAACTGAAAACAGTTACAACTAATCTTTGATCATCTTGGTACAATATTTTCTACACCTAACGCCCCCTCAAGCTGATCCGGCGTGGGAACAAAGGGTCAGTTTGTCGCGTAGAAACTCGAGTCGTGCAGCAGTGAGTGATTTGGTGAAAAGATCAGCAAACTGATCTTTAGAAGAGATAAACCGGACATCCAAGGTTTTGCTAGCAACTCTTTCCCGCACGAAGTGGTAATCAATTTTAATGTGCTTTGTCCGGGCATGAAAAACTGGATTGGAAGCAAGAAATGTTCCTTCAAGATTGTCACACCAAAGATCCAGATTGGAGGTAAGAGGAACATGAAGTTCAAGAAGAAGTTGTAACCAAATTAACTCCGTACAAGCACCGGCCATGCTTCGATATTCAGCCTCCGTGCTAGATTTAGAAACAGTGGACTGTTTCTTAGAAACCCAAGAAAGTAGATTGGAACCAAGAAAAACACAAAAGCCCAAAGTGGAGCGACGATCATCAGGGCATCCAGCCCAATCGGCATCAGAATATGCATGAAGCACAAAAGAGGAAATAGTGCGAATATAAATTCCATAGGATAGAGTGCCCTTAAGATAACGCAAGATACGCTTGACACCATGCCGATGCTCATCGGTAGGGGAGTGCATGAATTGTGAGGCTTTATTGACAGCATAGGAAATGTTAGGTCGGGTGATGGTAGCATATTGAAGAGCTCCAACAATGCTACGATAAATATGCGGATCAGCCATGGGAGTTCCATCAAATATTGAAAGTGGGTCACCTTTGGCAAATGGTGTTTTGCAAGGTTTAGCATCATCCATTTTGGAGCGAACACGAAGATCATGGAGATATTGAGGTTGAGATAGGTGAATGCCATTGAATTGAGAGTCTACTTGAATTCCTAAAAAGAAGTGTAATGGGCCAAGATCTTAGAGAGAAAATTGAGAACCAAGAGAAATAATGAGAGAAGTCACGAGAGAGGAGTTAGAGCCAGTGATGATGATATCATCAACATAGACCAAGACCAAGATAAGAGAGGTAGAATCACCACGTATAAAGAGAAAGGAATCAGATTGAGAAGCTTTGAAGCCAAGAGTCTAAAGAGAAGAGGCTAATTTGTGAAACCACGCACGAGGGGCATGCTTGAGACCATAAAGAGGCTTTTTGAGAAGACATGCATGATTAGGAAAAGAGGAATTCGTGAACCTCAGTGGTTGTGACATAAAAAATTGTTCTTCAAGATCACCATGTAAAAAAACATTGTTAACATCCAATTGGCGAATGAGCCACTTATTTGAGGTAGCAAGAGAAAGAACTACACGAATAGTGGTAGGTTTGACAACGGGACTAAACGTCTCATGATAGTCAAGACCGGCTTCTTGATGATAACCCTTAGCAACAAGACGCGCTTTGTAACGCTCAATAGACCCATCGACATGGCGTTTAAGTTTGAACACTCATTTGCAACCAATGACATGTTGATCTGGGTAGAAGGAACAAGTATCCATGTTTCATTTTTGGCAAGTGCATTTAGTTCTTGGGACATAGCCTCACGCCATTGAGGATGTTTGTTAGCTTCAGTAAAAGAGGTTGGTTCAGCAAGGTTTAGCAAAGGAAGACAATACTTTGTAGTAAGATTGGTGACAGGAGCTTGATTAGGATTGGCTACGCGGCTTGTGGTGATCATGGGATGCGTTGAGGCTGATGGTGCATGTGCAGGAGATAGGCAGGGAAGTGAGGCTGATGGCGCATGTGTAGGGGTGTTGACAGAATGATGCATGGGCTTGAAGCGCCTCTGATAAACCTGTAGTTGCGATTTTGGTTGGACCAGAGGAGGTGCAACAGAAGGAATGGGCTCCAAAGAGGTGGGCTGCGGCAATGAGAGATGGGAAGAGGCTGAACCAGAGACTTGAAGAAGTGGGAGAGAGGTAGAAATTGGAAAATCAGTGGTAGAAGTAGGAGAATCAGGAGATGGTAGGGAGGCAAATGGAAAACTATGTTCATCAAAGCAAACATTACGGCTAATGTAGATTTTGTTGCTTAGGATATGGAGACATTTGTAACCCTTTTGGTGTTGACAATAGCCTAAGAAGACACAAGGTAAAACACAGAATTGAAGCTTGTGAGAGTTGTATGGACGAATCCAAGGATAACAAAGACATCCAAGAAGTCGAAAGAAAGTATAGTCGGGGTTTTTGTTGAAAAGAATGGTGAAAGGTGAGGTATGAGGAGGTGCGGTAGGAGGAAGACGGTTAATGATAAACACCACACTTTGAAAGATATGATCCCAATAGTTGAGGGGAATGGAGGAATGAGACATGGTGGCAAGGCAAAGTTCCACAATATGACGATGTTTTCGTTCGGCAATCTCATTTTGTTGAGGGGTGTATGGACAAGATACTTGATGAAGAATTTGAGGAAAGAGGCGTGTAAGAGGCTTGAATTCCGTTCCTCCATCCGTTTGAAGAATTTTAATGCTTGAGCTAAAAAGATTCTCAACTTGGCATTTAAACTTCGTAAATACATCAACAAATTCATCTTTGGTACGAAGAAAATAAATCCAAGAAAACTTTGAAAACTCATCAACAAAATGCACATAATAGCGAAAATCATTCTTAGAAACAATTGGGGATGGCCCCCACAAGTCCGAATGTACTACATGTAAAGGAGAAGTAGCACAAGTGATGAATGAAAAGGTAAAATATGAGCTTTTGCTTTACAACAATCACCATAAAAATCTAGCTTATTGGAAGAAAGAGGTAAAGAATAAGTGTTTATGACTAAGTGAGTGGTTGAGGGAGATGGATGTCCCAATCTTTTGTGTCAAAGAGAAGCCGAGACGCTCTCCAATTAATGCTTGAGGAGAAGAGGGAAGTTGGTAAAGGCCGTTAATTTGGGTAGCTTGAAGAAGTGGTTGGTTCGTGCGGCGGTCCTTTACAGCACAAAATAAGGGGTGAAACTCTAAAATAACATCATTGTCTTTGGTTAATTTAGAGATACTAATGAGGTTCTTGATAATATGTGATACATGTAGGACAAAGAACCATGGGAAGAAGAGAAAGAGCAATGGCCTAGATGTTAAATGTGGAGATGAGAGCCTTTACCAACTTGTACACGATTGGAACCTTCATAGACATTAAATGAGGTGAGATTGTTCACATCGGAGGTAACATGATGAGAAGCCCCGGAGTCAAGAAACGACCCTTTTTGCGGAGTAAAAATGGTGGTGTTGAGGAAGGCTTGAGGCTGAGAAGGATAGGTATTATTATCAAATCGGTACCAGCAGTCCAAGGCTTCATGTCCTCTTTTTTTGCATACTTGACACAGTGGTCTGTCCCCTGTAAAACCTCTGCCCCGACCTAGAACAGAAGAAAGAACACCCCCTACCTGAAGAGGGAAATGGCTGGCCAGAAGCATAATTGCGGCCCTGAGAAGAAAAAGATGGGTCAGGTGTTGAATTTCGGCCTTGAGGATAGAAGGCTGGGCTTGGGATTGGGCCTGGACTGGGTGTGAGCAGCAAAGGCGCGCCTCTGCCTTTACCCTTAAACGGCCCCGTCCTCAACTCGTGGCATAGAACACTAGAGGATCGCGTGACAAGTCAGAAGAGAGGTGATGTTGAAAGGACAGGAGTGACTCATGAGAGTCGCTCCTGAGAGAAAAGAAATCCATGGAGGTCATCAAGAGAGACGGGATCTGATCGAGTCGTTAGAGCAACAACGAAAGAATTAAATTCAGACCCCAACCCATTGAGGATACATCGGACGAGATCTGAATCACTGACAGGTTCTCCAACAGCAGCTAGTTGGTCGGCAATGCTATGCATACGCTCAAAGTAGTCATTATACCCCTGACCTCTACGTGTGACTGAAGAAGAAGACGAAGCTCCATAATTTTCGTAGATGAGACAGCCGAGTAGACGCGATGTAAAGCACTCCACAAAGAAGCCGAAGTCTGGCGGTGAACATATTGAGACAAAACAGAACCGGAAATAGTGAAGCGAAGCCATCCAAGAAGCAACCGATCTTGCATATGCCATAGACGAAACTCTGTTTTAGGACTGGAGGTATCATCTTCAGTGATCTGGCGAGATGGAGGGCCAAAAGACGAATCAAGATGCTTGGTGAGACCATAGTCATCAACAATCGGCTCAATTTGAGACCGCGAGGTAAGGAAGTTGGTGCGATCCAGCTTGGTTGATACTGGAATAGAGATGTGAGTCACCGGAAGAGAAGGTGTGGAGAGGAGAGGGGTAGAAGTGGTAGAATCGGAAGTAGCCATGTCAGGCGAGAAAGAGAGATAGAAAAGAGAATAAAGAAAGGTCCTTGATCAAGGCTCCGATATCATGTCAAGTTTATCAGACTAAGAGAGAGAGAGAGAGAGAGTTGAGATTGGAAAATGATTTCTATATATTGTCCAAATGGTGAGTATAGTATAGGTTTATATAGAAACCTATTGTTACACTGTTAACTAAAAACAATTACAACTAATCTTTGATTATCTTAGTATAATATTTTCTGCACCTAACAGTAATGGCAAGGTGTGTAGGTTTGTAGTAAGCTTCTACGAGATGTAGAAAGAGCGTGTTTGGTAATCCTTTGCGGGATGCAAAGATGGTAATGAACTCGAGTCGTTTGTTGAACCTCCATGGATGAAGATTGTGAAACCTTCGCATGTGAGGTGTGAAGATGACAAGAATAGTTCTCGAGATTTTCTAGTATTACGTTTTCCTCGTTAAACAAAAACCTGATTTATTTCTGTTTCATTATTGCATATCTCGATGAAATATTTCAATGAAATTATTTTGTGTTTATCGAATTCCCAACACATATACTAATAATTATTCATTTGGTCAATAACTCAATGTTATGAGTCTCATATAACATCATTCACCTTCACACATTCAAAAGAAATAAAAAATAAAATATTATAAATAAGAAAATACTTAAAAAAGTGAAACCCTTTTCAAAAATACATGACGAAGGTATCTTATGTTTTGTAGCAATGTAACATCATTATGAAACTCGGTTTATGTAAACTAATTTTTGCAGGCCTGTTCTTAGACAACTCTGACATGATTCCTTGTTCTTGAACTTGATATTAAAATGCTCGTATTGATGTGATGTTAACAAATGGTAATGTGTAATATCAAATTAGGCGAGGCCGGGTGTCTTCATTGGGCAATGAAGCCTACTTGCCACGCTAGGAGTATTAAAAAAATGAGGAAGGTTGTGATGTGTGTGGCGAGCCGGCAATAAAATAATCAATCTTTATGGAAATAAAACCCCATTAAATTTTATTGGGACGTCACACTCTTAGCGACGCGCCATGTCGAAACTCAAATATAGTAATAAGCGATTAAGGCTCAGGTCATCGTCGCCTTAGTGATGTGCTATATCGGAACCCGAATATGGTGATAAGTGAATGAGAGTTGGGTCGTCGCTGCCTTGTGACGCGCTACAATAACGCCCAGATGTACTACCAAATGAATAAGGATCTTCATAATTTACGAGATGAGTGCGAGGGGCAAAGAAGTTAGTCGGGGAGAGTAGGATTTGTTTAGATAATTGAAATATAAGGTCCATAATAGGTAACCTAAAAGAGTTAGTTGATACAGTGATTAGGAGATGAATGAATATTTTATGCGCTTATGAGACTAAATGGATGAGTTAGAAGGCCAAGGAGGTGAAGAATACGGTTTTCAAACTTTGATACACGAAAAAGAATGAAGCATAAATGATGTAGGTATCTTAATTGATAAGAGTCTTAAGAATGAAGCTGTCGTAATTAGGAGAAAAAGGGATATGATCATTATGATCAACTTGATTATTGAAGATTTAATCTTGAATGTCAATAGTGCATACACCTCACAAGTTTGAGCAAGAATGTGAAAAGATAATTCTGAGAAAACTTAGTGTTATGGTTAGAGGACCACATAATAGTGAGAAGCTCTTCATAGGAGAGGATCTTAACGGTCATATTGGTACAACTAGAAGTGGATTTGAGAAAGTGCATGAAGATTTTAGATATAAAGGAGAAGAAATCTTAAACTTCGATATAGCTTACAATTTTATGAAAGCTCAAAGGGGTGCTTCTCAAATGTTTAAGAATAAAGTTATTGCAGAAGGAGCGTGAAAAAATAAGTTAGAATGCAGATAGTATGAGGAAGATATGTCAACCCACATTCGAAAGATTACTATAGAGGTGATTGATATAACAAGAGAAAATAAAAGTAAACCGAGATACACTTGGAGGTGGAAAGATGAACAATAAAAAGAAATACTACAAACGCTTACATCACCACAAGAGTGATGAAAACATGCACAAGTACAAAGAAAGTTGTAAGTGAAGGGATCAGATATACACGGAGTTATGTCTGGGACATCCACCATGGAGGCAATCTTTCTAATACAAAACTTATGGAGATATATCAGGAACAAAAAAAAAACTACATATAATATTTACTGATTTGGAGAAAGCGGATGACAAAAAATTAAGAAATGTCATGAGGTGGACATTTGAAAAGAAGAAAGTTCTAATAAAACATGTTACCCTTATCAAAAATATGTACATAAATATTGTAACTAGCGTCAAAACATATGATGACGAGTCCAATACATTTCCCATTAAGATTATTACATCAAGGGTCAACACTGAATCCTTATATTTTCACCTTAATAATGGATGACAAAAGCAAGATCAAAGTTGATAAAAAAACTAGAGTTGTGGAGTTAGAATCAAAAGATTTTAGGGTTAAAAATTTAAGACTTCAGATTTTTAGTATAACATGGTTTAATAATATGATTTTAGTATAACATGGTTCTAAAGTCATATTAAACCTATTATTAATATTATTATTATTATTGTATTAGTATTGTTATTATTATTATTATCAAATCATTATATCATTATTCTCATTATCATTATTTTATTATTTTTGATATTTAACATTTTTATTTATATAATTTCAAATTGACTTTTATTTTTAGTCTATCCCAATTTATTTAAAATTAAAAACTTTATTAGTGTTGCATTATGAACATCCAAAATATTTTGAGGTCCGTTGAGGGGCCTAAATATTTTCCATTAGAAAATAGCAACCGTTATGATCGTAACTTTGGGTTTTAGGATAAAGGCAATAAACAATGTCAAGTCAAAAGGGCAAGTTTACAAGCATCTTTCTAAGTGATATCCATCAAGGTTCCACTAATAAATGATTTGTCTACAAGAGAACCAAGTATCAAACTGTAATATAAATAAAATAAAGCACCAAACAATGAAATGGTCTTTGCAAAAAAAAAAAATACCCTTTATGGAAAGAAGCAGGGGGGGGGGCACCTTAGTGGTGCTTTCAGTAAATATATATTTTGGCTATTCATCTGTCTTTCCAAAGTTAGAATAAGATAGAAAAATCGCAACATATGATAGTGTACAATTTGCACAATGATGCTCTATTTATTACTATAACTAAAACATATCATGGTTTTCTACATTTGAAGATAATATGAAGTCTGAAGCTGTAAAGATCACCACTGCACTTAATAGTTGTAGGACCACAAAAAAAATCACATTTCTTACAATGACGCCCAGATAAAAATTGAAATATAAAGACTAACCAGTATTTTGGTGTCTCTAAAATACGTACTCTAGTCACTAATTTTTTTTAATTCTACTGTAAGGAATTCATATCTAAGTTGCAGAGTTATTTTAATATGAACTATTTTTATTCTTACAAATGAAAAACTCAAATTGTTAAGTTGAATTATAAATCCAGATTTGAAAAGGCCAAGAGTGCAAGCAGCAATAGACATTAATGGTCCATAAGATTTATTGAATGACAAAAAAGGCATAACATAGTGGCAACCAAAGGAGCAAAAAAGGCTGAGAACTTTTACTGAAAGGTACCTGGAAATATGGAGAATTTGAAGCCAGAATCAGCTGCTTGCGCCATGGCCGGCTTAGGCAAGGGATCTATGACCTGAAGGTTCTGTCTGGCAAAAATTGCGAAATGGTCTCCCTGGTTTGTGGTTTCATCAGAGAGGGGTTTGAACTGGCTTGCTAATGACTCGGTGTAGAGAGACTGAGACCCGAACCACCATGGCAGGGTGCTTCCATTAGAACTCATTGTTGCAGGATTAATTAGAAATCGACCCGTCTAAGCTTTTACAGCTGTTACGTTGAGATGTGAGATAAAAAAATAAAAAAATAGCTCGTTTGAAAAGAGAAAAATGATTAGCAAATACATGGATTAGATAAAAAAAACTCAAACAAAAGCTTAAGCATGATTGCATATTTGAGCGACTACATATGTGTGCTAATTTTTTTCCTCCTTTTTCTTTGTTGGAGGTTAGGGGGTACGCTGCTTGTGCTAGCACTACGAACCATCTTCATAAATTAAATTCAGGGAGTGATTTTCTCCATATTTACATTTTCTATTCTGGAATCTCATTTTCTATTAAGACAAAAGGTAAGAGCAAAACAAATGAAATCAACACGAAATTGATTCCTAATATTTCAGAGAAAGCTTACAACGAGAACGACATAAGAAAGGAGAGATAACAAATAATAGCTTCTAAGCATACGAGAAGACGTTGGTACTGAAATCCGTAGGAAGAAAGAAATGAATTGCACGCATAGATTCATTTCAAACGGGCAAAATAGAATCCATGTCAGAACCAGCTGTAAGAAAATAAAAGACCAATCACTTGACAGCAGCTGTCAAGTTTTTCCAAAAAAATAAAAATAAAATAAAAACCAAAAATGATTGCTCTTACCAGAATCCTTATAAGCTAGTACAGAGGTACCCAAAAATTTAATCTTGACAGACATATGAAAGGTACAAGGGAAGAAGCGAAGGCACACATGACTAATGACTTACATTACACAGGACTACAGGAGAAGAAGACACCAATCGCAATCCCTTGACCCACAGAGAGAGAGAGAGGGGAAAAGAGAGGAGAGAGAAAGAGGTTGTACTGAACTCAAGACAGAGAAAAGAGATGCAAGTGACGAGAGGCGATGACAGAGGCTCTCGGACTTAGTTTTATTTGGCAATTTCCCGTTTATTTAAGTGCCAGTTGGCTAAAACCCTGTGCTTTAAATTATATTGAAATGATTAGAATCTCCAGTCGGTGCATCTACTCTAATTCCACATAAATGGAGAAGCTATGTACTGTCTAATTTGTGGAAAAGAGAAAAAAGTATTTTAGAGCAATACTAATCATTGAGGGTCCGTTTGGCAATTTAAGAAATAGCTTTGGAAGAGTAGTAATTTTGGAAGAGTGATATAATAGTATTTTTTTTAGAAGAGTGGTAGAAGAGTGATATTTTTGACTATTCGGAAGAGCGAAAATATCGTTTGGCAGTTGTTACTCAGAATAGTTAAAATATGAATAATTATGATACTAATAATGATGATACTAATAATGATAATAATAATAGTAAAATAATAATCATAATAGTAAGATAATAATAATAAAGTAATAAAAAATAATCATAATAAATAATAATATTATAATATTATAATAGTAATATAATAAAAATATAAACATAATTATAATATAGTAATATAATAATAAAAAAATATAATTACAATCATAATTATAATAATATAATAATAATAATAAGTAATCATAATTTTAATAATATAATCATAATATAATAATTATAATCATAATCATGATAATAATAATTATAGTCATAATCATAATAATATAATCATAATCATAATCATAATCATAATAATATAATAATAAAAATATAATCATAATCATAAAAATAATTATAATTATAATAATATAATAATAAATTAGTCATAACTATAATCATCATATAATAATAATATTATAATAGTAATATAATAAAAATATAAACATAATCATAATATAGTAATATAATAATAAAAAATTATAATCATAATCATAATTATAATAATATAATAATAAGTAATCATAATTTTAATAATATAATCATAATATAATCATAATATAATAATCATAATCATAATCATGATAATAATAATTATAGTCAAAATCATAATAATATAACCATAATCATAATCATAATAATATAATAATAAAAATAATTATAAATAATTATAATTATAATAATATAATAATAAATTAATCATAACTATAATCAACATGTAATAATATAATACAACATAATAAAATAATAATAAGTAATAATAATCATAATCATAATCATCATAATATAATAATATAATAATAAATAATCTTGATCATAATAATATAATAATACTAATGGTAACGATAATATAATAAAAATAATGATAATAATAATATAATAATAATATAATAATAATAATAATAAATAATAATCATAATATTAATATAATAATAAATTATAATCATAAATATAATATAATAATATAATAATACTAAATCTTAATCATAATCATAATATAATAATATAATATAATATAATCAAACAATAATCGCTATTCCGACGAGAGCTAATCCGGTATTTCACCTATAAGTTGGTATACTGGATTAGCACTATTCCGCACTATTCTATTTAGTCTAAAATTTGTTTGGTAAATTATTTCGTCGGAATAGCAATTCTATTCCTACTTTTTGCTATTCCATATTGTGCCAAACAAACCCTGATAATTTTGCTCTATCATCGACCCATCTTGTTATTTTAATGTAACACGCCTTGTCGTTGCAATGTACTTCTTTTTTCTCAAAAAATAAAGCAAAAAAGTATACAATTAGATAAAATTTTGAGCCAATCATTGATTGTAAAGATTAAGACCATACTTTACCCGAAATTAGTGTTTATAAGTCATTGGCAAATCTCTTTTGTTTAACTCAATTATTTTTCTCTTAAGTGAAACTTCAAATATTAATTAAAAATTGTTTCCATTTTGTTAGGAAAAAAATTGTGTGTATTTTGTAATAATTGTTCCTTTTTTTGGATAACATGATACAAATACTTGAAAGACTTTATTACATACAAGTGAAACAAAATGTCATTGAAATCTAAGGATTTAAAGAAAAAACAGGAGGAAAAAACACTAATATAATAATTTTCTCTAGCTAACAAATAAACATAACAATCAAGACTCAAAAACCACATTGATTCCAGACGCTTTTGAAGCTCTATGGAGAAGACTATCAACCCCATTAAAATATTTACCATATTTCTTGAGGAAATTGTGTTTCTCCTCCTTGTGGAATTAATCAAGCTCAGTACTTGAGGTTTAAAAAAAAAAAGTTGCCCAACAGAGCGTTAGATTTTGGGGAAGTAAACGGTCCAAGTATGGCAGTTGTTAATTGTTTCCTCCAAATAATAAGACTGCATAAGAAATGCCAATTTTGTCTTCTGCTTAGGAATTGTTTATCTTCTATTACACTCATTTGAAGATCCTACAATTATCTACTCTTGGCCTTTATTTTCTTTTAAAGCGACAACTCTGTTATTTTATTTTTATTTGTTTTACTTGAAACAGCGACATATCTGATTTATCTATTTTTCTGGAAAAATGCTATTCGAAGCTATAAAACTTACTATCCCAGTAGCTTAATTTTAGATGATTAATTTTTCTTTAATCCAATACAATGTTTTGCCTTCTCTTTGAAGTTGGTCATTCTTTTAACTTATTTTCATCGTATAAAAAGAACAATTTAATGTGATATTATTTTATACATCTAAAAATTGTATAACATGTCTTGATGAAGTAAAGTGACAAATTCGGAATTGAAAAATAATTCAGCGAGGTCTAAAATCGTGACTTAGATTTAATACAGACATCATTTGAAAAAATCAATTTGTTTACATATAATTCATATAACTTTATTAAAATCCTTAAAATCCATGAAAGAACAACATATTCTGTGTGTAATCGTAAAATTCATTAATAATTTGGATAAATTCAAAAATCCATTTAATTTGTCAGTTAATTCGGAAAATATGTGAAAACGAAGAAATCTTTTTCTTTTTGCAGTGTGGGGAGAAAAATGAAATTACACATTTACAATGCACTTCAATTGCAAGCAACCATAGTTCTAGTTCATTTTATAGGATTTTATTTGATTAAGCTTTATATTTTTTTGTTTGTGTTTGGTACTGGACTACTGGTACACCGAGGGTGATGTTAAAACATATTCAGCAGATCCAAGCCAAATCAGTAGTTAATCTTTAATCAGAACTATGTGGGTTTGGATGAAGTGGTGGGTTAGTAAGAATAGTCACTGATTTAAAATTTAAAGTAATGACTAAACTATTTTTTTGTTGAATTAGTAAAATAGTCATTAACCTAATATTTTTGAAGAGCTATTTTTTCATTTAAACATAAAATAACGACAAAAATAATAACTAAGCCAAAAAAATATTATTCTTGTTGCATCCAAACACTAAATAGTGAAGTCCGTGAAATAGTGAAGTCCTTATAAATAGTGAAGTCCGTGAAACGAACGAACGAGAATCATAGCCATCCAGTAGCATAGTTCCGAGGTCGATAGACTTGTCAGACAGGAACAAATCAACAAATGAACAATCAAATCCAATTTCTAGGGATAATAGCTAACATCGGGTACCAAAAATAGCCTAGTGACCAGTGGGTTTGTGTTGTGTTCGTGTTAATTTCAGTTGAGACTTGAGACCTAAGAATCTGGCTCCGGGGTCCACGGGTCCAATGCAAAGTTGACACAAAGAGGCAGAGAAATATCCAACCGCTTTACCATTTGGTCAGTTTTTAGTAATAATAAGTTTTATTAAATTAATATTATAAAAAATAAGAGTGAGAAATGTAAAATTTCAAATATACAAATAGCAGCGCGTCACTGGCAGTGACGTGTTTCATTATTTTCATTATTTTTATGAAACGCGCCACTGCCAGTGACGCGTTTGCTTCTTATATATACAAAACGCGTCGCGCCTCTCCATCTCACTTGCGTGGGGTTTGGACGAAACACGCTACTTGCAGTGACGCGCTGCCATTCGTATATTTGAAATTTTACGGTTCACACTCTTATTTTTAATAATATTAATTTAATAATAATTATTAATAATAAAAACTGCCATCTGATCCATCTCCATTCACACGGGGATGTGTTCACTACTGATTTTTCTTTTCTTTTTTTCTCTTTTTCTTTTTTGGGTATTTGGGTTTTATTGATAATTGGTTCTATTACTTTTAGATACATCCGCGGCACATTTCCCACGATTTAGTTGTCATAAGAACTGCTTGACAAGACTTAATAATAGAGATCTATATACTAGAAGATTGATTAAGATGTACACACTAAAAAAAAAATAAAGATGTAGAATGGAATTGTAATATTTAACGGATAAAACTTACAAGTTGCTCCGTTAATCTTCGTGCGGAAGCGGTGTAGAATGGAATTTTTCTCTTTCTCTCTCTCTTTGATAAATAATCTTATAACGGGTTGAAAAAATATTTAAAATAGAAAATATTAATAAGTCCTTTTTAATAAGAACTGCTTGACAAGACTTATTAACTTTGAATTATTTCATATTTTTAATGTTTTCTCTGGATCTCAGGACGCATCTTATGGATTAAATCTTTGTAGTCATTTCATAACCTCTATTCTTGGAGAAACGCAACTAAATATGAACTCTTTCATCATGAATTACAAATTTAAACTTTTGCTAATGAAATAAAGTTCGGCACAATTAAGACATAGAAAAAGTTAAGGAAGCTTATACCAGAATTATAAATTTATTATTAGAACTATTATTATTATTATTATTATTATTATTATTATTATTATTATTATTATTATTAATACTACTACTATAAAATAAAATATAAAGAATAGCTATGGTATTAATCAATGACATAAGTTTGGTCAAGTCAAAATGATAATTAGTTGGTATGATAACTTTTTAATTATAAAAAACACTAAGTGACTAAGAGAAAGATAATGCAACAGTGCTCAAAAACTTAGTCAAACAAGATTCATAAGAATGCAAATATACAAGGAGAATCAACTAAATACTATAAAGAGTCATTAATGTAAATAGACCAACAATCTTGAGAGAAATGACTTGCAAATAACAACAAAAGATAGAGCTAGATAATAAAAATGTAAGTGCCGAAAATTTAAAAAACACAAGGATTTTAACGGAGTTCGGTTATAAGAAGCTACATCTTCCGGACTCCCTTCACTAACGAAGCGCCAATTTATTAATACCCAAAAAGTATTTTTTAATTTAAAACTTTAATTTTTCTACAAGAACGAGTACAAGAAAACTAAAAACTAACAAAGAAAACAAAAAAGAGAGAAAATGAGCACTCAAAACACAGAAAAACGATGAGCAAAAGCTACAAAAAAATTGAGGCAAGTGCTCAAAGATGAACGGAACACTAGATGCTCAAAAATTACAATTAAGATCTTCTATTGATTTGGTTTGATTCAAAAACTTTAAAAATTCTTGAATGTGTTTGCAAGGGAAGAGTATTAATGCTCAAGAGTTTTGAGATTGCTCAGGTTGGGTTTCAGACTGTGAGAGTTTCTATGATTTTTCAGTTTTGAAAAAATCATCTTAAATAGAGTACATGTTAGTTAGGCAGTTGAACTTCTTGCCCTAGTAAACTGTTATTGAATTTTAATTAGAATTTGACAAGAATACTTCTTATCAAAATATTTTGTGAAACATTATAACGGTTTGAAAATGAATGAAATGAACCATTATAATAATACAATGAAGCGTTGAACGTTTTACAAAATACTAATAAAGTTTTGACTTTATTTGACTAGATTGACTGAGTTTTGACAAGCCTGACTTACTCCAGAAGCGTTATAACGTTTCAAGAAAATGTTGAACGGTTCAAGCCATTAAATATTTTTTAAATGTTACCCAACGATAGCCTCTGGTAATTTGATAAAACTTTTTTATCTTAGATTTTTTTTGAATTTGTTAACTGAACCATTATAACATTTGAAAATCGTTATAACGGTTCACATTGATAGAAATATTTTTCTCTTGCTTATTAATTTAGAAACTTAAGTTTATTTAATTATACCTTACATATTTTGTTCCTAAGTCTTCAGATAAAGCTTCAAGGCTTCTTTCATCATCTAGCTTGATCAATTGCTTTAAGCCATTTTAGAATCTTACAAAATATTTTAATAAAACTTATTAAATTCAAACATGTTTTGTAAAATAATAAATTATAAAAATTATATAGTGCAACAATTTCTACTATTACGGTGTATATATTATTATTTGTACTATCATTATTATCATATTATCATCATCATTGTCATTATTCTCAGCATTATTACTATTAGTATCATAATTATTATTACAATTATTGATGTTTTATACTTGAGATCTCTGATCTCTATGATTTTGAATTGGACTTCATTTCTAGTCTATCTCAATTTATTTGAGATTAAAAATTTTAGTTTGTTGTTACTATGTGTGTGGAGTTGGCGTGAGGGGTGAAGGATTTGGAAATTAGCCAGTGACGGAGCCGAGATTATATTTTAGTGGTGTTATTTAATATAATTAAATTATTTTTTGCTCTTTATTGGTCTAAAATATGAATGATGTCAATAGTGATAATATAAATGAAATATTTATGGATTCAAATTAGTAGAAAGATAATAAATATAAATATAAATTATTATCATTTAATATAAAATCAAAAATAATTTAAAAAAATAATAATGTTAGTTGCATTCATAATCTTCTACATACCTCCTCCTCCGGTGAGATTAGCTATTTAGCTTTGCTCACACCAGAGTAGCTAAAGAGATACGTCGCCACTTTCTTTACCGTAAGTTTCGTTGGAAGCAAATGGGAAAAAAGGATGACCGAAAGAAGGCAACTTTTAAGGGTACATCTCGGTAAAATTTTGTGCGAAAACAAATAGTGTGGTCCCTCGTCGCACATGATAGAGTAATTTATTGTTCGTGCATACATCTTACACAGCGAGTCTAATTCTGAAATTTTCAGATCCAGAGGTCAATAATTGCAGTAAAAAAAAAATTGTTTTCATTGCAATAGTAATATGTAGCGGTGATCTACAAAATTGGTTTTGATTTTTTGAAGATAATATATAAAAATATTTAAAAGATGATTTTAAAAAATTCAAAATAAATATTTAGAAAATTTAAAACAGCTCAAATTTTTATATCTCTTAATATTTTTAGTATGAAGAAATTTACGAGAAAGATAAATTTAAATTTTGGACATATTATGATAAATTTGAACCATGTACACTTCCGAAGTACGCGTCCATGATGCTTTATGAAGCACCATGTCCATTAATTTATAATACATTAATTTAATTTCTATTAATTTAAGAGCTAATATATCCGTAAATGTATATATGTACAAACTTAGCGTACTAGTGAACTTAAAGATATATATGGGCTCCCAGCGATTTAACGCCGTTTTTCCTTAGGTTTTCAGGTGATTCAACAAATTACTCATTAATTTACCTCAGGTTTCAGGTGCTTTCAACTGATTATCCCGTCTTCTTTTTTATAGCCTGTAAGAGTGGTCCTAAGAAATCATACTCTCGCCTTCCTCATTCTTCTATTGTAAAAAAAAAATTAGAAAATTTGTGGGAAAGTTATATGTAGTTTACAATGGATATTATTATGATGAGATGTTTTTTTGAGTGAAATGAGAATTTAATTTGATGGAGCGATCAGACTGAAAATAGAAGCATTCTTATTCTAGATTGTAGAATAATGAAATGAGAAGGGATCAGTTGACAATGTATTATTTTGACAATCTTGACAATAAACTTTTAAATAAATTAGCTATATACCCGCGCGTTGCAGCATACTCTTTTATTTAAACATTAAAACATTATAAAATAAAAAAATTCACATTTATTTAATATTAAATTATAAATTCACCAAATTATAGAGAAAACCTATAATAAAAACTATATTTAATCTTGGATGAGATTTTTACACAATATGAGTTAATGATTCATGATTTTTATGGCAAGAAAAGTAAATTATTCTAACATATATTATCACCATTAATTTCTTACCAAATATGCATAAGGTTTCTAAATAAAAATAATAATAGTATGGAAATAATAGTATTTAAGGGAAAGAAATGGAGAAAAAGAGGGGATCAATGGATGCGATCACATACGTTCGATCAATCAAAAATAAATATTAGCCGTCTAATTGAGGGATAAAATGGGTATAATAAAAAATTACCATGACAAAAAATAGACCCTTCAATTCTTAGATGCTTTATATAATAGTATAGATATAATTTTTTTTAAAGTGATACTTTTTTTATAGATGTGTTCTTCTATTTATGGATTGATGGTCATTCAAATTTCATGCAATTTCATTATCATTTGATAGTCCATCAAAGACCATCAAATTTTCATGTAATTTACGGTTTTAATTTAACGGTCTTTGATGGACTATCAAACGATAATTAAATTGTATAAATTTTGAATGAGTATCAATCTATAGGTCGAAGAAAACATGTATAAACTTTTTTTCATATTTTTTTTAATTTTATTGTCAAGGTTGTCAAAATAACTCATTGTCAACCGATCCCCTCTCTAATGAAATTAGGAACTGTAACAAAGTTTTTATTAGTATGAAGGACGAGCATATTGATAAAGACACGATATATAAGATAGAGAAGGGATCGGCTGACAATGGTTTATTTTGACAATCTTGACAATAGACCTCTAAATAAATACAAAAAAAAAAAAAATGAAAAAAAGTTTATAGATGTGTTTTTCTACCTTTAGATTGATGGTCATTCAAATTTCATGTAATTTAATTATTATTTGATAGTCCATCAAAAACCGTTAAATTGGAACCGTTGCAAATTACATGAAAAGTTGATGGTCTTTGATGGACTATCAAATGATAATGAAATTGTATGAAATTTGAATGACCATCAATCTAAAAGTAGAAGAACACATCTATAAACTTTTTTTTCACTTTTAAGATTTTTTTGTATTTATTTAGAGATTTATCATCAAGGTTGTCAAAATAACTCATTGTCAATGGATCCCCACTCTATAAAATATTGAATTCATGTCAAATGACATATGCACAGTGAGTTTTTACATTATAAATTTGCAACACTCAGTTGCAAAATCTCTTACATATATAATATTACGGCATTGTTTGTAGAAATGATAAAACAACGATAAAATAATATTTCAATTTATCCTATAAAAAAGTGACGATATTTTTTAGTTTTTGTATTCTTAGACTATCAATCTAGGCTAGCTATCATCATTTTTATCATACATAACAAACATGACAGCGACTTGTCAAACTGTGTTCCATGCTGGCTAACATAGTAACATACACCAGCCAGGCAAACACACATTACATAGGATAGGAATATATATATAGGATTGATTGAAGTACTTTTGGTTTGATGTAACATGTCAAGCAAAGCAGATGGACACAAATTTCAGTGATCCAGAGTACGATTCAACCCCAACCTAATGGTGATCAGTGGCTCACTGCTTACACACATTAACTAGTGTAGTACACCTTGTGCACATCGATTGATTGTCAGAATCGGACCCTGTTTAGTACTGCTCCAGCTTCAAGGAAACAGTATTACTAATGTAAACTTTAGTTACTTCTTTCTCAAAAAAAACTTTAGTTACTTCGCTGACCGGTTTGTTTGTTTCTTGTACGTACTTGGCAGTAGTTGGGTGTAATGTTGCTTTTTATATATATATATATTGATCCTTTTTGTTTCCGTGTTCGCATAATTAAATATGTGAAAATCTCGGTACTTCATAACCCTTTTTTTAATAAGTAAAAAATTTAAAAAATATGCCAAATAATCATTAATTTTGAGATATAGGCTAGACGGAGTGACGTCATGAAGATCTGAGGTCATCCTGACCAAAAACGTCCCCAAAGTCGATAGTTACAGCTTGTAACGTCTTCAGACTGGGTCGTCCCAGCTTATAATGTCCCCAAAGCAATTATCCCACTTTTTTAAATTTAAAAGAATAAAATCCTGAGATCGCTCCAACTTGTTCCTACCCCAGGCTGGGGACGTTCCCACCTGTAGCGTCCCCAGAACGCAGCAATAATTGTTCACTAGTCATTCTATTCATCAGAAGAAATCGTTTGTTGATTGAATAAACTTCCCGAGCTACTGAATTGATATGTATTTTTTTGGATATTTTTTTAATATAAAAATTTAATAAGTGGAGGTGAAAATGATTTCAACTTATCTCAAACCAATATTACTTACTACCATAGCACAATTACTATAAATAAAAAAATTAATAATTGATTTATACATTGGAATTAATTATTACGCATATTTTTTTGTTTTAAAGTAATAATTGATTTGTGAAGAAAGGTACAACTTTGTGAATATATGATATGTACAAATTATTTTCAGTGATTTGAATAATATATTTTTTATAGGTATGAAAAAATGATACCGATAATTATGTATTTTGGCGGAGATATCATTAACAATGCACATATTGGTATAGAGTACTCAATTAGTCCAAAACTTATAATTTCTGGGAATAAAATTTTAACATTTGAAGAAATTAAG
The DNA here is from genome assembly GCA_037127355.1 of Schoenoplectus tabernaemontani. Taxonomy (NCBI): domain Eukaryota; kingdom Viridiplantae; phylum Streptophyta; class Magnoliopsida; order Poales; family Cyperaceae; genus Schoenoplectus; species Schoenoplectus tabernaemontani. The sequence continues at coordinate 11,379,715 of CM073744.1, read as the reverse complement.
AGGGCATTATACCAAGGATTGTAAGTGGTAGAATCTCGGTATTCTATTGATATTTAATGTCGATTTAATATGGCATATGTTGAGTATTTTTTTCTTAAATGTGATGTCAGTATATGATGAAAATTCTTGAAGAATAGCATATGATACTGCTTGTGCAAAAATGGGGATGGTTGAACTATATGTGAAATTACATCATCTTCAAAGTGATTGGAATGATGATTTATTTGCGGGTAGTCAACCTGATAGTAGTAGTACGCAACCTCAGTAGTCCTATATTGTAAACACATTATCAAGACCCGGTGTACAAGCATTTATAGGAAATGTTTCAAATCAAGAAGAAAGAATAATTTTGATCCAATCCCGACTGATAATGAGGATGAAGATGATGAAGATTATAATGGTTCTAGGACGAGGATGAGGACGGGGAGGATGAAGAGGATATTGATGATGATGAATATATTCGACTAGTAATTAGTCAAGTAGATCAATATAATCCAACCTGGGGACGACACTGGCTCCAACTACCCCAGCTGGGGACACTGTGGGCTGGGATGATCCCAATTTATTTTTTGGATTTTAACCTGGGGACGTTGGAGGCGGTAACGACCCCAATTTGGGGACGCATCAACCCGTGACGTTCTGCCTATTTATCAAATTTCCCCACAAGTTGGCTCATTTTTTAAATTCTGATGCACTTTTTGCTTATTTAAAATTAAAGCGGCTTCATAAATCGGTGTTCATCAGCGCCGCTGGTATAACTATTATCACGAACGGATGCAGGATTTTGGTCAGGGGGCAATTATCGGATTGTAATAGCTTATCATGTTTAAATTCATTAACTAATCGGGCACTAAATAAAAAATTAATAATTTAAGATATATTCTTACCTAATAAAAAACTATTAAATAATATTTTACATATTAAAAATAACAACAAAATAAAGCTCAAAGTAACAAATAATCAAGTTGATGAAGAAAATTTTCCTCTACGGAACTTTATTTTTTGACATCTTTGCATAATTATTTAATTATGTACGATATTAAATATTTTTTTCTCAATAAAAATAATCAGACAATTCAGAGGAGGCAAATTACCAAAAGCATTACCTAAAAACACTCTTTTTCAAAATTCAGGAGGGCAATTGCCCCTCGACTATTATAGTACTAAAGATTATATGATGCACAATACCGACCGTTTGATTCTGTCGAATTAAAACTATTTAATTCGGTGGTGTTTGAAATTTGTGATTGAAGTATAATATGAAAATAATTATTTATTTTATGATAATACCTATAAATACATTATGATTCCGAAGTTCCGGAAAGAAAATATTTTCTGAATAATTTTAAATTAAAAATAAAAGTAATATGAGAATTTATTTAATTCGTCTCTTCTTTTTGAAGAAAATAATTTGCAATATACTTTTATTATCATACTTAGTTTTTATTTTCTAGTGTTTATTGTTGTAGTTTTGTTTTTTAAAATTTGATGCATGTGCTACGATTAATATTAGGGAGGGGATCACTTGATAATGGTTATCTTGATAATTTTGACAATGAATTTTTAAATAAATATGAAAAAAATTTAAAAATAGAAAAAAATCTTATAGATATATTCTTCTACTTATAGATTGACGGTGATTCAAAATCAATGTAATTTTATTATCATGTGATAATCCATCAAAGACTGTTAAATTGTAACCGTTGTAAAATACATAATATTTTTATGGTCTTTGATGAAATAGCAAACAATAATAAAATTGTATAAAATTTTAATCACCATTAATCTATAAGTAGAAAAACATAAAATAATTTTTTTTATATTTATTTAAAAATTCAATGTAAAAATTATGGAGATAATCCATTTTCAATGGATCCCTTCCCTTAATATTATATGATTATATTATTTCTTTTAAAAAATGAGTGAATTTATATTCTTGAACCCCGAATATCTTTACATTACTGACGAATGATGACAACATGTATGTACTAGTACAAGGAAGCTTATCCTCTATCGAGCATGAATGTGCCGCACGGTCCAACCACCATTAGATAATTGGGGGGGGGGGGGGGGGGGGGGTGGTCTTTTTGAGATTGTAAATGCACAGACTTTGATGTAAATCTAAAGGGCACTCTGTGTACGCATCATCCTTAAGTATCGAGTTGGATTTCTCAAGATTAGATTTGATAAAGATTTTCAAAGAACGGGGTTCAAATGATTTAAATTTTAAGGGCTAAATCCGACTTTTGAGAATCTCAATCCTTATCAAGTCCTCTAGATTCTAAGGATCGGTAAGGATCGTCGGGTAAGATCTTAATATATATTTTTTTGTTGATTTTGTATTTTCTTAATGTTAACTTAGTGTTAATTTATATTTATATAAAAATATTAAATTATAATTCTCTATTTTGGCAATTTTTTTATTTTTTAAGTGTAATTAATATATAATATTAAATATTAAAAAAAGAACCTGTGAAAGGCCGAGTAGGATTAAAAATGATCAGGTTTAATAAAGACCGAGTTAGAATGATCTATTTTTTAAAGATTAAGTTCGACCTTTACGAAACCCAGTCCTTATCATTAAAATGGACCGAGCCGGTGAAGGCTGGATAAGGAGCATATTTTTAAATGGTCAGTCGGATTGAACCCTTAAGGACTATACCTACTTATGCAGCAGGATATATGAATTCTACAACTCAACTACCCCATCTTTCACTTTAGTCCCTGGAGCAGTGGAGCTTTAATTTATCACTTAAACGGTTAAACCCTTTTGTTTTTTCATTTGGATCATACATAATGGGAAGGGATCATTTGATAATGATTATTTTGATAATTTTGATAATTGATCATTAAATAAATATAAAAAATCTTATAAATATTTTTTTTTCTATTTATAGATTAATGATGATTTAAATTTCATTAAAGACCGTTAAATTGAGATTATTGTGAAGTACATGATATTTTGATGGTCTTTAATGGACTAACAAATAATAATAAAATTATTTGAAATTTTAATCACCATCAATCTATAAACAGAAGAATATATTTATAATTTTTTTTTGTTTTTAATGTTTTTTTTATATTTATTTAAATATTCATTGTCAAAATTTTCAAGATAATACATTGTCAACTTCCCATACATAATATAATCTATACACCTCCGCGCTCGCACAAAATTGGATGTTAATTTTTGAATTGGTGTCCACGTCGTTACCAAATATATCATACAAGAACCCTTTTTATGCTTGAGAGCTATTGAACGATTTATCTTCGAATAAATAAAATTCCGATCAATTGTACTTTTTATATTTCTCGTAAAAAAAAAGAAACTCTATGGTATTATTTTAACACAAGAAATTAGATATGATTATATATTTCTTTTAGCATGAGATGAGAATTAATCTATAGTGAAATATACATTTTGTTTGGAACTTTTATCTAATGTTTAGTGCAAAATATTTCAACACGGTAATCAAGCAGTCAGTACAAGAACAATATTTTGTAACGAAGTGTGCTAATTATACAAGGTGATTTGCACGAGTACCAATTAGACAACATTTTGATTCAGAATTTTCATATTCGAAGTACATTTTTTTCTTCATTTTTTTAACAATTTGGATTTCTTTTTTATGTGAATAGTAGATCTGGTATAAATGGTAAATTGATAATGAATTTGACGGATGCATATTCAATTTTTGCATGAAATATCTAAAAACTGTATGTTGGAATTATTGCGTGCAACACTTATTTAAAAATTATCTGCTACTTTTTTTAACTTTTTGGACAGAGAAAATGTATTGTTATTAAAAATTCTGGATCATCCAATAGTGCTAATTTATTGCTTGTTCCGGAAAAAGTAGAAGAAAATTGTGATATTTTAAATTATATTTTTGTGTACAAAATTTCAATATGTAAAATATATTAAGCCGCTCGAGAGTCGTTCCAATTAAAAAAAATGAAAATATTGCATTATAGCATTTTACGTCATTTCATAATTATATCCAAGATGAGGGTTCGCGGGCCAAAATGGAGAAGTCTGCAATATTTTACAGGGTAATTGTGTAATTTACTCCAATCAATATTTAATAACACGCGAGCGTGCAAAGTAAAATATTTTTGCGTATCACGCGAAATCCAAAAATGAAAACACATAAATTAAGTCAACTTACTGCTCAATAAACAACAATTGACCTGACAGTTTGCTACAGTTCAAAGTAGATTTAGCGACAACAAGACAATAATGTATATATTAAACAGAAGTATATTTTTCTTCACATAACAAGTACAATGTGCCCAACAGTACTTCAGTTTTTTTTATATAATCTGGAATATACATACTTTGAACGGCATATACCCTAGAAAAATCCCACTAAATTATTGGTAGATACTATAATTATTTTTTATATGAGTAGAGTTTAAAGATGTTTGAGGTGCGAGAAAGGGAACGAAATATAATTGTGATGAAGAATGCACACCATGCAAACGTTGGGTCTATTTGCTCTTGCTTAGTACACCTTTTTTTTCACATATTTTTCTTTTTCCTTTAAGAATGGCCAATGCATTTTGATAGCACATATATATTTTTTTGGAGGGATTAATGTCCATTAATCGTTGGTGTCATATCGATGCTCACAAAATTAAATATGAAACAACTACTGTTTAAATTTTTAAACAATAAAACTAATTGAATAAATATTTTGTATATATCATGTTATATGTTAATATGTGTACACTAAATTTTATATCATTTTAATATTATTTATATATACATCAAACATTGATAAAATTAACGAATTAAATTTTGAATGATTATTGAAACATAATTTTTTTATACATATAATTGAGATGTATATTTTTATCTTTTATATTAAGTAATTTAAAATTATTAATATTACTTTGGTCTTATAAAATAAAATTGCACTACACTATCTTATTCACATTCTTTATACAACTGGTTCAGAAGCGTCTTATATTTATATCTTATATTTATATATTGAGCATTTTCATTTTCAATTTTGATGATTTTTAAGATTGAAAATCAAACTATTGACATAAGTTTATTTCTTTTTTCTAATAGAAAAACTAATTAGAATTAGATAATCTATATATAGATTAACTATTTTGACTAATGTGATTTTCTAGTTTTTGACTATTGACATAAGTTTATTTCTTTTTTCACGCACAAAGTGGTAGTCAATTTCAACGTGTTTAGTGTATGCATGTAACATCGGATTAGAGGCTAGATATGTAGCTCCTATATTATCACACTATAGGACTGGAGGATATGAAAGCCGAACATGTAATTCAGTGAGAAGAAATTGGACCCAAACGAGTTCTGCACTTGCAAGCGTCAAACTTTTATATTCGGCTTCGGTGCTGGATCGCGAAACAATTTGTTGTTTCTTCGAGCTCCAAGAGATAAGTGATGGACCCAAAAAATACAATAGTCGGAAGTTGAACGACGGTCATCCGGACAACCCACCCAATCTGCATCGCAATAAGCATGAAGCTGAAGTTGTGATGCCGGTTTAATAGTTAGTCCATGGGATCGAGTGCCATTGAGATAACAAATAACCCTCTTTACTGCTGCTCCAATGGGCTGTTGTGGGATTGTGCATGAATTGAGAGAGTTTGTTGACCGAGAAAGCAATATCGGGTTGGATAATTGTAGCATATTGAAGGCCACCTACGATTGTTCGGTAGAGGGTGGGATCATATCTTCCATATGCACTTTGGATAACAAGTTGGTTATGTAGCGGTTTTGTGATAGGTGAAGGCCATTGTCTTTGTTGTGCACTTCAATGTCAAGAAAGAAGCTAAGGTTTCAAGGTCTTTGATGGGAAATTTGGACTGAAGTTTGGTGATCAATGCATCAATTAAAACCGATTGTGTACCAGTGATGATGATGTCATCCACGTACACGAGGATAATGATATTATGGCTTTGAGAGTGGAGAACAAATAATAATAGGTCATAGCATGATGCAACAAAACCAAGAGAGGTTAGGAATAGTGTAAGAGTTTGAAACCATGCACGAGGGGATTATTTGAGGTCATAGATGGTTTGGTAGGATCAATAAAATAGGGAGGTTATTGCATGTATATCATGTCATGAAGATTGCCATGAAGGAAGACATTGTGCACATCGAGTTGCCGCATTGTCCAACCATATGTGATGAAAATAGTGAGTACAACTTGAATTATTGTAGGTCGAACCACGAGACTAAAAGTCTCAAAATAATCGATGCCTTCTTCTTGATGATAACCCTTAGCAACCAATCGAGATTTATAGCGGTCAACCGATCCGTCAGCTTTTCTTTTTATTTTGTAAACCCACTTAGAGCCAACAACATACTGATCATTAGGAGGCGGTACAAGAGTCCAAGTGTTATTAGATTTTAGTGTTTGAATTTCTTACAACATGGCATGTTGCTAGTGAGAGGAGGTTCGGACTTTGTGAAAGATGGTTGGTCAAGAGAGGATGTGGACAGGTAAGTGACATGATCAGTGAATTGGCGAGGTTTGCGTGTATGATCACGGGTGCGGGTGGTCATATGATGAGTTGAGGATGCAGGAATGATATTGTTTTGTGGGGTAAGAGCATCAGGTTGTGGTGGTATGTTGGAGGGAGTGGAAATCGGGTGGTCATAGGTATGTGAAGGCGGGGTAGCTGATGATGGAGAGGTGTTGGCGGGGCAGGAGAATTTAAATTTCGGACAGGAGAATTTGTGTGGTGGGTTGGGTTGGGTGAAACAGGAGATGATGGGCCGAGAAGGGAATTAGGAGATGAAGGTAATTGTTGGGCTTGGCTGGGTGTTGTCTGTTGATGGGAGATTGGGCAGGGATGTAAGGAAGGAAAAGAGTCTAGTAGCAGTTGGTTGTTATAGTTGGAGTGAGCAGCCGAGTCCGGTGTTTGAATTGAAGCTGGTGTTTTAAATGGAATGTGTATTTCATGAAACTAAAATGTATGAAGATAAAGACTCGCTGAGTTGACAAATCTATGCATTTATAGTCCTTTTGAGATAGTGCATAACCAAGAAAAATACAAGGAGAGGAACATAGTTGTAGTTTGTGTTCATTGTAGGGTCCAAGTATGGAAAACACAAACAACCAATGACACAAATAAAGTTATAATCTGGTGTCTTATTGAATAGTTTGGTATAAGATGTAATATCACGGTTGAAGGGGGGGAATCGGTTTATTAGGTACGTTGCACTAGTAAAAAATTCATCCCATAATTTATGAGGTAAAGAGGCATGTTGCATTATAGTTAAGGATAGTTCAATGACATGATGGTGTTTTCGTTCAGATTTTCTGTTTTGTTGAGGAGTATAGGAGCACGTTATTTGGTGAATAATTTGAGAAAAATGCTTTGTGAGAGGCTTGTACTCCGTACCACCATCGGAATGAAGTATTTTGATATTAGTGTTGAGTAGATTTTCAACTTGAGACTTAAACAAAGTGAAGACATTGGTCAATTCCTCCTTAGTTTTGAGAAAATAAATCCAAGAATACCTTGTAAATTCATCAATGAATATAACATAATAACGAAAAATTATTGTGAGACACAACAGGAGAAGGACCCCATAAATCCGAATGAACAATTTCAAGTGGAGCGCAAGAAAGAGTAGTGTTTGAATTAAATGGTAATTTGTGAGTCTTTGCCATACAATAATCTTGGCATAACGATAAATGTTTAGAAGAACAAGGTAAAGTATTAGAATTTAAAATATATAGGGTGGTGAAAGAAGAAGGATGACCAAGTAGGGCATGCCATATATCGGTTGAAACTCGTTCACCAAAGAGAGCTTGAGGAGATGAAAATATAGGAAGTTGGATTGACTAGAGACCATTACGGAGCTTGGCTTGAAGTAGAGGGGTTGAGGTGAGGCGGTCCTTGATGAGACAAGCATGAGAAAAAAAATCTATTATGAGAGAATTATCAAGAAGTAATTGTGGCAAGCTCAAAAGATTTTTGGTGAAGGAAGGAACATGTAAAATATCATGTAAAATAATTGTGTGATTAGCAATTTGAATGATTGAGGATCTAGTATAAGAGATTTCCATACCATCACCATTGCCAATGTGAAGAGTATCATGACCATCATAAGGTGTTAAGTTGAAGAGATTATTAAGATCACTCGTTACATGGTGAGTCGCACCAAAATCAATGTACCAGTCACCAGAAGGGGATGAGGGTATGAGTTGGGCTATGAAAGCTTGAGGTGGAAGCAGGTGGGCCATAGTGGGCATTGAATCGGTGCCAGCATTCACGGGCTGTATGGCCCTTTTTGGAGCAGATTTGGCAGATATGTAGTAGGCTTGATGCATTGGAAATGTTTGGTGCAGTGGGCTGAAGATTTGGTCTCGGTAAAAGGTCGGGTAGGGTAGGATTGAAGGGAGATCTAGGTGGATAGATGGCACAGGTAGGGTTTGATTAAAAATGAGGTGGTCTAAAACTGGTAGGCTGTGTGGTTCTAGGTCTCGGGTACCGAGCGCCTCTAAACCCATTAGGCGAACCACCTGGTTTTGGGTTATTGGCATAAAAGGCCACATGAGTTTGGACTGAAGGCAGAGAAGAGTTTAAACCTAAGTTTTGGGATTAAATAAGTGCCTCATGGCTGAGAAGCATCGAGTGAAGATCGGCAATGGAAAACGGAGTCTGGCGGGAAGAGGTGGTAGCAGCCACAACAAACGAGTTGTAGTCAGATCCAAGTCCGGTGAGTGCAAAGGTGACTAAATCATCGTCGGCGATATGGTAGCCGATGAACGCAAGCTCATCAGCAATGGATCAGAGTTTTTGTAAAAAATCAAAGTAAGATGAGCCACCTTTGGTTAAGGTCTGGAGCTGGCGGCGCTGCTCTGTTTGGTGAGCATAGGAAGTGGCGGAAAATGTCTGTTGAAGGTGAGACCAGAGTTGATTTGAGGTTGAGCAGGAGACAACTTGAGCAAGAATGGCCTCAGAGATGGAAGAACGTAGCCAACTTAAAATCATTTGGTCTTGCTTGTTCCAGTCGAGGTAAGTCAGGTTGATTTGGGACTAACCTTCTGGGGATATAGTAGTAGGTGGTGGAGGTGGGGAAATGAGGTAGTGAAAAAGACCATAACATTTAAGCAAGGGGGTAATATGAGATTGTAAGGAGAGATAGTTGGATCGAGTCAGTTTTGTGGAGATTGAAATGTTAAGAAGGATAATTGAATCAGTAGAAGAGGAGGAAGAGAAGAGGTTGCCGGAGTTGACAAGAGGAGTGGAATTATCGCCGGCGAATGCGGTAGTCATTGTAGGCTTTGATACCATGTAAAAGCTGATAGAACTCTATTGTTTAAAAATCATTCTCTTAGAAAAGTGTTTACAGTATATCGTTTTTATATATGAATAAAGTCAAGAGACTATAATTATTACATAGGCATGTATAAAATTATATGATTAATTTTGGATTGCTACTCCCATGTATTTATACGATGACGTAACTGCGGCATTTGTATGGGGTTTATATCTCCTGAAAGTTAATTATTTATATGTATTTTTTATTTTACAAGGAATGTAATCTCTAAAGATTTCAAATTCATGCCTTAAAAATTTCGTAGCTGACCGAAGAGTTCCTCTTTATTCCATGTTACGAGGAAACAACTATTAAAGATTAAATATATTTCTCTTAAAATATATTTTTATGAAAGATGTTATAAAAATTTCATTTTTGATATCCTTATTGATACATGATAATGATTTTATTATACGACTATTTTACACAGTAGTTCTATTGTTCAATTTAAATATTCATTCAAGTTAAATAGTGCCGTTATAATACAAAATGAGTTACATAATAAAATCATTAACATACATAATAATTTATTTAACATAAATAATAGAGATTTATTAGTAATGATATTTGTTTATCAACTACTTTTCTTATTTTTGCTTATTCCCGAAGGAAGGCGACATGCTATTTAGTGTAATTAAATGCCCCCGGGTGGGTGCTATTTTTCATCGCCGCTTTTATAAAAGGAGTTTCGAAATACAATGATAAATTGATAACCATAAAATATGTCATCAGACAGATTGAAACATATTATCTATATTAGTAGGAGTAGGAGACTAACATGCACGCTTAATAAAATAATCGTTTTTTTTTTCTTAATTTTATAATAGAGTGCGCCAGGTGTCATGACCTGGCGAACCTGATTGGTCGGTTTTTGCTTACGCTTGTTCTAGTGACAAGAAAGACATTAATGCCATGAAATAGACCAAAAGGCTCACATAAAATGTCTATTTTATTTTCAGGTTTTGAACAAGTACGTACAAAAGTACAATACATGAATCTTTCTGCAATCAAATTATTTGAAAAAGGTTTGATGATGATGATGATGATGATGATGATAATATAATAATAATAATAATAATAATAATAATAATAATAATAATAATAATAATAATAATAATAATAATACAAGATTTTGTGGAGTACAACGACGCACGGATAGTTTGCTTCATCAAATTTCATAAAATATAAGTATTTTGTAATGCATCACGATTTGTTAAATTTAGAACATAGAAGTGTAAAAATAATCACTCATATGAATAGTACTGAACAAATAAATCTTATAATATAGTTTATATATATATGATATTTATTCCCAACAATTAATTTCGGACTAAATTTTTATTTATGATGAATATAATATAATATTGATGTAAATATAATGAATTTATTGATGTAAATATAATGAATTTATCCAAACATGTCCGATATTACATAAATTCTATTGATGTAAATATAATGAATTTATTCGAAAAAGATCTAGTCCGATATATTGAACTTTTATGTAAAATATAATAAATTTATCCGAAAAAGATATAGTATGATATATTGAACTCACACAATAATATATGTATAATTCTCATAATAGTGAAGTTTTACAGAGTCATGAATTATTGCTGAGTATAAGCAGTTTCTACTTAACATTAATGGTTATCGACGGACATCCATTGACACTGAATTAAATTGTTAATATTGATAACCATAAAAAACATGTAACTTTATTAATTTTATAACTTGAAGAGTAAAATGTAATCTGTACTTCATATCCAAAATAGCATGAAATTCGCTACAAGTTTCATTATTAATCAAATAGAACGAAATATATAGCAACCAATAGATAATAATACTAGCAGGAAATCCGCTCATTGTGAGAGCCCTCTTAATTTTGAAAATAGTTATATTTAATACTAATTTTATTATAAATAAATGATATTTTTTTACTTAAATATAATTTATACTTAAATTAATTATAAAATCTTGTAAATATTTAATTTATTATTTAATAAAAGACAATGTACAAAATATAATAATTTTTTGAGTAAAGTTGTACAAATAATATTTAAACCATAAACACTCAACTGTGATGGTAGATAAAATGATGCGGTCACAATTAATTATGAAGCGGATTGAATAATTTCGTAGTCTATTATTATTTCTAATATTCGATCTGATATTATATATATATAGTAAAGATACCGTGAGCTTAAACTCACGGAGACCTTCCGTGAGATTAACTCAAAAAGTACATCAAATCATTTTCAAATTTTAATTTATCATGCTCATTAAATTTTTTATATCAAAATCTTGTGGGATGCAAAAATTTGAAGTGTTTTGAGCTTTCTAAATTATTGTTTTTAATTTTTGAAAATGAGCTCTAAACAAATAATAATTTATTCAATGTTTGAACATCATTTTTAAAAATTAAAAACGGTGACTTAAAAAACTCAAAATACTCCAAATTTTTACATCCCATAAGATTTTCATATAAAAAATTTAATGAGCATGATAAATTAAAATTTAGAAATGATTTGATATACCTTTTGAGTTAAACTCACGGAAAGCCTTAAACTCACGGTATCTTTACTCATATATATATATATATATATATATATATATATATATAATTTTACAACATCTAAAATTTTATTATTCTGACAACATTCTTTATTCTTTTTTTAGATAAAATAAGAGTCTAAACTATTCATTATTAAATATCATAAAGAATTTCTCATGAAAATTTATTAATCCTGTACAACTTAATTATGTTGTAATTTCACTTTTCTACGGATATAAGCATAAAAGTGCACTCATTTAGTTAAACGTGGTCAGGTGATTCCCATCGGTCGATCAACCAAACTTGAATATTAATTTGGTAAAGTTGACTGCTTCAGTAGTTCAACCTCCAACGAAAATGTATCCTATTATCAGTTACGAAAGTGTATTTTTTTATATAGCCAATTAACTGCGTGCACCGGGTTTAGCAACGTGCAAAAGGTCGGAAAAGGAGAACTTTAAGTTCGGACGCGGTCACTGGCCAAGTGGTGTGTAGTGTAGTGCAGATGTGCTTGGTTCTATTGGTGTTGGAATCCATGTCATGTGAAGCGCAGCTCCGTGAGTGGATTAATCATCAGATTCATCACTACTAGCCAATCGATGGTCTCTATTTTTCTTGTTTTTCATTTTTAAAGTTTTTGCATTTTTAAAAAGCTATTTGTTGAAGGATGAGTAAAGATAAAAGTTTCTGACACAAAACTATTTTGAGATCTGCAACAAATTTTATATGATGAGATTCAGATTTGCTCTTGGATTCGTTAATGCTACTTCTAAAAACAATTTCAAGTTTTTTCGGTAAATTTTATAGCAAAATCGTAGCTTGTGGCCTTGTGTGCCTATAACTATAATGTTAGTGCTTTTCAATTTCTAAAAGTATAAATATATATGAAACTTTACAAAGAATATATATATATATATATATATATATATATATATATATATATATATATATATAGAGTGGAGATAGCGTGAGTTTAAGCTCACGGAGGCCTTCCGTGAGCTTAACTCAAAAAACATATTAAATCATCTCGAAATTTTAATTTATCATTCTCATTAAATTCTTTATATGAAAATCTCATGGGATGCAAAAATTTGGAGCGTTTTGAGCTTTTTAAGTCATCGTTTTTAATTTTTGAAAATCAGCTCTAATAATAATAATAATAATATATTCAATACTTGAACATCATTTTAAAAAATTAAAAACGGTGACTTAAAAAGCTCAAAACGCTCTAAATTTTTGCATCCCATGAGATTTTCATATAAAGAATTTAATGAGAATGATAAATTAAAATTTCAAGATGATTTAATATGTTTTTTGAGTTAAGCTCACGGAAGGCCTCCGTGAGCTTAAGCTCACGCTATCTCCACTCTATATATATATATATATATATATTAAAGATACCGTAAATTTAACCTCACGGAAGACTTTAACTCAAAAAGTACATCAAATTATCTCAAAATTTTAATTTATCATTTTCATTAAATTCTTTATATGAAAATCTTATGGGATGCAAAAATTTAGAGTATTTTGAGTTTTTTAAGTCACCGTTTTTAATTTTTTAAAATGATATTCAAACATTAAATATTTAATTATTTTTTAGAGCTAATTTTCAAAAATTAAAAATGGTGACTTAAAAAATCTCAAAACACTCCAAATTTTTGCATCCCATAAGATTTTCATATAAAGAATTTAATGAGTATGATAAATTAAAATTTGAAGATAATTTGATATATTTTTTGAGTTAATCTCACGGTATCTTTACTTTCTCTATATATATGTAGAGGTGTGATAATGTGCTTTATAAAACACAAAATACTTCGCACTTCACGCTTATATCTCATGTTTTTAAATTCAAATGGACGATCCAAACGTTAAATATGATCTTTATATCAAAATCTCCTTGGTGATCAAATTATGTATTTTTTGGATTTTTTTTTTATTATTTTTTTGAAGGGCTACAAAATTCATTGATCTGACGTCTTTTGAACAATTCAATATCAATGATTTTCTATCCCTTTAAATAAATAGAAAAAAATTCCAAAAAATATAAAATTTGATCACCAAGGAGATTTTGATATGAAGATCATATTTAATGGTTTGGATCATCTATTTGAATTTTGAAATAAGAGATATAAGCATGAAGTACGAAATATTTTGTGCTTTATAAAGCACATTAACACACCTCTCTCTCTCTCTCTATATATATATATAGAGAGAGAGAGAGAGTCTAAAATGCAACGTATTGCACGGATGTGTTCATACACCACGTCAAAATCTCAAATTTTAAGTTAAAAATGACTGATCCAATCCGTTTAATTTATTTTTCATGTCAAATTTTTGTAGAAAATCACATTTTATATTTTTTCAAAACTCTTTGCTATTTTTTTTGGATAGAAAGAAAATTATCACTATTGGACGATAATTTTTTTTAAATCAAGCAATTTTCTCTTGGCCCAAAAAATAGCAAAAAAAATTTAAAAATTTAAAAAATTGATTTTCTATAAGAATTTGATATGGAGAATATATTGAATGGCTTGGATTAGTCATTTTTAACTTAAACTTTGTGATTTTGATGTGGTGCACGAACACATCCTTACAACGCGTTGTATTTTAGACTTTATATATATATATATATATATATATATATATATATATAGAGTGAGGCTATGGTGCTTCGTATCTCAGATTTAAAAGTCCAAACGGCCGATTCAAATCATTGAACACGATCCCCATATTAAAATTTCGTTGGAGATCAAAATTTTCATTTTTTTTGAATTTTTTTACTATTTCTTACATGAGTAAAAAATCACTAGTATTTGATGATGTAAAAATTGTTAGATCAGCATACTTTGTACCCATCTAAAAGATAGCAAAAAATTTGATCTCCAACAATATTTCAATATGGAGATCATGTTCAACGGTTTAGATTGACCGTTTGGACTTTCAAATCTGATATACAGATGTGAAGTATGAAAAATTTTATAATTTGCGAAGCACCATAGCCTCACAATTCTTTGTCTATGGTATGTAAACTTGACCATCATTTAATCCACATACTAAACTGATAGCGGTTAATTAGTGTTTCGCTAATTACCTTAGTTAGTGACTTTTAAGAGTATGTTCTATATTATGAAGTTTCACAATTCCAGTCATGAACTCTTTGTCTTTGGTATATAAAACTTGACCATTATTTAATCCACATACTAATCTGATAACGGTTAATTAGTGTTCATGCTAATTGTCTTGGTTAGTGACTTTTAAGAGTATATTCTATATTATGAAGTTTTACAATTCCAGTCATGAACTTAGAATGATTCATAAATTCAATAATATTCAGGAAAACAAAATATCGTTTAAATATCCAATTCATGAGCAAAACTTTATATAACAAATTTATCGTATTATTGAGTTCAAGATTATTACAAACTATCGAAAATAACCCATTTTCAAGTTATCCCCACCCTTCTTAAAATCATCAGATCTAACAAAAGTATTTCAAAATTGATCTTATGCATGTTTATAAATTTATCAACCTACTACACATTTTAATGATTCTGTTCGTGTTTTCAATTAGCTTATGCCATGTTTGTGATTTTACAGATCATCAAAACTCACATAAATATTTCAAATAATTTCTTCTGCATATTTATATAACTTACCCGAGCTAAATCAAATAGAGTGTAAATATATATCATGCATAAATCCTTCTGGAAGACATATAAAAATATATTCTGATTATATTTTTAATCAGCTTATGGTTTTTTTTTTTTTTGTAAAATCAATAAAACAAACATATATATTACAGATTATGTGTCCCGTAAGTTATAATTTTATCCGAGCTAAATCTACAGGATATGAAAATATTATGCACAAAATCCTCCTAGGATGCATTTAAAGGTAATGTGAATGACTCTGTTCTTTTTTAGACAATTTACGATGCATTTATGTTCATAAAATTTTTAAAACTGACAAAAATGTGTGAAACTGTCTTTTACTTGTTTATATCCGAGCTAAATCAAATAGATTTGTCGCGCACATTATGCACAAAATTTACCTTAACACATTTAAAACATGAATAGGGTTCAAACACCATCAATTATACGTGTCATCAAATATCATAACTGTTTTTTTAATTTATATTTAAAAATATGATACTCAAATTTAAAATCTAAACTGTTGGTAGATGTATGCTTGTAAAATTTAATGAATTTTGAAGCTTATTTTATATTAGATCAAATGATAACAAAATGAATGCATAAAAAATAATCAATCATAGTTAATTAGATTCATTAATTTTATTATCATTTTATATAATATAAAATGATCTCCAAAAATCATGAAATTTTATGACCATCATCTACCATGAAAATTAATAATATTAACGGTTTTGGTTTCAAATTTGAGTGTCAAACTATAAAATTTAAATTAAAAAAATGCATTGATGGCATTTGATGATACACAAAATTAATGATATTAGAACCCTTCTATTAAAACATAATGTAATGATCGTTCATGTTTTTACATTACACCTCAGTTGTGATTTTAGAATCATCGAATCTCACATAAAATTTTCAAACTATGTCTTCTCCATATTTATAAATTTATCCAAACTAAATCAAACAAATATGACCAATATTATGCACAAAACATGGACTAGAACACATTAAAAACAAAATTTAATGAATATACTTAAGGTTGGTAAATTTACATTTCATTTGTGATTGTAAAATTATCAAAACTCACTAAAATGTTTCACGTGTTTTTATATTTATGATTGTATAATTCATATTATGTAGCTTTGGTGTTGCCTTAGCTGGTTTCAATATTTGCCGGAATAAGATGGAATTTTTACTCAAGGCTCCGCTGATAGTTAGTTGGAGATTGTATAAATTAAGTTGTTTAAATATTAACCACTGAAATACTTAAGAAATTCACCATATGTTATTATGTCATATGAACTCTATTTTAATGTCGAAGAGAACAAATCAATTTCCTTACCTTCTGATCATTTTCTCTCCGACCTAATTGGAAAGTGAAACAATGCAAATAAGAGAACCAAATTCAATTACAGATAACTGGTACGGGGTTATGGGTACTTTAACTAACTAAAAAAAATAGGCTTCAACTTCACAGCTGGCTTGTGAAGAGGAGCATCGACAGTAAAATGGATTTAAAATTCCAACAACATCCTTCCCTGAGATTGCTTAACCACGCGCCTTAGATGCAAAAGAGGTCACCTTTCTTTGCTTTAAAAGGTTGGAAGTTGACAAAAAGACCGAAGTGGTACCAGAGGAGAATTAGAAAACCCCTTAAAATCGAAGAAATCTTTGCTGCCGCAAGCCATGCAGCATCACAACACAAAAAGCTTCAAAAAGGGAAAGTTAGAAATTTTGATTTAAAAGTAGTGCCTTTTATGCTTGCTGTGTGGCTACCACTTTGCAATACTTAATTGTTCCATGCTTATCCTAGCTACTGCCTTTATCTTCTCAATTAGCACCCGTTTTCTCAGCTAAAGCTATAAGTGCTTTTCATTCAATAATCAATCTCCATACCTGTTGATTATTGATTGGAGAAGCTAGATTATGACACTATTATACTTTGAACCAGCGCACCTTTTCTTTATTTCTTTGAACTTCAAAAATGTTTTTGTTGGTCTCCCCGCGCTTCCTCATCAGCTCTTAAAACGTTATTTTCTCAATTTATCATGTAAAAAGCCAAAACAAAGAAAAAGAGAATCAGCTTTTCTAGTCAGGAACTCAATAACTCCATGACTATTGATTGCTTCTCATCCAATCATGTAAAGACAAATAACAAAGCAGACCTGTAGACCTTATTGGTACAGTATCAGTGATACTAATTTAAATGGTTATACGATTTTGGCTAGAACCAGTCTTTAGGCTAAAGTTGTCAAAATATTAAGTACATAAATAAGTAAAATGCCAACAAATAAAATACATAAACCCCCGTTTGACAGGCCAAGTAAAATTAAAACAGTGTAAAAGTTAAAAGGGCAGTGATCCCTTCACAATGGGTTATCTTAACAATCTTGATAATGAATTTTTAAATAAATATAAAAAAATCTTAAAAATAGAATTTTTTTATAAATATATTCTTTTACTTTTAGATTGATAGTAATTCAAATTTCATGTAATTTCAAATACCATCAAAATTTTATATAATTCGCAATAATTCTAATTTAATGGTCTGAACTATCAAACGATAATGAAATTGCATAAAATTTGAATTACTATTAACCTATAAGTAGAATAACATATATAATTTTTTTTTCTATTTTTATTTTTTAGTATTTATTTAAAAATTCATTGTCAAGATAGCCATTGCCAAGTGACCCCTCTACAAAATTAAATCACCTTAAAGATTTAAGTAGTGTTTGATAATAGTGAAATAAATAATTAAAATATTTTATGTAGAAAAATATTGAAAGGGAGAAATTTATATCAGCCAGGAGGGAAAATTGTCAACAACTGGATACTGGATAGCAATTAGCAAGTACTAAATGTTCTTATAAAAAAAAGTACTACGTGTTAACTAGTACACACAACTTTTATACCAATACCTGACGGCCGACACCGTCTTGGGATTTAGCAGGACGTCGGTTACAAAATTAATGCAACCCACTACTCCATTAAAAACCCAATAAAAGCCCAATGGTCTTTTGGTATTTGGTTTAGCCTCTGTACACAGTCCTATTGCAGAAAATATACTATTGGTCCGGTTCCCATTTTTCAACCTTTTCCTGACGGAGTGGCACCTGTACTTGCAAATCAGTTAAATACACTTTTATGTTTGGAAGCATCCTAAAAGATATATACTCACTAGAGAATTAAAATGAACCGGACGGTCCAATTCGTTCCGGACCGAACCGTGACCGTGGACCAGACCTTGGTCAGATCGTGGATCGTCCTGTACCTTGTCTTGGTCCGGTCCAATGGTGGGCTAGTTCTCACTTCACCCGAAAATAGACCATGCCCACCCGTCGCGTACGAATCCATAGACCGGACCCCGACCCGTTCCGGACAGGACCGCCCCCAATTATAATTTTTTTAGTATTATTCAATTTTTAAACTATTAAAAAATATATAATTAATTCGATAAAAATTATTATTTAAAAATTTAAAAATTTATTTTTCAACTTTTATTATTTTTTACAATTGTCTGAAATTTTTTATTTTTGAATTTTTTTGAATTTATTATTATTATTATTAGATTTTTAAATAATTAAAAATAATAATTCTTAAAATTTATTATTAAAAAATTATGATAAATTATTATTTTTTTTCAATTCATTAAAAAAAACGGACCGAACCGTAGACCGTCCTGTCCCGTCCCGTAGGAGCCCGGCCCCCAAGGGCCAACGGTGGGACGGGTTCGATTTCTTCGAATTTGGACCGTCTAGGACCAACCCATGTGGACCGTGAACTGTCCGGGTTTAGACCGGACCGAACCGTTTGCAAATCTCTAATACTCACATATTACTAAGTAAATAATGTACTACTAGAACTAGGAACCTACCAAGATGGTTATTGACCTTGCTTATCTAGGGGCGCAAGTTCAAGAAGCAAGTTCAAGTCCAACAATAAAAGACGTACAAAATAATAAATGCCCACTAGAACCGTTGGATAAAAGAAATAATGACCTCTAATATATCAGCTGAAGAATTATAATTTCGTAGCAAGCTTGCTTTTCTTTGAACAATTCCGATAAGACAAGAACAGAAAAAAAAAGCCACCACAATTTTAAGAATTTCCAAACCCAAGAAAAAAAGGTTACAAATAAAGATTGAATATCCAGGAAGTAAACCATCACAACAACCGTAATAACATATTAATATACATATCCTAAACTAAAACAATAACTTCAAAAAGGTAAAAATTAAAAACAGGTTGGAAAGTGATAATATTGACCTAACTCTGGCAAAAATATATGATATAATTCTAGAAGAACTTGTTGTATTGACCTGTCAATGAACCTTTGAGGTTGGAGTACAGACCATAAAGTGAATACTGTTGAAGGTTGGAGACCTCATACCAGGAGTTGAGAACTGACTTATGTTTGTCGGTACCAGAAAAAGCCAATTGGATACCAATACTGCAATCAACTGAACCCTGGTTCTTGCAATTATTGGTACGAATTGCACATATCTGTTTGTTGAGACAAACAAAATTTGTTTTGCCAGTACACCTTGCACACCCATCATTTTTCTTCCAGAATAAGTTCTGCAGTCTTCCTTTTTTGAACTCCAGTACCTAAAGATTTTTTTTTTTTGACAATTAAGACCTGATATTATTTGACTGCAAAATAACCCACAACATGTATCATATTTGCACATAATGCATACTCCTTTTAGGTCCTTCATTAGTGTGGGAATGGTTAAATGACCTGAATGTGCAGTGTCCCTTCATCATACTTAGATCATCTTTCTTCAAAAGACAAGTTAAAAAAGACAACAAAGTCAAGGAAGCAAAATCTACAATGCTAGCTGTGCTCCCCAAAAGTATTAGAGAGGGAAGAGGTGATAAAACAGAGTTCACTTCATCCAAACCCAATTTGGAGGTGACAAAATTGGTTCATTTGAGGGTAGAGGAGGCAGAAATCTTCTCTCAACCTCCAAAGATCACAACTGTGACTATTTTATTGTTGGTTTCAATATTTTAGCAGTTATATTTAAACACACAGGTACTGGTAGATGCCCAGAAAATTTAAATGCTAATTGCATAGAAATGGTGGGCTTACATGCATATAAGATGAAAGCAGAACAAAAAGTGAAACAACTACACTTTGAACACTCAGAGCTTACATCACACCAATCACTTAGTTTTCAGTCTGAGGTCATTTGGGTATATTGGTATATGATTCAACTATATAAAAAATCATTTTGGTTGTGTTCTATAGGTTCAGGTTCCATTTAGATCAGTCAAATGCTTTCAGGCTGCTTTGGATTATTCTTCTAATGCTTTCAGTACTGAATATATTCTTCAAGTTTGATTAGCCCCACTTTTCCAAATTATATGAAACTAAAAAGGCAAACAACAAAGGAGAACAAAAGAAGAATAATTTATTGGCAAGCATGTAGAGTTGTGCTTAAAAAAATTGCATACCAGGGTAAAGCTAGAGACGGTATAAGAACTGTTGGCAACAAAGATAGGTGGTGATCTAGCAGCATACTTACTGCCAGCAAATGCTACCATATAACCTCCTGTCGAAACCTGTAAAAACCAAAACATTACAAAAATAAATAAGCTAGATGTACTTCAAGCTACTTTGATATAGCTTAGAATTGATGAACAAACTATGGCCATGCAAAGCTTAATTATCTGGAATTTAAACAAAATTTAAAATAAGCATGAAATGTTCTATTGTCAATTGGAGTTCACTTAGTTCTGTTCAAGCAAAAGTCTGATACAAGCTCTAAAAGATGCTAAAAAGGGATTACTTTCAGAACTATTGGGAAAAACCCAGCCCAAATAAGACTTGACAATTAGTCAACAAAAAATAAATTAAGCCCATGACTAACTTGGGATTTCAGGAAAATGAAGTTTTTACTAATTCTTAGTTCCGATGTTGAAATCAACGGATAAGCCTGATTTTTCCAAGTAGATCCAGTACAGGTACACACCAATATAACTTATGTATGGTAAACACAATGACCCAACAGAACTTGCCGTTTTGCATTGCAGCCCTTAAAATGCCAGATGGACACAAATTGTATAAGTTAATCATCAATTATGAAATTTTGCATCACCAAGGCTCTATGAATTTTCATCATGTCAAGACTTTACACATTTATTCAAGACAATCTAACTCTGAATTCAGACAAAAATTAGTAAGCTTATATCCAAAATTAGGCTCAAGTAAGGTTGAATTCAGATTGCATCAGGAGGGCCCAAAATCAACTCATCTTGGATGGCTTTAGCTATTGGCAGCTCTTCATGACAAATATATGGCTCAGATGCTGTTTGCTCTCCTTACCAATAGACTAATAGAATAAACCAGTTTCCCGATTTCTCCAATGGATGGTTTTTACATTGAGTAAACCAATTTCTTTCCACAATTATGCAGCTAGCATAACCTCTTCAATCTTGCACACAACCCATCCACATTTTCTAAAACTACACAATTGAATGTAAATATAATTAAAAAAAATTACACGGTAACGATATATCAGTATCACACTCACCGAACGCACTTCTTCTCAAACACAAAACAAGACTGAGAGAACTCGTCGAACTGCACAGATCTGTGAACCTAACAAAAAATAAGCCGCAACAGAGAACTCACAGGATCAAATCCGGTGGTAGTGTTGATAGTGAAAAGCGAGATCTCGTCGACCTTGGGTCGGAACACAGCGAGCTGAGAGGAAGAGCTGGAGCCGAGCGAAAGGCGTCGGTCGCACGGCGATAGCTGGGTCTTGTCAGAGTAGAAAGACTCGAGGCTGGAGAAGGCGAGACCGAAACTGAAACCATCGCCACGCTGGATCTTGGCGTCGGCGCATGGCGCAAACACTCTGTTCTGATCCGCTGCCGAGGCAAATGTAACGGCGGCTATGAGGAGTAGAAGCGCCAGTAACTCTACCTGTCTCATTAATCCGGCGAGAACCTCTCTCTTTAATTTGTTTGATTTTTTTAATCGGGGAAAGCGAGAGGGGGAGAGGAAGAGAAGTTGGGGGACTGGCGGTGGGGAGAGGCTGAGGCGGAGTAGGTACTGTACCAGCGAGTATAGCGATCAGTGTGAGCTGTCAGTAGGAACAACCTGGATGGACTGGCGGTGGGTGGGGCCATCATTCGATTAATTGGTAAAATAAATAAATGGGCCTAGTTGTAATTCATACGGGCCTGATGTCTGAATCCAGTAGGTTTCCTGATCTGTTCGAGAGAAGTATTTATTGGGCCGTGATTCAAAGAGAAAATCTGTTGCGCTCATAGGTAGTTTGATTTGGACAGAAAATAAGCTGGGAAAATCTGATTTCGAATTTCATCAGATGATTATCTGGTTTCAATCTGAAAACGACCACCTGTTAGCAAATTTCCTTTGTACACATTAATAAAACTATATCAACGAGAATATATATTTGTCTTTGAAATGCAAGAATTGGTAGAATACTTGGAGAATTCTTTTTCCCTGATACAGAGGAGGGATGGTTTCAAACTTCCAGTGCATTCTCCTTTGCAAACTGTTAGGGAACAATACTATTTTGACTTTTGTTCTTCTTCCAATTTCCATGTAAAATCTGAATAAATGATGCTTGGTATTTACCAAAAGTTCTGGTCCAGAACCAACTATATCATCTCAATTGCACCATCAGTTAGTTTTCAAATGAAGAAGTTGTCTCAATTGTTAAATTATTTTTAATCCTACAATCGTGCAGTGTCACATCCTGCTGATTTGAAAGTATTTGATCACCTCTAGTTAGAAATCTTTTGAGAGAGGTTGAATCAGGATTGAAAAATAGGGAGGTTAAAAGATGACTGATAGGATCATATGAGGATTGAGGGGTTGGAGTATTAAAAATCTTAAGTTTTTTTTATTAAAATTATTCAATAACTATTTAATTTAACTAATTGTTTAGAAAATTAGAGGTCGGATCCTTGCTGATCCACCTCCTCCCTCTTGCCTCTGTTCTGAGATGAATGCAGTGACATAGATAATTTGCACACATACTGGCAGCATAAGATTGGATGCAAACTGCACTAGCACCGAGTTCACGTACCCGATTTTTAGAACCTTCTTGCACAATGCTCTCTACATGAACCCCATTGCTGGTCTCCACGATGAAACAACCCAGGGCCTGAACTCTAGTTCTAGTGGGCTTTGTGAAAGATAGAAAATATGGAGTGTTAAGCAACATACACTAGGGCCCAAAATGATGTCCTTAACGCTTAATTGGTAAGCTTGATTAAGTTACAAAAATATAGAAAACTGAACTTGATGAACCCATGTACACTGTAACACCGACTTTACTGGAGAGAATACATCCGTACAAAATTACAAATGTATTCTTTTACAAAAAGGCCCACTGGTTCAATGTAACGTCAGAACATAACATGAACAATCCGCAGTACTGTTACGTGGGACCAACTCATCAGAGGGTGTGTCAGAAAATCTGTTCCATGAAGTGCAATAGGTAAGTACGAATGTTGCACTGTGCTCCAGAGAAGAGGGGAGGGGAGGGGTGATCAGTCTGCCTAATTTTATTTTACTTGTTTCAGAAGAAGGAGAACGAACAGAAAGAGGAGAAAAGAGATGAATAAAAAATGAAACTTATATTTTTTTTTTTCCGTCTGTTACACCCGACAAGGTACACGGCGGAGGAGAGAGCAAATTCGGTACATCAGATGCTCACTTTCATGGATGCGAATGTTAGAATATTTACTGTTATGGCCATGATCCTCTAGTGAACCCTAAACATAAATTAAGTTACCTTGATCCATGCTGTCAGTCTTCCAGAGAGACACAACCTCGTTGATCACCAGACTCCTTTAGCCTTCCAAATGATCTTCCTCTAATCCGATGGAGTGATTGAGAGGACCGGCGTCGAGACGCTTTCTTCTCTTCGAACGAGTGTTAAGAGAGAGGGATCTATTGGAAATGAAAGGGTGCCGAGAAAGTGGGGAAACGAAAAGATGTCCAAAGCCAACTGTATCTCTGCATATATATGGACGTCCATATAACATAGTGCAGTTATACCTTAACGGGTCCATATCGGATCCAGATTCTCTCTTAACGGGTTCGCTGCTTAATCAGAAAGCTGTCTATAGTTGTGTTCTCCAGGGACCAATAGCATAATTGTATTATTATGAGACTTTATATAATTCACCATCACTAAATCATAAAGTCATTAATACGCATTCTACACATTAAAGGTCCCACTTCTCATGACATATAATAAACCCGATACAGAATTTGATCACTTCATTATGGGTATAATTTGACAGTCCATTATATAATATATTTATTACATATAAGCCCATACATATTGTAATTAATAATAATTAATTCCAACAATCTCCCACTGGGCTATATGTATCTAAAAAATATATATATATACTGAATTGAGTACTCTTAACTATGCTGTCATAACCTTTTATGTCATCATCCAATTCCGTCCATCAATCATATTTATAAGGACTTTATGCGGTATTCGTCTCATAAAACGAAACTAAACTGACATAAATCACGATATAAACATAACTGAATGACATGAATCATGAAGGGGATGTGTAGTTTGAAAATTACATGTAATGTGATCCACATGCCTATTTTCAATTTGGTCACCTTAATCAATCTGAATTAGAGGTCGATTATAAGCTCAGAGTGTATATAAAACTGAATAACTGAATAACTGAATAACTGAATAACTGCATGATACATACGAAATCACAGAATATCATATAAGAACTACTGCATGATATCTGAAAAAGTATATCATATAAAACATAAAAAAAAAGAAATACAAGTACAAACTCCCACTCAACCTAATAATCCTCTGTAACATATATACCCATATGAGCGACATGCTCATGAAACTGTTTGGGTATCAATCCCTTAGTCAGTGGATCTGCTAGCATGGAAGCCGTACCAATATGCTCAATACTTATAAGTCCACTCGAACTCTCTCCTTCACAAAGAAGGAACTTAATGTCGATATGTTTGGATTTCGACGAGCTCCTGTTGTTGTTAGAATACAAAGACATTTCTTGAACTATTGTCACAATATAACTTAAGTGGTAACTTAATAGTATCCACAATGCGCAAACCACTGTGACAAAGTTCCTTAGCCATATTCCATGGTTCGATGCCTCGAAACACGCAAATGAATTCCTGCCATGGTGGAGGAGACAATCATGGATTGCTTTGCACTCCTCCAAGAAATAGCTCCTCCACCAACATAAAAATATAACCGGATGTTGACTTTAAGCTATCCACACAACCCGCAAAGTCGGAATCGGTATACCCAATGACCTCAAGCTTGTCGATCGCCGATATGTTAACATGTGATTCTTCGTTCTTTGCAAGTACCGTAGTACCCTTTTGGTCGCTTTCCAGTGATTCATACGGGATTACGAGATAGCGACCAAGCATTCCCGTGATATACGCAATATCCGGACGCGTACACACTTGAGCATACATAAGACTTCCTATCAAGGAAGCATATGGAATCGATGCATTTCGATTTCTCGAGTTCTTTTTTTGGCACGATCAAGACTAAACTTGTCTCCTTTAGCAACGGGGGTATTTCCTGGTTTACAACTTTCCATACCATATCGCTTGAGAACTTTATCGATATATGCTTGTTGTGAAAGTCCTAAAATACCCTTATTTCTATCTCTGTGTATTTTAAGACCTAACACATACGATGCTTCGCCAAGATCTTTCATGTCAAAATGTTTGAAAAGAAATTTCTTGGTTTCATGCATCATATTTTTATCGTTACTGGCAAGCAATATGTCATCGACATATAAAACCAGAAATACAAACTTACTCCCACTGAACTTGTGATATATACATTCATCCACCAAGTTAGACTTAAATCCGAATGAGATAATTACTTGATGAAATTTGAAATACCATTGTCGAGACGCTTGTTTGAGTCCATAGATAGACTTCTTTAATTTGCAAACCATCTGTTTCGAGTCATCGATTCGTAATTCGGTGGTTGCGACATATAAATGCATTCATCAATGTCGCCATTGAGAAATGCGATCTTAACGTCCATCGATGTAACTCAAGGTCAAAGTGTGCCACTAAAGCCATGATAATTCTAAAAGAATCTTTCGTTGACACAAAGTGAGAAAGTTTCCGTAAAGTCAATACCTTCTTTACGTGTAAATCCCTTAGCAACTAGTCGTGCTTTATATCTTTCCACATTACCTTCTGAATCATTTTTGGTCTTAAATATCCATTTGCAACCAATAGGTTTCACACCTTGAGGTAAAGGGACGATATCCCAGACGTTGTTGTCATACATTGACTTTATTTTTTCATCCATGGCTTTGGTCCATTTATGATAATTCACACTTTCTAAAGCCTGGCGGAGAGTGACAAGATCATCCTCCATCATGCCAATGTTGAATTCATTTTCTTGAAGAAACACAATATAATCATTAGATATTGCGCTTCTTCTCTCTCTCTCGTGGACCGTCTTAAAGGCACGCTTTCTTGAGGTTCTTGAGGTGGTATAGGTTCCTCATCAACATCAACATTGTCTTGTTCCGATTCTCTTCTATTTCTGAGGTTCATTGACTATAGGTTCATTCACCACGAGATGTGGGTTCGGGAACCAATGAGTCTCCGATATCCTTATTACAATTGGTACAACCATATCTAGAATAATCGTCAATGAAACGATAAAATATACATGACCATTCCTAGTTCTTTGTAGGGAATGGTCCGCATATATCCGTATGTATCGTGTCAAGAACATTCGTCATACGATTGGTATATACTTACGCATGCTTGTTTGTTTGCCCTTAGCACATTCAATGCACGGACCAAGGTCCGACATATCCAAGGGTCCGCAGATTTCACTTTGAACAAGACGTGTAATTCTCTGTTGAGAAATATGACCTAAACGCTTGTGCCAAAGTGCAAATTTGAATCCGATGTGTTAATTTTTGTCTAACATTTCGAGTTTCATTATTCAAGGTCTCATTATAGGAAGCAATAGTATCTAAAGCATAAAGATTATCCATAATGGATGAGAAAACCGGAAGCAACCATATTGGAGTGTCGATACAAACTAAATTTTCCATCTCCAAATGAACAAGAAAAACCTAATTTGTCCAATGCGGAAATAGAAATTAAGTTCCGTCTAAAAGACTCGCACAACAAAAGTATCATACAAATCCAAATATAAACCAGTTTTCATAAGTAATCTAAAATGCCCTATGGCTTCAACTTCGCCTTATTGCCATCGCCTACATAGATGTATCTTTCACCATCTCTTGGCTACGGTAATTTCGGTAACCCCGCATAGACACGGATATGTGAGTTGTTGCACCCGAATCTATCCACCATGTGTCTATTGAAACTGAAAGCTGAATTAACTTCTTCACAAACAAGAGAAAAATTACCTTTCTTTGCACGCCATGCGTGATAATTGGTACAATTTTTCTTCATGTGCCCTTCGAGATCCACAAAAGAAACACCCTTTCTTTTCCTTATCCGCTCTGTCTTGATAACCGGGTTTCTTGTCCTTAGTGGGTTTCTTCTGCGAACTTGTAGTCGCGGCATCTGAATTGATTTTACGTTTCGTTTCCTTTTCCTTTAGATGTGGAAGCAATGTTTGCACTCTCGCTCTTGTCCGTCTTCAAACGCTCTTCCTCCCGAACACGGTGCGAGATGAGCTCATTGATTGTCCATGATTCCTTCGACGATTGTAGCTCACCTTGAACTCGCCCAAAAGAAGGGAAGAGAGTTGAGAGACAAATAGACCAACATATCTTCCGATATGTCCAGGTTTATGAGCCTTCAATTTTGAAGCGGTATTCATCATTTCAAGAATGTGCTCCTCGACATTACTTCGCCATTGTACTTCATTGTGCGAGTTTGTTTAACAGAATGCCTATTTCACCTTCTCATTCCTAACAAACCTCTCGCTCAAGTTCCTTAAGATAGTCCAAGGCCGAGTGGAATCGAAACAGTCCCCTAAAACTTTCGGGAATGGTCCTTTGCATGACCTTAAGACACAAGCGATTTGACCTCATCCACCGTGCATGCGCATTCGAACATTGTCGGGGATCGTCTGCGCAGCGAGGTGCAGTGGTTTAGCCTCATTGTAACGCTATATCTAGATCAAGACACCCAAGAATAATCTCTAAGGTATCTTTCCATTCCTTGTAATTAGAACCCGTCAAAGATCGGAATGCTATTGATGCCGGCAGTAAGATCAGTAATCTTTGCTGAAAAATACATGCAATATAACGAATCAAATGTCTGAATTATAATATTAAATCAAAATAAGGCATATACCATCAACTAAGTATCCTCAAATAATAAGTGTTCTTTGGAATCAATTATTATTCTAAGATAATTAGGCGTAATAATTATATATAACGGTCCATTTGATGTCAATTAGTCAACTTTCCTTTGGGTCAATCAACTAATCACACCTATAACTTATTGACCATTACCTATATATTACTACAATCTGTTTACATATAATAAGTGATTGTTGTCTTTCCTTTGGGATAGTCCAAAAATCAAATATTATATGTATATCGTCCGTATACAAGTCTTGAAAAATAATTAACGCCAATATAAGAGCTTTCTTTGGTAAGATAATAATTTTGTTAATTATTTCAAAAAATGTATTTTATCTGAAGCCTTCATAATGATTTAACATTATCCAAATAAATTTCTCAAATATGTTGGCTTAACCTAAATATCAATTCATGGGTTCATGCAATCAATACCGAATAAACAACAACCAACATAATCAATTCATAAGCGAGATAGTATGACCCAAGGCATGATGATCTCCTTCGTAAGAATCCTCTTCACAAGGCATCATCCTATGCTTAATGTAAATCTCTCATTCTTACCAATTTACTATCCTAATAATAAATGAAAATTATGTGACATGCAAGCCACCAAAATAAAAATAATTAATTGGCACCTTAGGCCGCTTTACACACATCAATCATTCATGCATTACAAGTTTCACACAAGGCAACAGGGTCATACTATCTCATAATCCTTCTGCAAAAAAGAGTTAGGCATGAAAATACTGAACGGGCTTCCTAACTGCGGCGGTCCCGCTTGCCGGTAAGCGGGCGGGGGTTCAAGGGGGCAGCGCCCCCTTTTGAAAAACCGCCAATTTACATAACCGCCCGTTCAGATAACCAATATTATTTGATCTTGACATGATTCAAAAATAACCGCAATGAGCGAATACGGATCGAAATTCGTATTTTCTTAACGAATCATGTAATATAACAATTAATCATATGCAATTCGAAAGCTACCGTGTGACCAATCAGTTTCAAATATTTCTTGATTCGATAAACCGATAAACTTGTTTTTCGAAACTGATTGTCAATCTTGATAAATTTCATATTTAACAAACGAGATCTATAAATTTCCGAACTATTTATAAACTATTTGATTAAAAGAACATATCCTATTATAGAAATACGAATTTCGAGAAATTTTTTTTGAATCGATCATTAGATCTTAACGGTTCAACTAGAGTAGGCTCGATACCAATTGTTAGAATATTTATGTTATGGCCATGATCCTCTAGGAACCCTAAACATAAATTAAGTTACCTTGATCCATGCTGTCAGTCTTCCAGAGAGACACAACCCCGTTGATCACCAGACTCCTTTAGCCTTCCAGCGATCTTCCTCTAATCCGATGGAGTGATTGAGAGGACCGGCGTCAGACAGTTTCTTCTCTTCTGGAACAGTGTTAAGAGAGAGGATCTGTTGGAAATGAAAGGGTGCCAGAAAGTGGGGAAACGAAAAGATGTCCAAAGCCAATCAGTATCTCTGCATATATATGGACGTCCATATAACATAGTGCAGTTATACCTTAACGGGTCCATATCGGATCCAGATTCTCTCTTAACGGGTTCACTGCTTAATCAGAAAGCTGTCTATAGTTGTGTTCTCCAGGGACCAATAGCATAATTGTATTATTATGAGACTTTATATAATTCAGACCATCACTAAATCATAAAGTCATTAATACGCATTCTACACATTAAAGGTCCCACTTCTCATGACATATAATAAACCCGATACAGAATTTGATCACTTCATTATGGGTATAATTTGACAGTCCATTATATAATTTATTTATTACATATAAGCCCATACATATTGTAATTAATAATAATTAATTCCAACAGCGAATACATTATGACTCCATAGTTATTGATTTTATGTTTTCTCCAGTAAAGAGAATATGTTTTTTTTTTCCCTCTCTGCGAGCTTTGATTAGGGCTGCAAATGAGTCGCGTTTGAGCGAGTTGAGTTTAGTTCAAGCTTGGCTCATGAAAATTTGAGTCGAGTCAAGTCGATTTTGTGAAACGTTTCGAGCTAAAAAATCTAGCTTAAGCTCGGTTCGTTACTATTCGAGCTAGCTCACGAGCTGATTTATGAGCCAATGCATGTACGTTGACTCAGTTTGACATTTATATTTAGTATATCTACAAACTGTAAATTCAGTATATCTACAAAAATAATACATAAGTTAGTATAAAATTGATATTTTAATAAACTATATTTTTAATAAAATTTTTGGACTAATTTAAATGGATGAGCTAGCAAAAATACTATTGAGTCAGATATATGAGCCGAGTCACGAGCGAGTACGAGAAGTTGTTTAGCCGCTGAGATGAAGAGATAATGAGAGATAAATTATCAGATTAGAATTTAGCAGAAAAAATATATAAACTATTATTATTCAAGCCGAGTCGAGTCAATCTTAACTCAAACTCGACTCATTTAACTATCAAGTCAGATTAGCTCGGACTCGACATGACCGTTGTTCGTTGCCCGTTGTCATCACGCGAGACTTTCATTTCTATGTCCTCTGCATTACTACATACAGGAGGTATCCTTGTGTGCCAAATTATTTTTCAACCGTTGACATTTAAGCTGCAGCTGATGTATTAACTGGAGAGGAGGTGGGTTCCTCCGCCCCGTAATTTTGATTTTTCCAAAGGATATTTTACCCCTTTTAATTTTATAAAGGACCCCGCTTTATAGTCGTTGCCCAATTTTGAGTCATTTATTTCAACACAGAAAGCATACCTCTCAAAAAGCTCAATTCGCGTCTTGTGACGCGCATTACTACGCTGCACGTCAAAAAAACGATTGAATTATCTGAAGATGGGCGAAAAATCTGATCCCCTTGAAATATATCAATCGACGGACGTACAATGCAGTGCAGCACGTCAGAGGAGCTGGATCCCAAAAAGCTCCTCACAAGTTACAACCTCGCTTCCTTCTCTCATCTTCTTTCTCTAAAGATTCTCGTTTTGCACTTTCATTTTTTCGTCTCTTTTACTCTTCTCCTCATTCTCTTCGCCATTCTTCCATGCGGAATTCTCATCGCAAAAACGAAGGGCAGAGACGTAGATGAAGGGGTTTCGGTCAAGAATTCT
Organism: Schoenoplectus tabernaemontani; assembly: GCA_037127355.1. Taxonomy (NCBI): domain Eukaryota; kingdom Viridiplantae; phylum Streptophyta; class Magnoliopsida; order Poales; family Cyperaceae; genus Schoenoplectus; species Schoenoplectus tabernaemontani. The sequence goes on along the minus strand of CM073744.1, from coordinate 11,347,711 downwards.
AAGGACCCTGAAATCCTTTCCGTCAGGTTAGTCCTACCAATCAGGTAAAAGCCTGGACTCTCCAATTAGAAGCCCCATCCGATGAGTACTTCGATGCATCCCCTTCTCTTGTCATCTCTCTACCTCGTTCTACTTTCCCATTACAGCTAAAGAAGAGGAAAAAGTAGTAGTAGAAGAAGAAGAATTAGAAGATAGAAGAGACAGAGTTCCAGTCAGAGCTTCATGACTCGCCCATTCACTCGTTTCAGGACCCAACTGAAGAATCAAGTGATAAAGAAAATAACGGTCCAAGCACACCCAACAAGGATCATGCCTTTTACAAAAAAGTGGAAGAGGCAACCAGATTCGAATCAACTAGCTCTAAAATAGCTGATCTTGGTCTTATGACCCTTCCATATAGGCGACCCGATTTTGACCCAAACCTATTAGCTGCATTCAGACAAGCTGTATCAGATCATAACCAGTGTTACGAGGAAACAAGAACCCGTACCCGGTCCAGTGAAGATGTAGACCTGATCGAAGCCTTTGAACCCCCAAGGAAGGTAGCACGAACTGAGTCGAGAACAACTTGTCACTCCCATTAGCAGATTTTGAGGTCAAATGCCCGACAGGTGGCAAGCAGTGTGTAATTTTGTACACAACATCACTTCGTGGCATTAGAAAAACCTTTGAGGATTGCAATCAGGTTCGATTCCTATTGGAGAATTTGGATGTAAACTTCCATGAAAGGGATATCTCTAAGGATTTGGGCTACAGAGAAGAATTGTGGAAAGTGTTGGTGTTCCGTGCAATTCCACCGCGACTTTTCATTACTGGATGGTACATAGGAGGGGCAGAGGAGGTTGTTGGGTTGCATGAGTGCGGGAGATTACGGCCTCTGGTGAGGCAGTTTTTGGTTGGTTGCAATGGTACTTCATGTGAAGGGTGCGGAGGAATGAAATTTATGTTGTGTTCAGCATGTAATGGTAGTCATAGTCTCTATCACAGAGAGGAGGAGACCGGTACCATGTCCCTTGTGCAGCTAAGGTATTTGATTTAAAGCTCAGTGAGTAAATAGGCTTTTCTTCCTGAGTAATATGTTTTTACGGCGTTGGTCATATGATAAATTGATGTGTAATTGAAATGTAATTTGTTGTTATGGAGAACTCTAATAGTAGATTTGTTTGAACGTATGCAATGGATCACAAATAATACAACTTTTGTCTTTCAAACTCACCTTGGTTTTGTAATTTTTCTGTTTACACTGTCTCAATTCTTCTTTCAGAAGTATGCAAAACGGTTCAAATTTCAAACAACACTCGATACATCATACATGCCTACTTCAATGAAGCATTCCGAGCTAGAATTTTTATATTTTTTTTGCTATTTTAAAACCATTTGAAATCCATTTACTAATTGCATGGAATGCCTGTTTTAGTAAGGGCTCATGGATGCACACATAAGCGTCCAACCAACATTTGATTGATTTGAGACTTTCTCAAATTCGGAGTTGGCAATACTGGATATTTTCACTGTAAGATGACTAAGATCAGACCGAAGAAATTTTGAGATTTTTGTTTGAGTTTCAAAGGAAGGCGATTGATTTAGCATGTTGGATGCTGTTACCTACAATAATCATTGGACCATTGTCTTCGCATGGTTTGAATTTAGTTTGCCTTCTACAATAAAACAGTGACAATGAAAACTTTGCCCAATATGTTTGTTTTGGTGTAAACTTCATGTGCGCACTGCGTACTGTATCATAGTAGTCGCGTGATTCATCTTGCGTAATCCTAAATAATAACATTAACAAGTTTGATTTATCTTGGAAGCATACTATATTTTGTTGTGAATATATATATATATATATATATATATATAGGTAATGTAGAAGCTCACGTGATTCAAAAAACTATTAAATCATCTAAATAATAACATTAACAAGAAAATTGATTTATCTTTTTAAGTCACCGTTTTTAATTTTTGAAAATCAGCAAAAATAATAATATATTCTATATTTAAAAACGGCGACTTAAAAAGCTCAAAACGCTCCAAATTTTTGCATCCCATGAGATTTTCATATATATATATATATATATATAATATATATATTATATATATATATATATATATATATATATATATATATTTGCAGAAACGTGATTATCTTATGTAATCCTAAATAATAATATTGACAGGCTTAGATTTATCATTGAAGAATACTATCTTTTATTATTTATTTAGATAAAGATGACAATCTAAATAATCCAACTTTAAATGTTCATAAAAAATCATCCAATTTTTAACTTGCTGGACCTTTCATACGAAGAGTATTTGTTTTTTTGCTACTAAATCAAATATTAGTTTTCAATTATGAACATTTTTGCTAGGTCATAAAAGTTGAAAGCATGACATATCAGTTATTTTTTCTTCATTACAGGGAAGTGTGCAAACCAGCCGAAAAGAATTTGTAACCTGTTAGTTTTGAAAATAACACCCCATCTTTTTCTTTGCCCCTGCTTTGTGATTTCTTTGTGTTCGGTTTCATCCTACCACCAACTCCAACCCTGTTTCTTTATCAAGCCCTTTTTCTCCATTGTCTCCCAAACTTTCTTTACCTCGTGAAATAAACCAGCTGAAGCATACATATTAGCTAAGGTGACATAAGTTGTGGGGTTGTCGGGTTCAATCTCAAACAAGGCCTCTGCAGCCCGTTTACCCAATTTAAGATTCTTGTGGGATCGGGCACCACTAAGCAAAGAAGCCCACAAAAATTTGTTGGGTTTGACTGGCATTTTCTCAACTATGTCACCAGGCTCATCCACCTCGCCTGAACGACACAACAAATCAACCAAGCAAGCATAGTGATCAGAGGTTTGCTCTATGTCATACACCTCTTTATTGAATTGAACACGGCTCGGCCTTTATCCACCTGTCCGGCATGTGCACAGCACGCCAATAAAGGTCATGTGGTCAGGCATGACACCTAATTGTACCATCCTATCATAGTACTTGAGAGCCTCTTCAGGTTGTCCATTCTGAGCACATGCAGTTATCACACAGGTCCAAGAGACCAGGTCAGGTTTGCACATTGCATCGAACATCCTTCGTGCTTTGCCTATACTTCTGCAAATGGAATACATACGCATAAGTGCATTTTCTCCAAATAATGAGGACAGTCCACATGCACCTTGCTTTACCATTAGGCAATGGACCTGTTCCCCAACCTCCTCTAAGTTTAGCTCGGCACATGCATGCAATAAACCTGTAAAGGTCCATTCATTTGGCTTCAGACCATTTCTCACCATATCAGAGTAAACCTGAAACCCGTCAACCCACAAACCGTTATTGAAGCACCTTCCCATCATAGTTGTCCATTAAAAAAAAATCCTTGTCTGGTGCAAGATCAAAGACATGCTTTGCATAGTGCATGTATCCACATTTGGCATACATGTCAGTCAGTGCACTCCAGACGACTTTATCAGATTGAAAACCTGATCGAATCACATGACCATGTATCTCCTTTCCATAATTGATGCCCATGATGTCTGTGGCAGCAGCCAGTGCAGAAGAAGCCGTGAATCTGTTATCAACTTTACAAATTTCACCTGGGTAAGCTATATGAAACATTTGGCGATACAGTGACAGCACTTCTGAAGCATTTCTATTCTGAGTATATGTAGAGATAATAGCACTCCAAGAGAAATGATCTCGCTGGGGTCATTCTGTCAAACAAATCGCGTGCATTGTCAATTTGTCCTGCATTAGAATAGGCAAAAATAAGGGTATTGAAGGAGCATATATCTCTGTGCGGTATTTGGTCGAACAGTTTCTGTGCATCTTCAATGCAATCAAGTTTAGATAACAGAGAAAGGAGGCGGTTAGAAAGGTGGGTGTCTGAAAGGAAAGGGAAGGAGCGAGACACAACCTGACGTGTAGCGGAGAGGATAGAGATGCGGGGTTCCCGACGGTTGGAGAGAGAGGAAATAAGGTGGTCAATGGTACAATGGAGATCACGTGGCATGGTGTAGTGCGTGGTGCTTTGGTTGGGTAATTAGGGTGAGATATCTTGGGCTCCAATAGATTGCATTGGGCTTTGACATTTCCTTGACAGTTGGTATTAGGGCTGCAAACGAATCGAATTCATTGGTGTTTGAGTTTAATTTGAAATTATTTCGAACTAAATCGAACTCGAAATAAAAATCGAATTCAGACTAAATCAAACTTGAATTGAAATCGAACTTAAAACGAACTCAATTTTTCTAATTTTTAGATTTATTTTTATATTATCATAAATAATTAGAGCTAAAATAATTAATATTTAATCAATTTTATATTAATTTTTTTTAAAATTAACTAATATTTATTAATTTATTAATAAATTAAAAAATATCTTATTAATTTTATAATAAAATAATTATATTATTATATATATTATTGACTAAATAGTTAAATATATATATAAATAACTACATATCGAACTATTACGAATCGAACTCAAACTAATTCATTAAAAAAATTATTAAACCGAACTTAAATCGAACTAACAAAAAAGTCTAATCAAACTTAAACTAAAATCGAATCAAACATCAAACGAATTACGAATTACGAACTTTTCTTCTGACCCTAGTAGACACCACCCACAGAGTTTACTGGCGCAAAAAAAAGAAAGAAAAAGAAAACATCTAATCGCTCCTGGTTTTTGATAAGCACATAAAAAAAGAATTCATATTTAACTAATTACATTTTTCCATATTCCCAAATTTCGAGCACAACTGCACAACTATTGAAAATTGACAAGAAAGCGAACAAAAAGAAAGAGAGGTTCAACTTCGAATGAGTTATACAATTGCTATAAAGATCAGAAAGAAGACAAAAAAAAATTCTATAAGAGATCACAAAAAGTTCGATAGAAAAATCTCAGCTGCTTATGCTTGCTTTACTATCCACCATCCAGAAAAGCCCAGAAACCAGAAGCAAAAAAGTGAAGGAAAAAAGCACGAAGAAGTCCTTCCAAAATTCAATTATTTGCATCAGTCCAGCTTTATTCCCTCTCATGACTCCAGGCGCGATACAGCGCATAAACCCCACCAAACTCCCGCTTCTCCGCCGCACCGCGCCGCTCTATCACTCCAAATCTCCTCTCTCGTTTCTCTCCATTACATCTCCGCAAAGTCGCTTCTTCTTTTCTCTCTCGCGAGCAATCGCTCGTTCACTCTATAAATCACGCTGCTTTTGCTCCAAAATGGCCACGTCTCAAGTCGTGGTGCGAGAACCCGATTTATTTGAGAGGAAGAAGGTTTCTATACGCAATGCTGGCACTGGTAAATTGCAAGTGAGAATGTTCTTGTCAGCCCTATGTCTCTTTGTTATTTGTTGATTTATTGATGTTTAATTGCATGTTGCATGGAAAACGTGACCCAAGAGGATGAATTGCCAGTATTGAACTATTATGCCAAACAAATGCAGAAATGCGAAATCAGATAAAACTTTTATTTTCTTTACTACTAGAAAGTGAAATGTGCTTCTCTCTTTTATGATTTGAGATCAATTTATTGGCCTTGCATCTGGTTTGTTTAACGCCTTGCAAGTTTAATGTACTTTTAACTAAATGTTATATTATGCGACTTAAGCCAGAAATAGTTGTGGAGAAGTGAAATAAATTGCTACAGGCAATTGAAGTTATTGACTTCTCGATTTTTTAATTTCAGGTGATTGCAGATTTTGATGGCACCCTCACAAATTACTGGTGCAATGGAGCCCGTGGTCAGAGTAGGTTTCTTTTTATTAATTATCTGATTATTTTATTCCTTGTGCTAATTATTGTTGGTTCATTTAATATATTGTGGTGATCTGTTGTCATGTTAGCCAGTCATGGCTTGTTGCAACAAGGAAATGCAGAGTATGATGCTAAGAGGCAAGCCTTGTATGATTACTACCATCCATTGGAAATATCTCCTACAATACCAATTGAGGAGAAAACAAAGCTCATGGAGGAATGGTAACTTAATTTCTCCTCATTTCCTTCTTCTTCTTCTTTTCTGAAGAATTATTATTTTTCACAAATCTAAATTGAGGTTTAATAGGTCCACAAGCCAATTGATTTCTTGTGATACGAGGTGTTGATGTTTAACTCAATCATCTTAATAAACTTTTCTTTTTCTGTTCAAAGAAAAAAAATGAGGCTGTTTATCTTTTGGGAGTTAGAAATACTTCTTTTTGTTGGCAAACATACTGAACATCTTGTATTATAAAAATCAAACTATAGGTGGGAAAAGACGCATGGCCTTTTAATTGAGGGTGGCCTTACTTATGATGCAATAAAAAAATCTGTGGCTGATGCTACTATTTCTTTTAGGGATGGTGTGGTTCAACTTTTCGAATTCTTGGAGGTCAAGTGCTTCTAGCTTAATTATTTATTTGTAATAGTGAAAGGCTTTGATTAATAGAAAATAGTCTTATTTAGTGCAAAATATATAATCTAGACTATATTTCATTGCTTTCAATTCAGGAGAAGGATATACCTGTTGTAATATTTTCTGCTGGGCTTGCTGACATCATAGAGGAGGTAGAATTGGATACCAATTCATTAAATTTGCATTTGCAATCTATTTATTGACTTGTTTATTATTATTGTATATGCATGTTTTCTTGAATTAGGTGTTTAGACAAAAGATGCATAGATCATTCAAGAACATAACAATTGTGTCAAACAGGATGCAATTTGATGAAAGAGGCTGTCTTGTGGCTTTCAAAGGTCAAATTTCACTCTTCTATTTTTATATATTTATAATCCTCACAAATACAATGGTAAGAATATGAGTGATGGTGTGTTTCACATTCCAGCATATACATACAATTCAACTTTACCAAAATTTTGCAGATATGCTTTGTGATCTCAACTCATCTATGGCCTCTGCTGTTGTGTTGTTTTTCAATTACCTAACATCTCTACTCTCCTTTCTCACACTTACATATATCTTTTCTAAAAAAATCAGGTAAGACGATTCATGTTTTCAACAAAAATGAGCATGCCATAGACATGGCCGCACCAATACATGATAAATTTGGGAATTCAGATGGAACAGATGTGAATGGAACATTTGTGAAAGACAGGACCAACATTTTGCTTCTTGGTGATGGATTAGGTGACCTTGGCATGTCAGATGGTGTCAACATTGAAAACCGTATTGCTGTTGGCTTTCTGTAAGTAAAATAATCTCCAATTAGTTGTACTAAAGTTTTGATTGATGTTGTTCTTTTGAACAAATTAGAACTACAAATTTTTTTTAATGAAGAATAATGAGTATCTTGCACTGAAAAAGGTATACTACTACAAACAGTATAGTTCAATGGAAGTACACTACATAAGAAGAATGGTTTATGCTATTACATTTTTCCTTGTTGTCAATGTTATAAGGAATATGGCTTATAATTCTACATAATGTAGCAGCAAAATTTGGTACAAAGAGAGGAAAACATTGACAGAACCAACGGTGAAGGTTCTGCTTGTACATGATAGACATTTGTTTGTTTTTTTCTTTTCTTGTAGAACTGTTCTTATGCCATGCTATATGCTGATATACTGTTTTTCTTTTAGTTATGCATGTATAGTTTGATCATTCTCTTTCAAACCTCCTTTTGCATTAACAGAAATTTCTATTTGCTTTTTTTTTTGTTTGTCGCAATCAACATGTCTTTGTTGGCCGTGTGTATACAGTATCAAACTCCACCAGAATAATTGTATAATTGTAATTCTTCTCTGTAGGAATAGTAACATAGAGAAATCTTTCAAGGCTTACTCTGAAGCGTTTGACATTGTCTTTCTGGTTAGCGTCTCCCTTTTATCTGATCCATTATTTTCATATTCATTCTTTCTATGAAATATTCACCGTGTTTGTGCTAATTTTGTTAATGTAGAATGATGCATCTATGTGGGGTGTGGTTGACCTTGTCTCCGAGCTATGCTTGAACGATGAGTAATTTTGTTGGAACCTTCAAGATTAACGTTATTGTTTCCTTACCTTGATTGTGCTCAATACAGGCCGTTAATGTTGATTTAATTTTCAACTACCCCTAAATTGAAATTTCGTAAGCCTTTTTCAAAATTTTCTTATTAGTAGGTCAGTGTTTTGTTGGTTTTTCATCTTCCCGTTATACATGCTCGGACTATTGCTTTAGAAATCAGAACTCCATAACAAAGTTACCAAATTGTTACAACAATATTTCTTGGAAGCAACACTGTCCTACGGCATTGTAGGTTTTGATGCATTGATTTGAAACAGTAGTTAGTCCGGTCTTTGGTTCAGTATAACAATTTTCTGAATTATGCCACGTAACTTATGGTTTCTTTTAGTCAATTAACTGATCTTAGTAGGTCCAGTTCACTAACTGCAGAAAAATTCAAGCTTTTATGTACAACCAGATAAATAATTGCATGATATAGTGTGGTTACGATAAGATTTCTTGTATCACAAAGAAGAAGACATTTGGTCAAGCTCGTTGAAATATACACTGAAAAGAAAATGTAGTAAAACAAGAACATTTTATGCCTAGAAACAACATGCTTCTATGATTTTAACAACGCACTTATTCCTATCCTCAGTCAGTAACGTTGAACAGATCTCTAAACAGGTCTTTAAACGAATCATGCTAACTGTGAAAAAGTATTCCAAAAAACAAAAATCATGTTGAAAAGAGAACTAACACAATTTATGCTATATCAATTCATTACGAGAGATGATGAAAAAGCATTGTGAAATCATAAAAAAAAAATTCAAAAACAATTAATATCAACCATCCGGTTTGTAGCAGCCCTAATCTACATAGCAGATTTGTTGACAAGATGCTCAAGAAATTGACATCATAGGCATTGGAATGCAGAATCTGAGTTCGTGAAATGTGGATCAATTTGTTCATTTTGTTCATATGAAGGATGTACTGGAGAATTAACCAACTTATTGTTCAACCTTTGAAAACCTCAAGAGCTTGGCGCTTTAATGGATGCAAGTTTGACAGATATCATCATAAGTTGGTTTTGTTTATCGTTGGCCTATGATAATTGCATCTTCTAACTCTCGCCTTGCAAAACAGCACACAAGAAGAGAGTAAATGAAAAAGTAACTTCATAATGATATTACTTCTTCCAAATTAGGCGAATTCAAGGAGATGAGTGATGAGATCAACAATCACGCATCCGACAAAACACAAGATCTTAAGGTTCTTAAAGGTTGAGCTATCAGCTAGCTCTTCTACAGTACATTATTCATATGAAAAAAATTATTGTAAAACAAATGATGCAGATTTGCCAACTCAGAAAATTTTCTGAATTGTGGCATTCACAAATAAATTCATTAACACATTACAATTGTACAGAAAGTAAAAAATCTAGGTCCCCACAGGAAAAACAAACCAACGTCCCTAGGTGGTATGTACCAAGGTGAATAATCCAGCATACATATAGTCATATAGACTTATTTTTACCCTGGTAAATGAGAAGAACTTCTGAATTTGTAAACATAGATTAGTACCTAACCTCACAAAGGATCAATTTCTTCCGATGACTCATCTCCGTGTAAGACAACTATGGTTCAATTTGAAATGATACCACCTGGAGGAATTAAAATTACTAATTATATTTATATTTACATCTAAGATCGCTGACTTGTGCAGTAACTATTTCTGAATTATTTTTGAATCTATATTCATAGTTATTTTGGTTGGATATTTGGATCGTATTCTTAATAAAAAAGAGACTAAAATTTAATATACAAAGAAAAGTAGAATAATTCAGGTTTTGATATACAATTTAGAAAAAGAAATTGAATTACTCGAACTATACCTATTTAGTTGCGATTTGAACACTGTAATTGGTTGTAATTAATCAAGGATCAATCAAATGAGGGTGCATCCGGGGAGAGGGGTTGCAGGCACAAAAGGGCTAAAGCGGTCGGTTCGGAGGCGGCTGCGTTTAGGGTTTGGAAAATCACTGGAAAGACAGTGCAGTATATTTATATCCGTTGGTTACTTCAGATGAAATTCTGTAAATAATATCCACCATCCCGGCTCCATAACAAGGTTAAATCTTAACCGTCTAGTTGCTGGAGAGGTCTCCATTTTACATTGGTTCTGTTGTTTTATAATGCATATCACTATGTTATTTCCATTCTTGGTTTTGAAGGATTTAATGGTTTTGTAAACTGACAAATTGGCTAGCATTCGAAAATTTAAAGATCTTGTTGACTGACAGGTCTGATATTATCTGTCTTTAGTTTTCGCCTAATTAGGAGATCACTTCTATCATGAAGATAATACATTTTTTTTTCTTTGTTGTTTCCAATTATCCTTCCGAATTTATTAATTAATTACATTTGTCCGACCTGCAAAAGTCTGATATAACCTATTACTCGGACAAGAGCTAACCTTCACTTGATCTTGCTTAATAACATATGGCATTGTTATGTACTTAGGAGGTGGGGGAGGTTCAAAGTCTTTTGAATTAAAAATTGGGTTCAAAGTTTTTGAGAGCCATTGATTTTGTATCAAAATTCGTACTTTCAATAAAATCTAAATTTAAAATTCGTACTTTCAATAGTTATTACGAATCTCGATGCAAAATCAACGACTCTCAAAGGCTTTGAACTCAATTTTTGATTCAAAGGGTTTTGAACCTCCCCTGCGTCCTATGTACTAGTGATTAATATCCAAGCTTAGAAAGGAAATATGTGCTCGGTTGTTTGCTTCAATGTTATCATAACCGGACCGGATATCAACCTGGTAAAGCATCAGGTCAATGGTTCATTGGTTGAATCGCCAGGTCAGCCGGTTCATTGGTTGAACCGCCGGGTCAGCCGGTTCAATGGCTTTTTTTTTCACAAATTTAATTTATAATTAAATAAAAGAAGTTATGATCCAAATAAAATTAAAATGTTAAAAATGAAATTTAGGTAAGTGAATAAGACACATCAAGACATCATTTAGATTATCCAATTAATACAAGTATACAATAAAATAGAAGTACAAAATATCTGATGACTAAATCAATAAAATAAGCAAAACTGGCATTTGGAAGGAACTGATAAATTAAGTTAATTGAAAAGTTTGAATTGTAATTTAAGAGGGGGCATCACTACTTTGTTGCCAATCCCTTTTTATACTGAATTGTATATTTTAAACCCAACATCTTAGCCAGTCCTTTGTGTTGCAATGAATGAGTGAGTTTCTGCTACAGTAAGTGCTTCAAATTGATATGATCAATTTTGATCACAAAGGGCTATCCTTGTAAATAATGATGCTATTTTCTGACATCAGTGAGTAGTGCCAAGTATTCTTTCTTATAAGTAGAAAGTTGTTGATTCTTTGAGCCCAAAGTCTTACTCAAATAAGCTATTGATCTCCAAGCACTACTTCAATGCCATAAGCACAAGCATTTGTCTTCAAAAGAAATGATTTACTGAAGTTGGGTAGAGTAAGTACTGAAGCTGTACTCATAGCCGATTTCATCACTTCAAAGGTTGTGTTGGTTTCTAAACTCTATTTGAAAGTATTTTTCTTAAAAGATTAGTAAGTGGCTTGCTAATGGTGTCATAGTGCTGGATAAATTTTCTATAATAATCAGTAAGACTTAAAAAACCTCTAAGAGCTCTCAAAATTGTTGGTACAGGCCGGCTAGTCATGGCTGAAATCTTTTGAGGGTTAATTGACACATCTTGGACAAATTTTTTATTTTATTTTGCTAAATGAAAAAATAAGAAACTGATAAAAGTACTTCGAACTTGTGCCTAAATAGCTTGGATCGAGTTTCAAACTCGATCCCAGATTTTTTTTTACGTTTATACGTTATATTAAAAATAAAACACGACAATATATTATTCTAAAATAGTGTCAAACAAATTGAAATATTATAACAACAATTAAAATCTAATTGTTCTGATAATTATAATAATAAAATATAAACACGTTTCTAATCTAAATCTTGTTCTGCTGGAACGAACTCGACCTCGAGTTGGTAGTCTGTTGATACGACCATTCATTTCATCCATAATCATTAGAATGTATATCTTCCTTCTCCTTACTTTGTTGATTTTTGCTGGATCTAACCTGATGATCAGACCGTTGTATATTGGCCAATCTCGTTTATTACCAAAACTACATCAATGATCAGACCATGTGTTATAGTACTGGATGGTATAATATGGACTAATGTACTGAACCTTCTGAATGAATAAATGACAAGCAAGTAGTTGCATGTGATGCCAGTCAATTACGATTCCTGACACCAACAATTACTAATTCCCGTCATCGCTAATTCAATATCATATTTTATTTTACCCCTTTGTCCCTATTATTTCAAATAGAAATTAAAAATTATTACTTAAATTTTAAAGTTAAATAAAAATTATATAAGTATAAAATATTATCGTCTCAATAAGTCATTTTTATTGTAAACATCGTAGTTGTTGATACCCCAATCCAGTAGTATAACATCATAAGTTCTCTCATTATCACCGTGATGTTTTATCAGCTCCGTGACATTTTGGGAGAACACCAGACCTTGGGCTTCCCAAGCCGCTGTAACTTCTCGACTCTTATAGAACCACTCAACACATTTGTGCTACGTGTTTTCAACGATAGCACATATTAGAAGTTGTCTGGCGATCCTGAACACGTTGTTAAGTGATTCTAAACCGTTATTTGTCATTATTCTCCACCGATTTAGACTTCCGTCTAGATGCTATGCTCATCTTTCTTGATGCAATGCAGCCACTTGATCTGGGGTTAACTCCTCATAATGAAATTCCTCGACTGACACTTCCTCAGCTGCAGCGGGTTGGTTATTGCGGTTTCTATTATTTCGTGTCCTTCAGTTGGACACTTTTGTCGGGAGATTTCCTTGTATGATTTTTACTTTTCTTATGAACTTATAGAATGTCGGTATAATATTGTTAATTTTTTTCATATATTCCTCGCATCTCCATGATTTCTTATGTCTTGCAGATTGTTTGAAAATAGCATTTACCTTTTTCATATGACAGTCCTTATATATATTTTGTGTAATGTATTGAGTACAATAACGGTGAATAGCCTCGTCTGTTGATTCTTACCATCTAAAATCTGGTCTCTTAAATACTGCCCTTATACCTAGATTTTGATCTAAGATAATGGTAATTATACCAGACCGACAACCTCTTTACGCAACCACTGCATGAACTAACCCCGGTTTTTCACACTTTTCTCGCCTGCTACAACAACAAATGTAAGTGGTAGTAGTTATTTTTCCGCATCATAACCACATGTCATAAATAATTTATCGGCATACTAACCCGATACAAATTCAACATCGATAGTTAAGACTGGCCGTAAGTAAGACCATACTGCAATGCACGGACCAAATATCCATGCAACACGATTAAAAATTTCAACACTGAACTTTGTTGAGGGCGCCGTCTCTATGATGTATTTCGTGCCATGTATGAAATTTTGTATGATTGCTAGTAGATGGAAACATCTCGTATGACCTCTTCCAACTATCAAAATGGTCTATAATTGATAGTTCCCTTTCTCTCCATAATTTATTATAACTCGGTTGTACCGTGGGAAACTTTTGTTTAACTAAACCCCTTGCTTCTTTGACTGCCATTTCTAAGTTCTCTCTCAGCCAATTCTTAATAATATCTGTTATCATTCTAGAAGTCATCTGACTGTGGTCCGCCTTAGTAGAACTGTCAAAACTCTTAGTGCACAAGCATATTTATTTTGATCTCCCAAATATCCATTATGTTGGGTGTGGTATACATCCTCCATGGATAGTTGGAATCTTTACATTTCATTAAATTATCAGCAAATTATCACGGGTGCTTCATTCCCCGATTGATGAAATGAACATATATTTGTCACTCTTTAACTATTTCTTCGACATCTATCGTATTCTCAATTTCATTCATATTTATATTTGTTACATCCTGGATGTCATCCTCCTCGACATCCAGGTGTCACTCTTCCTCATCCTCATCCTTATCCACATCCACATTCACATTTTGTACCGGAACACGAGATGGTGGCTGCTCCCAAGCTCGGGAGTGGGTTCTTTCCTCAGCCATGACTGAGTTACTACTTCTAAGAATATTAGTCGGATCATAATAATCAGAACTAGATATTGGTTCAGATTCAACCACTATCTCCAATGTTTTATACCCGGATATTTGATACAAAACTGTTATTTTGATCATTCCACAATTTTCTTTAGAAACAATCCCAAATAAACTGTAAAATAAACCACCCGAACCTATTAGGGTAGTGTTGATCCGTGCACTAATGATGATGTTGAATTAACTAGGGAGCAACTCCAAATCAGCATGAATATTCCTCTTCAAGTCACGAAGATTGATCGTCTCATCAGCAGAAAATGTGCACACAACATAATGTCGTAATCCATGTCGGTTGAAGTGTTCAGGATTTGACCTCCGTGATACATATTGATCAACAACATTTTTGTCTCTACAATATGAACGATAAACCCTATTGTTAGTGTATTTTAATTTAACAGCAAAAATTAATAGTCCAAATAGAAAAAAAAAACTTACAATACTGATGAGACAAGAATGATGAATATAGATCGGCTATAGATCTGTAAAAAAATACACTTTCAGTTGGAAACTCTTGCAACAATAATAATGACGATTTTGAAGAAATGACTAGCTAAAAAGAAGATAAAAGAGAAATGTGCTAGGTGTATTATATAATAGCAAGAAGCTAGGACTGAGTTTAAAACTCGATCCTAGATGCTTGAACTAAGTTTTAAATTTGGTTCCAGCTTCCTACTATTTTCAAATACACACAAATGTAAAAAAAAATTTGGGACCGAGTTTGAAACTTGGTCCAAACACTTGGGATCGAGTTTCAAACTCGATCCAAACTATTTGGGCACAATTTCGAAATATTTTTATTAGTTTTCTATTTTTTTTCATTTATCAAAATAAAAAAAATCTGTACCTTGAATTGAAATGATGTGTCCCAGATAATCTACAGTTGTAATACTAAAAAAAATATTTGGAACCTTTGGCACACAATTGGTTATCCAATAATGTCTGAAGTACAAGGGTAACATGCTGCTGATGCAATGCTAGATTAGAACTATAGACTAATATGTCATCAAAAAGGATAAGGACAAACTTACACAAATAAGGTATGAACACTTGATTTATAAGTGCATGAAAGGTTGCTTGTGCATTAGTAAGTCCAGAGGGCATTAATTAGAACTCATAATGGCCATCATGAGTACGGAATGTTGTCTTAGAGATGAAATTAGGGTGCATTCTGTTTTGGTGGTACCAGCTTTTTAAGTCAATTTTGGAAAAGATTCGAGCCCTATGTAATTCTTTCAATAAATCATCAATTATGGGAATATGGTACTTATTTTTTATTGGAAGGGAGTTTAATTGGCGATAATCAATGCAAAAGCGCCAAGTCCTATCTTTCTTTTTAACCAAAAGGATAGAACCGACAAAGAGATTGTGAGAAGGCCTGATTACTAGACTCTGAAGTAATTTTGCCATAATTTTTTTCAGTTCTAATATCTGGAAATGAGAGTTCTTATATGGTCTCAAATTAATAGATTGAGTGGCAGGTAGTAGGGGTATTTGATGATCAATTTCCATGATTGGGGGGTAGTTATGTAGGGAATTGAAAAACTGTATGGAATTTTTGTAGAACAGCATGAAGCTCAGGAGGTACTAAGTGTAATAGTGGAGTAATATTGTCCATGCTAGCCTCACAAAGTCAAATCTGAGCAACCATAACCTCATGACCACCTTTCAATTTTTTTCAACTCGAATGTCGTCACAAAAATACACTATTGTCTTCTCATCTTGCACTTGCAACCTGACCTTAGCACCATCATTTTCAAATTCCAACCACTTGTTATTCTAGCCAACAAGCATAGGGTCAAATTTTGAGAGCTAATCAAGGCCTAGGATAAGGTCATAACCTTGAATTTAGAGCAATCTAAAATCACCAGAAAAATTATGGCCTTGTAAGGAAAAAGAAAGAGAAGGGCATTTTGAATCTGTTACCATATGAGCTCCATTAGCTATCATCACTATTAAAGTAGTGTCTTCAATTACAACTGGTTGACCTTGTAATACCAATGAATCCACAAAACTGTGGATGCTTCCACTGTCAATAAGGACACACACGATCTAAGTCATATTTGATCCTTCAAATGCATTGTGGTTTGATGTAGATTAGATTGAGAAGCATGAAGATATATTATTGCTTCTTCTATTATTGGTTCAAGAGCAATAGCTAAATCTAGCACTAAATCAAGTGAGGTTTCCTCTAAATTCTCTTGGTCTAGGAGCATTTGAACTTTTACTCTAAACTGGTGATTAAAAAAGTATTTCTCATCACATTTAAAACACAAACCCAATAATGATCTAAAAGGACATTTTTGGAATTAATCGGGGAAGGAACAAGCTTATTGATAAAGGGTGCAGCAGGAACACGAGGAGAAAATCTCAATTTCTTAAATTGGCTATCTAAAGTTGTATCCATTTGTAATGCATACTCAAAAACATCCTCTAAGATTTGGGGCTTAAAAACCTTGACAAAAGCTCTCAGCTCAAGCTTCAGCTCTCCTACAAAGGCATCCAAAAAATCAGCCTCAGAGAAAAACTGATTTTCAACGAGCAACTTAGAACGGAGATGCTCAAAGCGTTCTATAACCACTTTGATGCAATTCTATATAGTCCTCAGGAACATGGTGCATCTTAAAGAAGGATTGGCAACGCCGAAACCATGCAACTGTATCAGAACCATCGAAACTAGGACAATCAGCATGCAGATTTTGGTACTGATCTGATATCGATGGTTGTCGGGATCCAGATCCCCGATGTTAAGCATGCCGATCATGAGTCATAGTGTAGTTGCGATCAGGAGAACGATCATCAGGTGGATCAGGAGCCCTGGAGTCAAAACGATCAGAGAGTTGCTGATACAACTGATCATGGGTGCTCGTCATATGCTAGTTCACTTGCTCAATAATGGTACCGACCAAGGTATCATGAACGTGAGCAATCTTACGATTGGTTTCGGCCTGTAATTGTTGAAACTTAGCATTGAAGTCTTCCATGAATTCCATGAGCTAGCTTTGACAACTATGGTGTCGCCAGAGATTGAAATGGGGATATCGCGAGAAAAAATTTCAAGCGAATGTCAACCAAAATTAATATCCAAAATGGTAAAAGGCTCTGATACCAATTGTAATGCCTCAATCGAGGAATTACAAGATAAATTGAGTAATTGAAAGTAATTGAAATGAAAAGAACATGATAATTGGATTTTAATAAGAGTTTATTGAGTTCTGCTTCTTGAGCGAGAACGATAAGAGTTTTGACATAAAAGTTTGGATTACAATTTCATTCAACAGAAAACAGAAATTAAGCAAACAACTACTTATACTATCCTCTGAACTAATTACTGTAAGTAAAAGGATATAAGATAATTGGTAAAGGAATCCTGCACCTAACTGCTTCTCTAACAAACTTTAATAAATCATCTTCATTAGCTCTTACTCCTCTCTCCAGTGCCGACTGCTATCTTGATATCAGAACGACCCCTTCTCCTTCATTTAAATCTAAGCTCATATCGTTAAGCTTAAATAACAGCTCAGAGCTCTCTTCATTCAATCTGTTGACCGATTCAAACCCAAACTCAATGGCTCCCAGCTGAATGTCAGTATTTACTGACAGAAATTCTTTGAATTCCATAGATGCATTTACAATGACAGCACTATTTGCAAACAGAGGCACCTACACTCCCTTTCGCCAATGCAACCAAAATCTATTTATTTATACTAGCAATAAAATTAGTATATTTCACCACTCCATGCTACCAAGTCAGAATATCTCCTAAGCGGTCAAGTTAATCTTCTAACCCAAAATCAGGTTCACGGGGCTTTGGCACTGCAATAGGCAAAATCTGCTCCCTCGAACTTCTGATCCTGTGTAACCCTCTCAAGGCATTTGCTGCGAATCGTGATGCATATATTGTCGCACCTAGGCTGGATGTGGTCGGTGACATATGGCCTTCCATCTCCTCTCTCCTTCTTAACTCTGCTGCCTTCCTCTTGATAAACCTCCTCCATGCTGCCTGTATATAGCGTGCAGCCCATGTACGCCACTGCTGCGAGTAAAACCGAAATGTATGCTGCACCTGTTTGCTATGCAAACGTCTGAACTGGCTTGCCACAAATTTGAGTTCATCAGCAGTTAGCGCAAAAGCTTCAACCTCGGTGAGGGCTCGCACGGTGCGAGTGGAAGAAGGGAGGTTGGATCCAGACTTGGGGTCGAGAGCCCACGTGAGGAGCTCCTCACCACAGAAATCACCCTCCTTGAGGACACCGCGGTTGAAAAAGCCGGAGCGGCCACCATCAGTGGTGACACTCTCAAGGCGGCCACGGATTATAAAGAGCATCTCATCCACTGGGTCACCCTCCCGTACCAAGTATGTGTGTTCTGTACAGAGGCTTGGTTTGAGGTGCTCGCATATTGCATCCAAGAGCCGCTCATCCATGTTCTCAAATAAAGGTACCTACATAGAAAAATGGTGGAATGAGATCTCCCTATTTGCATCCAAGAGTAGTTCTTTTTTTCTTTTTATTTGTTGTTTTCTGAAAAAATGTTTAAAGCTCAACATCTTTTGATTTCCCCATTCATTCTTTTCAACTCCAAATTTGCTCTTGGACATCTTTTAGTTTTCAGACCTTCCTGGACAACCAAAAAATTAATATATATGTGGTCTGAGATGTTCATATTAATCAGCTAAACTAGTGCAGATCCTATCTATTTCTTCATGTTGCAGACTTTGCATATCGACAATGAAACAAGGAATCAAGGATGCTCAATACTCCATACATTCAGTGAAAGAATGTTTTTAGGGGATATCTAATTATCGGCCGCAGTTGTATCAAGATATATCCTAACACCTGGCAGGCTACCAATGATGATGAAAGTTCCTTTTCACACTATATTTGTACTCTCCAAAACCACCAAGATAGCATCTTCTAGCCCCAGATAATTAAAGCTAAATAATGAAATTACCCTTCGGACAAGGCCAAGACAGAGATGACGCTTGATGTCCCTCCTGAGATCCTTTGGAAGGCTCTGCACAATGTTCTCTTCATCTACACCGCGAGTCTCAAGCCACTTGTATTGGTCATACCTCCTTACTCGCTGCTTTAGGTCATGTGGCAGCAGTCGGTGGCGCATCCACTGCTCAGAATCTGACCTCTTTATCCTCATCTCCTCCAGTCGGATTGTCGATGATTGAAGGTAAGTCTGTGAATAGATTAGTTATTAGTTCAAAACAATTTATGGTCTTGCACTTGGTTTCAGCACTTTTTTTTTATTGAGGTTTACTATTATCTTTTTCTTTATTTATGATTGCTTTAGCTCATCTGGGATTTCATGGTGTAGGTTAGATTACTTTTTAATTTCTATATTTATTAAACAAAATTACTCTCAAACAAGCAGCATAATAAGTTGATAAAACTGAGAGAAAAATTTATAATGTGGTGCCTTGATTTACCTGCATATTGCCGATAAGTAGCGCGAAAAGAATCAAACCTAAGATAGCCAGAGAAATTGAGAAGAGAACCTCTTTCGTATAAATGCTCGTTTGTAATCCTTGACCCAGTGTGCTATTGTCAGATTTCGCAATAAAGCCACAAAAGCATCATTTCAGAATCCAATGCCCACAAGCACACAGAGAGACAACGAATGCAATGTAAAATAATCTTGCAAAATAACCCTTAAAATAATTCTATTGCAAAATCATGTATCCAAAGCCAACTTTTGCAGTAATGCAGAACAATGTGTTGGTAATTTTAAGATTTACAGTACATACTGTAAGTTCTTTACCTCAAAAAAAAAACTTCTATATAAAATGACATCCCACAAGCAATAGTAAGGAAAAGAATACAAATATCCTTTCTTCATCCTCACCATACTTGGATAACTATTGTGTCAGAGAAGTGAGATATGACTATAGCTACTGTTTTTTTCTTAAATGAATATAAGGTACTATTTGACCATATATTTTTCCTTCAAGCAAATGATCTCTGACTCATGCCTATATTACCTGTCAACAAATATACCCCTAATATTTCACATTTGACATATATTACGTAGACTAATTAAATTAATTATTATTTGTTCGATAGTAACAATTGCATATTTACCTTAAAATAAACTGCACCTCATTTATGGAAAAATTCCCCTTTTTTGGTAGAAAAGGAGTTATGTTGACAAAAAGTGAGCAGTCTACCTCATGCAAACTCACATTCAATGCTCTAAACAACAAAGTAAAAATAAAATGTATACCTTAGATTTTGCAGGCCCCACCATAAGCAGAAAAAGAACTTAGGAAGGAATTCAACAGATGAAACAACACCAGACTCTAGTGCGGATCCGTAGATGCCAAAATTGAAGTCAGGATTATCTTCTACCACTGAGCAATTTTTAACCAAAGCAACGGCACTGACATTAGCCCACTCGTTGTACCCCATTAAATAATTGTTACCACAGTATAAATAGCTCCTCTGACATTCTGGTGTGCTATTGCATGCCTGTTCCCAGCAGCCATCTTCTCGCTCAACAGCTAGGAAGTACCAGAGCGCACCAACTATCTAAAAAGAACACACAAAAAAGAAATAATGAAATGAAAGTAAAAGTGGGGTTGACTGGTGCATCATGCTTTACATAAATTAAAATGAAAAGAATAAACACTTTTTGCATAAACCTATACAGGTCAACATATATTTACTTGTTTACTAACATCCATCAGCAATCATGGGTTAACTCTACTAGAGAAACCATGTGAGTCATTTAGTACCAGATATTGTCAACTCAAGGTCTAACTTATGATGACATCACAAACCAACAAAATTGAAAAATTGAGATCATCTGAAGGAAAACTTACATGACTTGCAATTAGATACAACACAAGATAGTAAACTGCACCAATCATAGCAGACTCAGCAGAAACCCCAGATGACTTCTTAAGTTCGGTCAAGAGAGGAAAAATACGCAAAAATCTTGGTATATATTGGGTAATTACAATAAAAATTATTGCAGCCTTTGTGCTCAACACATCTGCGCCCATTGATTGGTTCAGGTATCTCCATATTACAAGCTGGATGTAGTTGTTATAATGAAATGATATAAGAAAGTTCGCAAAAAATAGATAAAATATTCATAAAATATTGAAATCACAATTACTATGTTTCCTCCAATACCTGAGGAAGAGGGAATATGGAGAGAAAATCTACAATAAAGAGTCTCTTCAGATAACGTTTCGCAATCTGCTCAGGATCGATCACCAGCTCACCTCGGCCAAATACCCTAGATGAAGGTGCAATAAAAGCAGTACGAAACTGGAGCACCATGCGCCCAAGATACAGTGCATCAATAACCGTGCGCAAGATAGTAGAGACAAAAGCAAGGCTTCTATCTATCCCAAGGCATTTGTTGTCTATATCGACTGTTGGCACATAGAAAAACAATGGGTCAACTGAAACCCCAAGAAAACATGAAAGGGCAAATAGTCGGTTCATCCACAGCAGGAACTTGTCTTGCGGATCAAATATTTTCTTCTCTGATTTATTGAGATCCTCTGCAAAGACTGCATGTGAGACACCATATCTAATCGACCGGCCGAAAGAGCGCAGCTGCTCAGAGCTCTTCATCACCCCCTTTTTGAAAGATTTTGGTTTTGTTTTGGAGCCAGCGCTAAACGGCTCAATTGAGAAGCTTGTTCTGTTCATCCTACTTGGAGGGGATGTGACAGATTGCTTCGGGCTTGGCTCCTCCAACCTAGATAAAAAGATTTGCTGTCAGATTAATACCATATGCAGCAATGGGAAAAGATGAAAAAAAGGCTTGAAAAGCGAAATATGAAAGAGTAATTACACCTCACAAATCTCTCTCTGTGGCCATCAATAGACTGTGACCTGTAAACACCACAAGTAAACATCTTGAGGTGTATCAGCAGCTGCACAAGAGGCCATCAAAAGTGCTCATGCGTAGACTTGATTTGCACCAGTTAAACAGAATCTATCTCTGTTAAAATTGCAGGACATAAGTATAGAGAAATGCTTAAAAGTTTTAGTTTCTACTGACTTCAACATTATTGGAAAACAGTTGAACAGGAGTTTTTTCCACAAACTTTCTTTTTTCTTATTTTGAATAAACTTATTCTTAATGTTCTATATTTGTTACAAATTGATGGCATGAATTGAAATGTATCGATCCAGACTATATTTCCATTAGAAAAAAAGAAGATAATAACAACACTTAAAATTCATATACAGCCCTTCCATTATTAGATGGTTAAAATAGATTTCTAATTTGTTTTTTTATTAAATCAAAATTGTATGAGCTAAAGAATTGCCCATAAAATAATTAAACGATATTGCAGAAAATACCAGTACTTTTGGTCTTGTGCTCTTGCATGTTGTCAAATACTACATTGAATTCAATATGTATTAATTTTATCAAAATGAAGACTTAAAATTACCGAAATCCACGAGCAGTATAGTTTTGATTAGCTAGTCAGGGAGAAATGCCTTCTGAAATTTCGACTACTAGTTTTGAACATAAATTGCACAATAATAATATTAACGTTCCTGGACAAAAAACTTCATCAATTCATCATTCTTTTTTTTCCTGAAAAATGTTTACCCTCTTTCTTTTCAGAATTTCCTCTTCTAATATAAAAAGGTTTCCCATATTCTCTCACATTTCACTTTCTTTAAATTTGTAAGGACAAAGAGAAGCAGAGAAAAAGAGAGAAGGAAGAAGACAAATAACAGTACCGGTTCTCTATCTGAGGTTTAGAAGAAGAAGCCAAACTGAGTTATCGCCGTGCCAAAATCGAAGGTATGTGCATGGAGCTTGAGGGAGATTTGCGAGGAAAAACAAAAAGAAGAATTTTAAAATTAGAGTGAAATCATGAAATGGAATAGGGAAAATTGGCGGTCGCTTTGTTCCCATACCACCTCCAAATATAGGAGAGAATTGGCATATCCCCATTGGAGATCCTCTGTGATTGAGCTGTAGTGGGCCTGTAACTTTTCCGGTTTTGCCTATTTTAGAAATTAGACTTGGTCTCATGTGTAAAGTTGAGTTGTCCGGTGGATTACGTGGAATAGAAAATGTAGCCATTGCTATAGTCTATAGATCTTAGTACTCGATTTGAAAACATAAAAAAATGTAAGTACCAATATGACTGGTGAGAAGAAGAGAGAGGAACAGACTCACTCAAAAAAAAAAAAAGGAAGAAGAACAAACGAGTGGACAAAAGACAAAGATGGATTTCTTCACTGGACGCCAATTGCCAAATGTGGGCAACTCTGGAGGCTAAACATTCTAAAAATTAATGCATCATTATTTATCTTATGATTTTATAATAAATTGCAGGAATTCGCTGAGCGATCAACGAATAACGGGGAGAAAATTATTCATTTTTATTGTAAAAATGCAATGATTCGCTGTTCAAACGGTTAGTTTGTTTGATTTGATTTTATCTTATATATATTTATATAGAATCAAACTTATTTCGGATAAAAACATTTGGTATTAGGTTTAATTTAAAAATTATAATATTTTGGTTGCTTAAAATTTGCATTTCGATTTGAATTAACAATTGAAAATCACATCAACCGAACAAAATGGGATTAATGAATTAAAACATCAATATATGTTATTTTACCAGAATATTATACATTTTGTTAAACATAAATGAATAAACTAACCATCATTAGTCGTAATAGGCATAACTGAATTAAGCGAATTAAAATTCGGTTTAATTAACATATATCCGTACATAAATAACAAAAACGAATAAAATTTATTAATTGGACAAACTTCAATTTGATTTGCATCGAACCTCGAGATGAATTATCTCTCTCCATTTATGGCTAAAAAATCGAGTGACCTTAAATTGCTTTATTCTTCCAAAACAAAACATAAAGGTAATAAAGAAAATAAAATAAACTCACATACATACCCGGCTGAAGCATCTTAATTGGCGTTAGAAGCATGGATCATGTAGCTCAAAACATATCATGATATCAAGACATAATAACATAACATTCAAGCATCAAACACATTTTTCAACCAAATCAATACAACATCATTCCAATAAAAATTCAAACAGCAAGTACATTCAACCCAATTCAAACCGTACATGCATGGTTTGAATGATAAATATTCACACCAATTAATTTAAAAATTCAAACAGCAAATACATTTTGCAACCAAATAACACCATACATTGTGTCAAGTATATATAGGTGTTTTATTATATTAACTGAAGCATAACCAGATGAATCAAACCTTTAGAAAACCAGACAAATAAAATAAATTGTGCACGACAATTTCACAACATGATCATATAAGTTTTGTAGATCGTTCACATTCTGCAAAGTTGCAGAATTCAGCAGCATGCAGAAGGAAGGTCGCGACACTTGTCATCTTCGCACGCAACCGTCTCCTCCTCCTTATTACAGAAAATCGCACTCCTGAAAAGCAGAAACCCGACTACATGTCCGAGACATGCAGCTATGAAGATGCCTCCGTTGAACGACATGACAGCAAGCATGAGGATGTACATAAGCCCGACTCGCAACGTGTGCAGTGCTGTCTTTGCTAAGCCTTTCTTGTGTGTGAGCCTGTCCAGACGGTGGATCATGATAATCTCCCATACTGCCGCCATTAGAAAGGTAACGATCAGTGCAAGGCCGTACATGCCTCGGTTGTCACCTGGCCAGTTTGTGAAAAGGACTTCCGACTTCCTGCCCCAGAAGAAGGTCATGGCGGTGTAGTGCTTCTTCTTCATCGGGGCCATCGGAGGCGGCGGGGACATGTGCATGTTATGGTCCATCGGGATTGGGGAAGGAGGGTGTGGTTGTGATATATAGTTTGTTGATGATATTATATAGTTAGTTCTGTTGAAATTGATAGGGACAGAGAAAGGTGTTGTTTCTTGGAGTTATATATATAGAGTGAGGGAATTGTGATAAGAAACTTAATGGGACATTCAATACACCCTTTTGATTTAAATTTCTAAAATTTGTGTACTCTTGTTGTATACATGTACTATGTAGTACGAGTTCTATAGGAAAGTACAAGTAGCTAGCTCTATTGGGATAAAGGTTGACCTTATATCATCTTGAGTTCCATTTTTCAATACAGCGTTTTGACTTAGAGAATTGTTTGTTTCCATGTGTGGATTGTTTAGTGAATGGAATCTGATTAAATTTAGCTGTGTTTCGTCAAAAAGTAATTCCGAAAATTATTCGATAAGATTTAAGGTGTGGAAATTCGATTATTATAAAATATTCCGTAGTTGTATAATGCGTTATATACCAACAACTTACATTTTTAAAATAAAATATAATTAATTACAAAAAAATTATGGAATAATTAATTAAGTATTATCGTTTTAGTATAATTTGTAGAATTTGGAAACAATTTGGAATTTATTAAGAAAAGAATAATACAGTTACAAGATAATTTATTTTAAACTTTCCGACTGTAATCACAGAGAGAGAAGCATTTCATATACGGAAGTACAAAATAATCGACTAGAAAAGTAATAGTTTAATATCCGTTGACTGCCAGATTAAATGAATCCATCCCAACCTCGATGTACCTGTTTCTTCTGAATTTTAACATCCAGCCCACTTTATCTGTTAGTTTTTGCAAATTTTCAACTAATGAAAGAGAATATATATTTTTTCTTCTAATAATATGAACGAGGCCCATCCGATGGACTATACCAACATAGACGTGAGAACTTAATTTAGTTGTCAATCTTCTTTTAAACGTTTTTTTTTTAAATTTCTTGGTACCAAATACCAATGGAAGTTAAAATTTGTATTTGTGCTTTTTAAATTTGTGCTCTGGGACGAATTGTAGTGGACCAATTTGATAGGTAGGGTGTTCTTAACAATACAAAGGAGTTGTCCAGTCCACTCTTATCTGGAGATGGTAATCACTGTGCATAACAAGAATTTCTATTTAAACGGTTTTACTGTGCAAGTTATTTACATGGACTACCTAAAATCAAATTTATTTTTACAAATGGCCTAACTAAGGGCGTGAGTCCAACTCACACCCTTTAACCCTGATTTTTCCTGTCCGAACCCTGCCAACTATGAGTTTGTCTATGCAATGCTCAATTCTTCAACTATCTGGTTACTAGAGTTTAAAGGCATGAGTTGAACTCATATCATTTGGTGTTTTTAATTCTCAATTCAATCCAGAAAGGGAAAAAAATAAATTGCTCTTTGATTTTTCATTCAAAAATAAAAAACTTCAAGGGCGTGAGTTCAACTCACGTCCTTTAGACCATGTTGCTCTATGATTTTTTATTCAAAAATAAAAAATTCAAGAACTCACGCTCTTTAGATCATGTTTCTTTGGTTATTATCATCAAAATATAAAAAAACCTTTAAGGACGTGAGTTCAATTCATGCCCTTCAGAAGAAAATAAGTTGGGTAGCATGCGGACAGGAAAAATCAGGATTAAAGGGCATGAAATCACACCCTTAGTTAGGTTATTGGTGAAAATAAGTTCGCTTTTAGATTGTCTCTGTATATCACTTGTACATTAAGACCGTTTAAGTAAAAGTTTCACATAACAAATTTTTACTTAAACAACCTTATTATTTAACAAATCTGCATAGCCTAAGAGATAAGTTTTTTGATTGGAAGCCTAAGAGATAAGTTATTTATATATATGGTCTAACAAAAGACGTGAGTTCAACTCACACCCGTTAAACCTTAATTTTTTCGCCCGATAACTGGCAGCGCTACACCGACTTTAAAGAATGTAAGTTCAACTCACGCCCTTCAATTTAAATTTAAAGGGCGTGAATTTAACTCATGCCCTTTAACCTTAATTATATATAATTTTATATTATACATGTAGATTTCTTTATAATCTTTTTTATTTAATTTAAATTATTTAAATTATATTTAAAATTTTAATTCTTAATATAGGCAAAATTGGGTATATACCCCTCAACACATTCCAATTTGGATATTTACCCCTTCAAATTTGAAAATTAGATATTTATTGCTGAAAATGTTAAATCTTGGATAATTACACATAACTAGTGTTATCCTCATAAAAATTAAATTAAAAATTAATTAAATTATAATAAGCTAAAAATACCCCTCTGATGATTCAAGGTATTTTCATTTATATGTAAATCTTCTTATTAATTTTATTACTTCAATGATACACAAAATTATCACAAAATCATAATTATGAAAATATTTTTATATCAATTAATACCAATCTCATTGATATACACTAGTAACGGTCAGGTCTGATTCATACCATTTTTGGATTGTGCTAGTTCTGGTTCGTAGGAATCTATTACTTTATTGCGCACACCTAGAGTTCAAGGAGAGAGAGCATAAATAAATAGCAATATAACAATAATATAATATGCATAACAAAAAAAAATCAGCAGCATATATATTAATTTGATTTTATTAGGATAATATTAGTTATGGGATCTAAGGTTTTGACATTTTCAAGGATAAATACTCAATTTTAAAATTTAAATGGATAAATATCCAAATTGGGATGTGTTGAGGGGTATATACATAATTTTGCCTTAAAAATATTATATTGACACAAATGTACATTAATTATATATATATATATATCAATAAATAATCTTAATAATTAAAAATTTAAAAAATAATTTTAATATTTTTATACATATTGAGTCATCATCAATTTTTATTTATAAATCATGCATGTAAAAATTAAATAATATAATAGAACTTCAGCAAAAAAAAATACTAAAGAATAATTCAAACTTCAAACGAATATAACTTTTGATAAAAAATTTCAATTTGGACGTTTAAATACAATAAAAAAAAAGTTCATGGTAAGATCTACATATATAACAAAAAAATTATATATAATTAAGTTAAAGGGCGTTAGTTCATTTGTATAAATAACTTGATTTTTAGGCTATTAATATAGATTTATTTACTAATAAGGTTCTTTAAGTAAAAATTCCCATAACAACCTTATATGAAGATTCTTGAGAAACGTACTTCTTGTCTCCATAACTCATCATGTGTCTTTACGGAAGATTAATTTCATCTTTGTAATGTAAATCAAAGAGCTTAGTAAAAGATTAGGTTTAGATGCTATCAGTTAAAACAATGAAAGAAACACATTCAATTAACTTCTTCAAAAACCCCATGATTTTCTTCAATAAGTATGAAATAAATTATAATTTTAATAATAAATATGAATTAATAAAAAAATTAATAATAGATATGACATCATGTCAGTCCCACTGTTGTATTTCACCAAACACGTCAGTGTGATTAATGGCTTCCAGTGAGACTATAGGAGAGGTTAGATAGTGAGTCTGAAGAGATTCTATAACTCTTAACGTGTTTAAGGAAAGACATAATTCCTGCTAGTGTATTTGATGGGACCGACTATCCACAAACGTGTCAATGAGATTGACGTGTTGTCATATTTATTATTACAATTTTAATTAATTAATATTTATCATTAAAATTATAATTTATTTCATATTAAAAAAAAAGTATCTCAAAACTTTTAGAGTTGTCCTGACATATAATTGGATGAATCTACAAGCTGCTACATGCAAAGACAACATTTCATGCGTTTGAATAATATAAAAGCAAATTCGATTCAATATGACTGTAAGAATAAAAGTATGGAAAAACGTGACATCTTTTCTGAAAGAGATGGGATGAAATATGAATATCCACACAATCAAAAGATCTTTAAGTCATGCTACACGATGTAAAGCGACAGACGATATAAATTCTTATTTTTATACCCTAATTTGTATCCAAGTAGCTAATTGTTTCGGTCGTAACCGGTAACCATCGCCAAACTTTCGAGCCCTTCTTCTTTCTTCCTCTTTCGATACTTCACGCTCTTGAATCAGAGCCCAAATCCAAAATCAAACCCTCTGATTCCATTTCGAGCGGAGAGCCCATTATCTCTTTTGTAATTCGAGCAATAGTAATCGCCACCGTGATCCATCTCTTCTGACTCGCGAGCGTCACCACCATCCTCCTCCTCCACCTCTGACTCGTCGGAGCCACTCTTCGCTGCCATCAGAACTCCAACCCCAACCTTAATGCCAATCCTGTCACTATGCCTAACTCCTTAGATCTGACGCCGACTTTGTCTCAAGCGCATCTCAGGAAGATTCCATGCAGCATGTGGAGGTCGCCCTGGCCGAAGGAGCAGTGTCGTGTAGTTTGCCTAGAGAAGGTGCACAGAGGGAGCTATATAGGAGCCTCCCAGCTTGTGCACGTCTTTCACAAGGTGTGCATCGGCAGATTGCTTCTAAGGTGTCCCAAGTGCCCCTTTTGTCGAGAAGTTGTTTGCCATGTTAGATAGCTGCCAAATTGATTGGATATCCTCTCATTACTAGTGTGACTAATGAGTTTGCTTTCCAATTTTCACCCATTCAAATTCAGTTCATCGGATGAGAAAAGTTAGTATGCCACTATCATTAGTTGACCAATCCTCTCATTTGGAATTATCTTTTTGTCTTTAATGATGTGGTTAAGCATAACAAACTAAAAAGTTAGCCTTTGGAAACTAGACAAGCTCCTTTGTAGACCAATTTCAGTAAGGTGAATAATATGTATCTCCTAATTACACAAACTCTTTTCTTCTGGACTGATTTTTATTGGTGTAGCATGCACTAATTCTGAATATACATATCATTAGCTGATTGACATGTGAATTTTTACTCAATGTGGGATAAAAAGATGGTGCACTACAATTCAAGTGGTCCTGCAAGGCATCATGTACCGACCTTCGTTCCTTACAAAGTTGAAGGCCTATTTAACCTCTTAATCCTCTCCAGTAATGGTCATGTATGGACTACAAAAACTATCTTGGTAGTGCTTCAAAGGAAGAAGACGAGTCAATTCTTACCTTATAAGCATAATTTAAGATTTAAGAGTTAGTTAACTCTTAGCCCGACTTGATAACAGAATCAAGGCTAATACCTCTGAATTGGGCTGTAAGTCAGTAATAGTCCAACTAGCTAAATTATATTCACTTTTGCAATTAATCTTTCATTAAATTCTATTAATTAGTCATAATCTGCACATCAGTTGTTCATCGGGACTCAAAAGGTCCTATCAGTTAGACTTCAACAGAAAAAAAAGAGGCTCAAATTCTACCAATTTTGCTCAAATTTACCTTGAAGTTTTCATTTCAGCATCGAAAATCCTTGGTTAATCCTCAATTGAGCAAATGTTTGCTCATTGACTTCTTCAATATTGAACCTTACTTAATCCTATTTTTGACACTGAATTATAATAACGAGTCATTAAAATATGTCCAACTATTCTCACTAGCTTATTAAAATTTGGCTTATATATGTTTATTCAAAGTTTTTAACCATGTATTTCTCTTATTATTGAGCAAAAACGCTGGTGCTGAGAAATGGCCGGATAGGATTCCACTATTAGGGAAGACGGCTAAGCAAGTTTTTCTTAGTAGGACGAGAAGCTAGATTGAGGAAAAAAAACAGGGTTGGATTCACACACACACACATATATATATATATATAACTAAGATTTAGATTCTCTAAAACGTACAAGATCTAGAAGGATCCCTAGTATGATCTATCATTGATGGTATAAAAATAAGATTTCCTTTCACTTCGATGCTCATAGAAACTAATTGTTTTGAGGTACCCCATGTACACTTGGAAGAAAAGCAAGAGGTTATTATCCGATCGAGCCCTCACTAAGTGCTCTCGATTAAGGTTTTTATTTTACAAGGAACTGCCTGATGGTTTCAAGTATTTTCTCTTAAAAAAGAAATTCTTGTTGGTACATGATCTTTTCTGTTAGTGCATCCCTTTTTAGGGCATTCACTTTCTTTATTATCCAAACTTTTAATATTTTATCACTTATCTTGTCACTTGCTTTATTAACTGAAAATTATTTGGTATGAATCAAAACTAGTTAGGTATTAATAATTCAAAGTCTAGGTATAAAGACTTCAAAACTTAAGAATTTAGATTTAAAATTATTTATATTAAGACTAATAATCCAAATGCTAAAACTCAAAGACATGTATGTTACGACTTATGAATCTAACTATTGCAAATTTGAACAAAATCCTCCTTTCATTGCATACCATGCAGAGATGATTGAAGTAATTTTACATTTATTGCTAGGTGTTAAGACTTCTTTGCATTAGATATAAAGAAATGACATCGTGGGTAAAATGACTTGTACTAGGTATAAAGATGTGTTAAATATGTTATTATAAATGACAAAAGATTTTTTAATTTTATCTATTTAAGAGAATGCTCTGTACAAAATTACAAATAGATATTACTTTTTGTCATTGCGGTTTAGTGAGTATTTTTTTAATTCTTTTTTATAATATTATTTATCACATACTTATATTTTCAATATTTTATGACTTGTGACAGTAGATTTAAAAACTTGTACGGTCTAGATATAAAGTACTAATTATTTTATGTATTCAATAAATATGTTACAGGTTTGTTATATTAGATGTGAAGACTTACATGTATGTTACAGATTTGTTATATTAAATATAAAGACTTGCTTGTGTTTGGCAAGTCTTTATTGTATGAGATACAAAAACTTAGCTAGTTGTAATTATAATTTACATTTTTTTTGTAATTTTATTTCTTTAGGTAATGATGAAATCGAAATTACGCTTTATATGGAGGAATTCCGAAGCAAAATGTTGTACCGATTGCATTTATGTTGTGCAAATTTTCAATATTGATTGGACAATATATGTTGTGAATGTTAATTGTTTGCACAATAGTAAGACTCTGAAATAATTTTTTTTATTTGATATATATATATATATATATATTTGATTTATATTGCAATTATTAAAAATACTTTCAATAAATATAAGGGCTTCGATTATAGATCTTTTATAGAGTATAATATGACTTATATTAAAAAAAATATACATTTGTTTAGTCTTAAAATTGGAAGAATATCAATTACTTCAATACGACTTAAGCTGAATTTTATTAAGATTTCATTTGTGAGTAGTTAAGACTTGATATATTAGATATAAAAACCTATTCATATTTATGTTTAAAAAATCTTTTAAAGTAAGGTTTTCAAACATTATAGTCTAGATATTAAGATATTATTATTTCGTTGTTAAGACATTATATTTTATTTATTAAGAATTCAATACTGTCCAAATATAAATTTTTATATCATTCAAAGCTCAAATATAACTTATAAAGTTAGGCATTAAGACTTTATAATTTAAGAGTAAAGACTTTAAGCTTCAAATTTCAAGAATGTGGTCAATATGATCAACTTTTTTTTTAGTTGGGATACATATTTGAGGTACTTTTAGTCGGTTTCTTTTTGTGTGCGCGTTGTAAATATGAGAGTTCCATACTGCGATTATGTTGTATACAAATAAATGAAGACATATTAAAACAAAAATGATTTAATAAATATTAAAAATATATTGTAACAACTATTATGAGTAGAGCTATTAGTTATTGAGAATTCAAAATTTATAGAGAGTTATAATATTTTTTTATTTATTTTTGAGTTTGAATAATTATTATGTGGTCTACTAACTTTTGTTTGACTAATTTATATATTAACATATAATACATTTGATATTAAATTTTTTTATGGTAGATATAAAGATTTATAAATGATGATATAAAAGTAAAAAAATTTAAGTAAATATTAACACTTTAGATAATTAGTATTAAGATTTTATTTATTAGTTATGAATAGTTTCTTTATAATATATTAGTACTTATCTCCACTTTAGATTATTGGTATTAAGATTTTATTTATTAGTTATGAATGGTTGCTTATAATATATTAATGCTTATTTTTTAAGAGAATTGAGTATTAAAACTTAGTATTAAGAGAAAATTGATTATTAAGGCAAATGAAGATAGGTAGAGGTGATAAAACCCGACCTGACTCGAGAAATTTGTTCAACTTGTCTAAATATGAACCTGATCCAATCTAAATTTTGAAAAAAGTCAAACTAACTTGATCCAACCTAGCCCAATTCGATCCGTGATCAAATGACCTGCAAAGCAACCAAAATCAATTTAAGAGCTGAAAAAGTCAACATATAAATTGATCCAATCCAACCCATATCTTTTAAAAAGTGAAATTGACCTGACCCGTCCTTATTGTCACCTCTAAAAAATATATATACAGACAAAAAAGACATTTTTCAATAAATATTAAGACATATTGTAATAACTATTAATAATAGAATTATTATCTATAGAGAGTTATTGGTTATGAATAATTATTCTATAATGTATTGAAACTTGGTTTAAAGATATTATGACATATTGTAACAATTACTAAGAGTAGAGGTATTAGTTATAGAGAGTTGTAATATTTTTTATTTTTATTTTTGAGTTTGAATTATTGCTATTTGTTTGAATGATTGATATATTAAGATATTTGATATTTGATATTAATTTTTTTTATGCTAGATATAAATATTTATATGTAATGATATTAAAAGTCATAATTTTTAAGTAAATACTAACACTTTCAATCTTTTGTATTAAGATTTTATTTATTAATTATGAATGATTGCTCTATAATGTATTAATACTTATTTTTCTTTAAGAGAATTAAGAAATAAGACTTAGATATATTGACCATTGAGACAAATGAAGATAAATATGCAGATTTTTTTATTTAATAGATATTAAGACATAATAGCAACTATTAAGAGTAGAATTGTTATCTATATAGTACTTAGTTATAAATGGTTGTTTTATAATATACTGAGACTTTTTTTTTTAAGAGAATTGAGTATTTAAAACTTGAATATTAAGAAAAAATTGACTATTGAGACAAATAGAGACTTGATTCAATAGATATTAATATATATGTATATATGTTAATAACAATTAAAAGTGGAGTTATTAATTATAGAGAGTTCATAGTTTGGGACGGACATACCATGTTGCTGAATGTTATCGGATGTTGGTTGAATTTTAACATGTGATAATTGAATTTCAGTTGGGTACTACATTGGATATTTGGGTACAATTATCACATAAATTTTAAATGTCCGCTGCAACCAGTTTCCAGTTTTGTTTAATCGGTAATAAAACCGCCGCTCCCTGACTCTGTCACACACAGAAACTTTAATGAAATTTAACTGCAGTATCAACATAATCTACCCAGATGACCCATCCTACCATGCACTGTAAATTTCCTCTGTGCTGTTCAGAAAACTAGTCTCGTTGTTGATTTTGGCGACCACAATGCAGTTGATGCAACAAGTACAACATCAGGTTTATTTTCCAACAATTATGATAACATCATGCAATGCTCAAGAAGTAAGAACTGATGTCAAATCACAGATCCAATCCCTTCTGTACTGAAGATATCTCCGAAATAACAAATTCATCAAGCCAACTGTTGCAATGGAAACAAACTTTTAATTGCTTGAGCCTTTTGGTGGATATATGTAATTCACTAAAGTTTCTGATACTCTGCATAAATTTCTTGCTAATGTTCCGTTAAGCAAGCAAAAAACAGATCCAACTGAAACGGATTACAGAGAAGCACCACCAAAAATAATTTTAAGGAAAATAAGGGAGGAATTCTGATGATTAGTGCTGATACCATTTTAATACATAAACAAAGCAGTATAAGAATATATAATCACATGGCCCGGAAACAAATCAACACAGCATTAAGAGAAACCTCGTGGGCTCAATAAGATGCTACAAAATTTTCCAATATACATTCTGTACTGAAATAAACAAGCATTCCTGAAAAAATCACTTTGCTTAAGAAAAAAATGTGTTATTAGTACAATAGTAGCAGAATCTGACAGATGCCTTTACTGATTATTCAGAAAACAAACCACCATCCAGCTGTAAAACCCTCTGTAGCAGATAATTCAAAAGTCTAATTTCATGTTGTTACTCAACTACAAACTTGTGTTTTCCTTTGCCTTGTACTCCTTCCCCTTCTCACACTTTGGGATTGAGCAACACCTTTTACTGTAGAATCACTTACTTTAATGTTATCATAATCATCATCATCACTCTCCTCTTCTTCATCATCTTCTTCCTCTTCAAATTCTTCATCGTCATCCAAATCTCCCAACTCACTATATTTCTCCTCACTGATCACAGCTGTTTTCTTCTTTTCCCCTCCTCTAGTCCCGGCAGGCTTGCCTTTGTGCATTAAATGCACATACCGATATCTCACATCCATCACTGGGTGTGACTCAACCAACATATGCCGCCTATAACCTTCCCTCAAAACAATTGTCTCAGTTCTCAATTTATTCGAAACATAAAATATGCCAGGATGATGCAAGATTGCCCTTCTGAAGCCAGGCGGCAACCTCAATTTCTCACCAAGCAAGACTAGGTTAGATTTTTCAGTTTTCTTCCCTATGAAGAGACTGAGCGCTTCATGAAGCACACCCACCACCCATTTCTCAGCA
Source organism: Schoenoplectus tabernaemontani (assembly GCA_037127355.1). NCBI lineage: Eukaryota > Viridiplantae > Streptophyta > Magnoliopsida > Poales > Cyperaceae > Schoenoplectus > Schoenoplectus tabernaemontani. The sequence goes on along the minus strand of CM073744.1, from coordinate 11,312,152 downwards.
ATGTCGCTCTTTGGGGTCAGGTGTGACCCCCTTTCATAAGGAGAATAGTAGGGGAGCCTCTGCCACTCATCTAACCATTTTCGAACTTTCTGATCGAGCTTCAAATTTCTGGAGAAATGCAATGGAAAGGGCAGAGGAGAGCCATTCTTGAATTGACCAGTGCGTTTTGCATAACTGTTGAAATAGCAATTTTGTTTAGTATGAAGTAATAATTTAAAGGGCTATTTTAGGGAGTATGGTCCATTGCAAATTCCAACCCTACCTGACAATCAGACAATTTATACTTAGGACCACATAGAATGGATATCAGGTTGAGATGGACCAAACATTCTTGATTGGATGCATACAGACTGAATTTCAACAAAATACACAAGTACAGACAGCTACCAGCATTTCTTTGCACCATGTGTGCAACAACAACAACAACAAATCCTTTAATCCCAAATAAATTGGGGTAGGCTAGAAATGAAACGCAATCCGGAAGCATAGAGATCAGAGATCTCAAATGTGTGCCACTAAGTTAAATGTCAACTGAGTTTGGAGTGCATTGTTGAGCATTAATTCATAAAATGGGTTGAATTCATCCTGAGAGCTGACAACTTCTAATTTGGTGGAGTTTAATTTAGCCCAAAGTAAAATTTTAAGATCTACTAAACTCTTGACTTATCACTAATTTAGAAAACAAAGGCCAGAAAATGCTAACAAGTTTATCAATATGTCTAGAAGATTTGAAAGCTCTTCGCAAAAACTGAATGTTGCTGATAGCAGCCCCAGATAGCCAACTATTTGCTTACAATTATGATTATATATCAACAAAATGACAACAAGGCACGTTTTCTTCTTTTGAAGGTCAGTCAATTTTCATTAAACAAAATAAAAAAAATCAAATTAATTTACATAAGTATGGTATAAGGCAGCAACTGTAAGTCTGTAACCCAATTTTACCTCTCCATAGTAGACACTGCGAGATCTCTCCTATAATAAACCACCTCCAAGTGGGTCTCACCACCATTGGACTTAGAATCCGAGGTGCAAAAATAATCAGGGTAATTAGCCAAAACCGACTTGACAAAATCTCTCGGTAACCCTAAATCCCACCTCAACCTCTCTACGAGCCAAAGAGGCAAACTTCGGCTTGGTGACAGCATGAGCAACTTCAGCAGGCGGTCCGCTACGTCAGACTGAGAAATTGCTGCTGCTTGAAGCTCCTCCTCATGCAAGGATAGGAGCTCCTTGGTTGGTTGAATTTGGGGAACAGGGGGTAGGGGAGGGGATGGGAGGGTCTCAGTAAAGGCGGAGGGGAAGAGACGGATGAACTGGATGGCGCGACAAGGGAGAGAAAAGTCGGTTTTGAGAGGGGTAATGGAGGAGAGGGGTAGAGAGTGGGGAGGGTTAGGAGAAGAGGAGAGGAGGTGGTCCTTGAGCGAGAGGAAGGGGGGGAGGTACTTCTCTTTCTCTACCACGTGGTCGAGAGCGCGGTCTCGTACCAATGGAATAGAAGCATCAGTTGAGCCGCGGCGAAGGGTAGGGGAAGCGAGGGGAAGGGAGGGAAGGCGACGGCGGAGGAATTTCATCGGAGAAAGGGAAGGGATGGAATGGAGAAGAGGGGTTTTTGAAGGGTTTTAGTTTCGGCTTTCAGTTGCTGTAATTCTAGGCCTGGACTAAAATGTCTTTAGTGTGAATTCTTAAATTGTGCATCTCAAAATGGATTTCATTTCAGACTGATGTTTATATGGGCCCAAAATAAATCCGAGAGGAAATTGAAAGAGCATGGATATCCGTTATTCAATAGTCAATGCCATTTGAGTAAAGGGCTCAGGCCAGGCCTTTTTATTTAATTCCTAATTTCGAGTCCATCCTTATTCAATAGTCAATGCCTTTACGAACCATATTAAAATACCGAAATAATACTATATGATAAATATATATTATTTTCGGAAAATCTATAAACCGAATCATCAAGTTACGATGTGACCTCTGCCAATTAAAAGGCTACCTTAAAACAAAAGTTGTTTCTGTCCCGATAAAAGGAAGCATACCATGTTAGAGAAATTAAATTTTCTGACCTTTGTGTAGGTAATGTAGCCACAAGAACTGGCACCAAGGTTTCTTTGTTTAATACATGATTTTCTTGTTTCTTTTCTATTCTTTTCTACACACCAAAGGTCCACAGTGAACTCGGAACCATATCACCTGCGGAGCTGAAAAAGTTCCGCAGGTGCGGTTCTTTTGATTTGAGCGGTCCGATCATTTATCAACGGTTATGATTTAATAGTAATAAACAACCCCCGTGCATCAAAATTCGTGTTTAAACTTCCCCATAGCCGTTGTGATTTCCCTGTAATGATCTCCGCACAGAAAATATCCGCAGAAACTGTCGCCCCAGTGAACCCACCGCAACAAAGCGTACCCTTTTCTGCTAGATACTATTTCTTTTACACGTGGCTGGAAATTGCTTTCACATGATTTAGCAAAGGATTAGAGGCACGCGTCAATATACAATTACAAACAAATTGCCGAGTCAACATTTACTTTTTAATTACTTTTTAATTACTTTTATTGTCTGGACCCACAATTATTATGACATGGGCCATCTTTTCTTGGATATTCGCTCTATCCGCAACGTGTATTCCCTTTTTATATATAAGAATGCCATGTGTTTATAGGGGGCATGGATCACTGTACTACCTTTTCTTATGCGGGTTCTTCAATAGGAGGCACAGAGATCACTGTACTACCTTTTCTAAAGTGCCATGTAAAGAGAGAGAGAGAGAGAGAGGTGCTGTTCTGTTATGAGGCTGGTCGGTGTGTCAACTCAAAGGTAAAAGAGGCTTATCGGTGTGAATTTGCATGTTATGAGTCTTATGACACGAATGTTCTTCAGATCAAAGTGGCTTCTCTCCGTTTGTTTGGTTGTATTTCATTAGTGAGGTTATTCTATTAGCAATATGCATAGTATCAATGGTCCTACTACAGATTTGTATTATTATTTTTAAAATCTAATTATCCGATTCGAATTGCTCAATATTATTGCAAATTTATGCAATTTTAAATTTTTAAGAATTTGCTTATTTTTTGGATAATTAAATAAAAAGTCATCTAATTTAAACGTTATAAATCATCCAAAGAAATGTCATTTTTACTGATTTAAAAAATATAAAATTTTCTCAAAATAGTATATTTGTTTATGATCATTTTGAAAGGCTCTATCAACTGTGAACATTATGAAAACGGAGATATGAATCCATGATATTAATTTATATCACTATTTTTAAGTTCAAATATTTGATTCTAATAGTCCAATATGTTAGCAAATTAGTGCATAGACCGAATTTTATATTTTTTAGTATTACTTTCTATTTTTAGATAATTAAAAATACCTAATTTATATATTATAAATCATTCAAAAAAGTGATATTTTTATCGACCAATGAAAAAATTTTAAAATATAAACTTTAATATCAAGTATATTTGCATATGGATAATATGTTGAACAGTTGAATCGACTGCTAAAATTTTGAAAATAGAGATATGAAAATAGTAGCACGGACCAATCTATACTATGAATAGTATAATAGTTTCACTCCTTAAACAATTATCCGACTCTATTAATAATAATCTTGGTCTGTAGTATTTTATTAAAAGAATAACATAATTCCCAATTTCATCAAAAGATTTATAACAATCGTTAATGAAAGCTTACCGTTTTGGAGAAATTAAAATGATATTCCGTAACGTTTTTTAGCTAAAATTGTTATTGAAGATGACAAATAGTGTCGGTTTCTATTAAAAACCATTACTAAAATTATGTTAGAAAGGTTGACATGCGCCCACTCTTTTGTAACTGATTTTATTTTAAAACTTTTACAGAAGGTTCTAATAGTGGGACCCATTTCTTTCCATTTTTTGCGCAAAATGGTGGGTCTCGCCTTTTTGTAACTCATGATTTTAGTATAAAACCGTTATAAATGGTCCTGACAGTGGGACCCACTTATTTTCAAATATTTACACAAGGTAGTGGGTCTCACACTATTGTAACAATTTTGAAAATTAAAACCGTTACAAATGACCTAACAGTGAGACCCACATTTTTTTCTCATTTTTTGCTCCTGACGTTGGACCCACACATTTGTAATGATTTTTTAAATAGTTACTAATTGATCTAATAGTGGGACCCACATTTACCCACTTTTATTCCTCTGATGGTGGGTACCAAAGATTTATAAAGATTTTTTTAAAAAATATTATCGATTGAATGTGAGTCTCAATATTATCGACAGTGGGACCCGCCCTTTTCTAACGATTTTTTTTTAAAAAAAAAACCCTACCGTCGACTTAATAGTGAGACTCACATTTTTCCTCTTTTTTTTGCCTAACAGTGAGTCTCTTTCTTTTGTAATGATTTTTAAATAAAAACTGTTACTAAATATATGTCTGAACCAAGAATAAGTAATAACTAATAGTTGTGTACTTATTATGTAATTTTATATTATATAGAGAAATCTAGCGTGCTTCTAATTCAAAAAGTACATCAAATAATCTAAATCTAAATAATAATAAAATATTTAATATTTATATATTATTTTAAAAAGTTAAAAACAGTGATTTAGAAAACTGTAAACATTTCAAATTTTTATACCCATAAGATTTTAATATGGAGAATTTAATGAGAGTGATAAACCAAAAATTAAAAATGATTTGATATAGTTTTTGGATTAGAATCATTGAGAGGCTCCGTGCTTCTAGGATCACGCTAATTTTATTCTCTATATATAAAATATATAATGAGCCTAATTAATAACTGATAGTTAGATAATTTCACTAAATATATAAATATATTAGTAGTGTGAACGCTCGTGTAATTCTTGATTGAAGGTCATCTCAAGAAAAATAAAATAAAGTATTTCACTGAGAAACGTTGTCTGGTTCGTGAACTTTAATTATATTTTCCCGTCAATTTTCCTCAGTTTGTTGACATCATGGCTTACATACAAAGCTCACTCGAGGATTTTTAAATTAACAACGAGATATGGCAGTACTAATATTCTATACGGTCTTAGTTACCTTCATGCAATATTTTATTTATTAATCGTAGGCAGGTAACCAATGTATAATGTTTGACATCTGTGCTGTTACTTATTTGCATTAATCATGTATGCAAAATGGTGGCTAATTCTGATCGGCTGCATATACAAGTTGAACAAAAGGAAACCACTTTTTGGGCGCAAAATTCAACTTTGAAATTTAGTCTAAGCTATAATGAGGAATTGAAAAGAAAACACCACATTACAAAATTCAACTTATTTGGATGCTTAGATTTAATTAATTAATAATTAACATTATTAAAAGATAATGCAGAAAAATATAATTGAATAAAGAATTAGGCTATGATGCTAAATGTAGTTAATGATCAAATTTGCTACGTACTTAAAAATATAGGTAAATCATCTCCAAATCTTAATTTATGGGTCTCAATAAATTTTTTATTTCATAATATGATGGGATATAAAAAAATTCTATTTTTTGAATTTTTTAAGTATTAATTTTCTATTTTTTAAGATGATTCGATAATAATGATAAAATAATAATATTTCCTAGGTCATTTTTAAAAATCCAAAATTAAAACTTAAAAAATAAAAAAAAATAAAAAATTATATCCCATTATATTTTGATTTTATTAAGACTTATAAATCAAAATTTGAAGATGATTTACCTATATTTTTTATTATGTAGTAAATTTGATCATTAATTACGCGTAACACCATAGTCTAACTCTAAAAACAATACAAAGGAGGGGGAAACATGTACCTTTAAGTTGAAAAAGACATTACTGTTATATATTGTCTAAAATATTTTCCACGTTAAAAATATATTAAATCGTAGCTTCAATATTCAAATGGAAAATTCTTTTTCAATATTATATAAAACTATATTTGTTTCTCAGGTTTAGCCCCAAAAAAACAGTTATGCACTAAATAGTTAGAAATGTAAAATTAAAAAAAAAATCAACAAAAATTGTACATTAAGAAAATTTTAAATATATTTTTTTAAATACCAAAGATCAGTATGTATAATAATAAGTAATATAATCAAACACATGATAATTTATAAATGGTAGTATAAAAATTTGAATCATATTAAGAGTTAAATTTTACCTTAGCCATATGACACTTGCAATCAAAAATAATAATTTTTAAATGGTAAGTTAATAACATAAAAATTTTGGATCATTTTAGTAGAATTTTTTTTACCTTAGACATATTATACACTCATATGTTTTAAATGGGGAGAGTGAAAAATTATACACAAATCATTGGATCAAAATAGATGAAAAGATTCAAACAAAATTAATAATAGAGAATATTAGTAATATGGCATAACTAAGATCTAGAAAATTTAATCATTTTTATATATTTTGAATTGGTAACGTTAAAAATATTCTGAATTGGATAACTTTCATCTTGATATCTATGGATTACAAATTAAAAATCGAACTGATCACTTAGCCGTAGCCGTAAATAGTAAAATGAAGAAACAATCCCACAAAAAGAAAGAAATTCAACACCGAAAGCAGGCCCGTGTAACACAAAGCTAAGAATGACGCTTCAATTTGGGTATCTGCAAGCTCACCTAACAACTCATCCCAACAGCCTCGAAATGTCAGTTCATTAGTACAGTTCCGTGCGTTACTACGAGATATTAAATTTGATAAATTATTATTTATTCATAAAAAATATTAAGCATGTTATATTAATTAAAACTTTGACGCTATATATATATATATATATCACCTAAGTCAGAGACCTCTAAGGTCCTCTGTAAGTTGTAATGATTTGTAGTAGCTAATATGTGAAATGAACATAAAAAACATTAAGCACAGGTGTTACTTTTTTTTCGCTATTATAATGTGCTATATAACTTGGTTTTAATTTACAAGAAAAATCTTCATTTAAATTGAGAATCAATTAAGGATTTGATCAATAGTAAAGGAAAAAAAAAGAATCAGCAAATGCAATAAATGACATAATAATTCGGCGTGTTACAAAATACTAAGCATCCAATATTAAATATAAGAGAATGCAAAACAAAAAAATTGTTGCTATAAAAATTATCATGGTATGTGCTACATGTTGGTCGATTAAATCATCATGGTTTATGCTACGTGTTGATTAAATCATCACGGTTTGTGTTATAACCCATCATTTTGGTTTTGTGGGAATTGGTATGATTTTGATGCCCATCAGGTTGAATGTGTGATGGGAAATGCTTCAAATGAGTCTATATGGATATCTTAATCAACACCCTATATTGTACTTGCTACAATATTTTAAAATAATGCCTTTTCAAGGCACTCCCAACTTCTTTTTGTTTTAAAAAAATTTCACTAATTTTGCTTGAATATTTGGCAGGTAATATACTCTTCATACTTCTTCTCATATTGGACATGGTCTAAATTCCAAACGGAGAGATAGAGAGATGGATAATAGTGGAATATTTTTAAATGACAGGTGTTTGTGTAGCTACCGGCAAACAAACTAAAATAGATTTCAATATAAAGGCCACTCAATTATAATCATTTGGATATTAATAATTAATCTAAGCGTTCATTTTAAATCTCAAAATTCAACAATAAATCCTGACTGTTATATGAACAAGACATTTACGTATTTTTTATTGGAAAAAAGTATATATATATATATATATAGAGAGAGAGAGAGAGAGTTATGCTACGGTTAGTCCCGAAGTGCAAATTTTTTTTGTATTTCGCGTCGTATCTCCTATTTTTGAGTTCAAAATACCGATCTGACCGTTCAAAGTGTTCTTCATATTAAAATATATTTGGATACCAAATTTTATATTTTTTAGAAAAAATTTCTATTTTTTTTGAGGATTAGAAAATCGTTCTTATTAAAAATTATAAACTCGATATATTTTCATCCCCTCAATAAAAATAGAAAAAAAATTCTAAAAAATGTAAAATTTAGTCTCCAAATATATATTTTTTTTTATCGAAAGTCTCCAAATATATTTTAATATGAAGAACACTTTGAACGGTTGAATTGGTATTTTGAAATCGAAAATGAAAGATACAACGCGAAGTACAAAAACGTTTTATAATTCGTGACTAACCGTAGCATTACTATATATATATATATATATATTCACCGATTTCATTGAAATCAGAGAATTACAGCTAAATTATCTACTGTATCAAACAGCTGGTACAAAGAACTGAAAGTACCAAAAGAAGCTATTACAATAGCATCAACAAAACAACGACAATAAATTACCATTATCTATGAAGGCTATAAATCCTGACTGCATACAGCTACTTACCCTCACATATCACCTCACCTTACGTTAAGATAACCATAAAACATATAGCAAAATATAACCACAGGAGAAATAACCAAGCATAACCCAATACAAAGATATTCAAATGCAGACAAAAGTAAACATGCTCAAGTCATATTGAAGCCAATGCCAGATCATTATCGGTGCCAAACAAAGGATCTAACACTTGAATCATTGCCTCCTGATCCATCACTTGATTTCCAAACTGTAAATGAAGCCTTTATACATCCTGTGATAATATAAGTTTCATATCAAGCAAAAGTGTGTCATCTAAATGTGTACACCAAATTGCACTAAACTCAGAATTTTAATATTGATGGCTTTAACAGATTTGGGGGTAAATTTTTTAAAATAATTATGGTTCCTCTCTAGTCAAATTGTCCATAACACAACGCATCTAATTAGTTCTATTAATTGAGCCCTTTAAAAAGATATGGTAGCATCTAGTAACCATAAGTCATCCAAAGTAGTGCCTAAAAATATAAAATTATTAAAATTAGCTATCCCTTGTCAAAGAACAAGTAATAAATAAATGGTCACTAGTTTCATTTTCAAAACAAAAACACATTTCAAATTTCCTTGCAACATTCTTTTTACCAAATTTTTCTTAGTAAGGATTCTATTTTTTCTAACTAATTACATGAATATTTTTAGTTTTAATGGAAGTATGGAGTGCCATAATATATCATAATCTTTGTTATATATACCCCATCATTTAACCATACGTACATAAAATGAATGTACTGTAAACAACCCAGAGGAATTCCACCACCAACTAAGCTGATCATCTACATTAGATATTAATTGAATATGAGAAACATAGGAAGTTAATTGATAAAAATCTAAAAGAGATTGTCCCTTAAGATCTTGAGAAAATCCTAATTGAATAATATCAACGTCAAACACTAATTTAACAGTAATAGTGAGATTCAGAACTAATGAGTATAATATAGGAAAGACATAAGATAGAGTAGTGTCACCTATTCCTCTATCATTCTTAAAATAAGTTATATTCAAATTTTTAATTTTTTTTATTTAAACAGAATTCAATGACCTCCGTGTTCAAAGTAATATCTTTCCAAAATATAAAGTATTTATTTCTATTATTTACATTATTGTATTTATATTTTAAAATATCATTCCAAATCTCTTACATTGTTGGATCTTTGAACCTAATTATCTATTTAGCCAATAAAACTTTGTTCATGAGATCTAAATTAAGTACATCCATACCCCCTTATTTTTTTTATCTTTATATCTACAATATACCAAAACATATTTTTTTCTTCACATTAGTTCCCCATATCATATAATTTTTATTCTCAATTGATCTATTCTTATTTTAACTTTTACTGATAATCTAAACAAAGACCTCCAATACAAAGGCAAGACAAATAATATTGAATTTAACAAAGTAACCCTACCTCCTACGGAAAACAATTTTCCTTTCCAACTATGTAACCTATTTTTTTTATCATTTCTATCAAAAAAAATTCAATGATCCACTGACAGTTTCTTCCAATAAAAAGATATACCTAGATGCATTAATGATAATGTAGAGGTTTTACATCCTAATTGATTTACTAATTGAGCTCCTTCCTCATCTGACAAATTCAAAGTTACTAGTTCACTTTTAACAAAATTATTTTTCATTCCTGATAAACACTCATACCCTAATAAAATCCATTTAAGAGCCTATAAATTTTCTACTGATACTTCTAGAAATAGTAAAGTATCCTCAACAAAATATAAATTAAAAATTTACCTTAAAGTTCTAGAATTTTCTAAGCCCTTAAGATAGCCATTCAACTTAGTTTTATTCAAAATCCTATGGAATATATCTCCTACTAAATCAAAGAGAAAGGGACACAATGTTTCTTCTTATCTAACATATCTTTTACAAGAAAAATACTCACCAAGCCGACCATTAAAATTTATACAAGTTCTACTACCTTTTAAAATTGCCTTAATCCGGTCTAGAGTATTGAAGACGGTCCGGTCCGGGCCGGTCCGGTCCAAACCCAGACAGTCCACGGTCCACGGTCCCGCACGGTCCACATGGTCCGGTCCAAGGCGGTCCAAATTCGAAAAAACCGAACCCGTCCCACCGTTGGCCCCCAGGGGCCGAACCCCCACAGGACGGGACGGGACGGTCCACGGTCCGGTCCGGTCCGAATTTTTTTTTATAAATTGGAAAAAATAATAATTTATCATATTTTTTAATAATAATTTTTAACTAATTCGAATTATTATTTTTAATTGTTTAAAAATCTAATAGTACTAAAAAATTAAAAAAATTGTAAAAAAATAAAATTTCAGAAAATTAAAAAAAATAATAAAAGTTGAAAATTGCATTGGTCAAGATAAATTGAGTTTAAACAACAAGAAAATTGCATCTGCCCAGAGAGTCATTATAACGATTCAGTAAACGTTATAACGGTTCATCTCAATACTCAAAAATATTCTAAAAGAAATCAGAGTGTATCGTTATAACGTTTCAGCTCAGTTGACTTGATCCAACGACTATTCTTTATAAACCGTTATAACGATTCGTAAACAGTTATAACGGTTCAGGCCGAAAAAGAATTTCTTCAGAATCATTTTTGACTTAGTTTGAATAATTATGTATTTTTGAATAATTTAAAAATCAAATAATATAAAAAAATTATAAAATATAAAAAATTATAAAATAAAATTTAGATAATATTTTAAGTTACCCTCCTCCTTTAACCCGGGCTTGGGACCGGCTATGTTAAAAAAACATAGGCGGAGTTATAACAAAATTAAGAATGTGAGAATTTGAGATTAAATGAAAATTTGAGATTTTGATGTTTTTTGGAATAACAAAATTAAATTTGAGAATTTGAGATTAAATGAAAATTTGAGAATGTGATAGTTTGAGAAGAGATGAAGAATGAGATTTTGATGTGTTTTGAGATGTAAATGGGGGTGGTATTTATAGATATTTTTGGGAGGGAAAATTTTATATTTTTTTATTTTTTTTTTGAATTTTTCTGCAAAACTAAAAAAAAAGGTTTTATTTTTATTTTTTGGGACTTGAGGGGTATTTTTTTTTTGGGGGGGGGGTTAGCACTTTTTATTTTAAAATAAGGATTTGAAGAGGGGGGTCCGGTCCGGGACGGTCCGATCCACGGTCCGGTCCACGGATCGGCACAGTCCATTTTCGAGCGAATGGAGGACCGACCCACCGTTGGACCGGACCGTGGTAGGCCACGGTTCAGTCCGGTCCGGTACACGGTGACGGTCCGGTCCGGGACGGGTCGGACCGTGCGGTCCATTTCAAATCTCTAATCCAGTCAATCCACAACAGACTAAATCCTTTACCTTGTAATATCTCAATGAAAAAATCCCAATGCACTCTATCAACTTTGTATTGAGTAATTAATTGGATATCCATTTTTAGGCAATAAATAAACAGAAGCTAAACTAATCCTAGATATATCAAGTATTTGATAATAAAAAACCATGTACTAATTTCATAACATCACAGCTAACAAATTACCAACATGATTGATAAAATATGAAATAAAAGTCATTCGGCCCTGAAACCTTAGTGGCTCATAAGAAAAAAAACTGTGTTCTTGACCTCTTCCTTTGTGAAAGGTTTGTTCATTAATTATAGTTGATAAGGTTATAATTTATCTAAATCTGATAAAAAATCATCAGATGAACTAAGTGTTCTAGTAGTAGAAGTGCCCATTAAATCTTCATAAAAAATCAACTCCATGTTTGGATAAAATTTTAGGATCATATTCTAAAGTACTATTAATTACTAAAGCATTTTTTTTTCTTTCTCATAGTAGCTGTTGCATAAATAAATTTTTGTATTGTTATCACCCTTTAAAAATTATTTCAATTTTGCTCTTTGTTCCCAATACTGCTCTTCCTCATTATATATTCTATCTAATTTAACATGACATGATTGAAGTCTTGACAACTCTACTTGATCTAGGGATCTATCCTTTAAAACCTTAAAATAATTTGTTCTAATCTCGAGATTACTTCACTAAACCTTTAATATATTATATTAGAGTGATTGTTGAGTATTTTCTCTTTCGTGAGATTTGTTCTTGTTAGATGTGTTGTTCTCATTATTTTCTTGGCCGACGACTGCCTGTTTACTTGGTGTAAGGGACTGAACGTTCACAGTTGTACAAACACAGTGTTTTAGTGACTCGGCGCAATCGACGTTGGTGATTGCGGGTCCCGGAGACGTAGGCTCGTTACAGACGAACTTCGTTAATTTTTGTGTTCTTTCTCTCTCTCTATTACTTTAATTGTTAGTATTGAATTGCAAAACTAGCCCAAGGTTCTTTTATTGCACATCATCTGTGCCGTTAGGGACAACATGTATTGATAAACGTGTGTGTCGTACGTATCATATGCAATCATGTGATGTGTTCGACGCAGAACGTATAGTGTTATCTTGTGTTCATGTATTTGGATGTACGTATTTTAATATGTCAAAAATTTAAAAATTCAAACACGCACGTCTAACACATCGTGTTAAATGTGTTCATTTTTATACTTTTTTAACATGTGTCAACACTTATAGCACATATAAATTCAACAAAATTCAAACAAAATTGGAGAAATATATAAGAAGATTATAAAAAAAATTAGAGTGATCCTGTTCATAAAAAATAAAATTGACGCGTCATACTAAAAAAATTTATATAGGTTAGAGTGATCCTGATCTCTAACTTCGGTATTAAGCCATTTTTTAAACACAAAATCATTTCAAAATTCTGCTATGCTGAAGTATTTTATACGTGCTACAGGTGCGTGTACACGTGTTAGACGTGCATGTTCTTGTTCAACGTGTTAGACGTGTCAAAATTATTCAGATATTGATCACATTTATGTTAGTTTATAATAATTTTGAAGACAATAATATGATAAATTTGTTATATAAAACTTTATTCATGAATAAGATATTTAAATGATATTTTATTTCCTTGAGTATTATTGAATTTATGAATCATTCCGAGTTCATGACTGAAATTGTAAAAAACTTCATAATATATAATATACTCTTAAAAGTCACTAACTGAGGTAATTAGCAGGAACACTAATTAACCGCTATCAGGTTAGTATGTAGATTAAATGATGATCAAGTTTTACGTACCACAGACAAATAATTATCATCTTAATCACATAGATAGATGTTCCAAGAACATCGTATTTGACAAACCCCGAATGAAAAATTAAATGGAATTGTGTTCGTGTCATTAATGCTTTCATTCAATGTTAACTTCTAAAGTATGAGGTATTCATCTTTTCTACATAAGATATGTATGTATATGATTTCTATCAAACACTGCCCATAAAATGTGGCTATAAAGGTAGCTCTTCGATATGCATAATTTATGCGGAGGAAGGATGGTCAGTCAAAAGTACTATTGTCCCTCATATCTCTATACGAGTTATAGCATCACTGGGCCCCTTGATAGAGTAAGATTATCTGCTAGCGGTATAATTACAAGAGTAATTATATTTGATAATTTAATCATGATCAAGAAAAAAAAATAAGTTTACAAGGATGACACACACCTACCTTGAAACTGATCTGATAGCTATGAGACGAAATAATTAAAATAAGTAAATAGTTTACTGGATCCTGATATTATACAACACAACATCATCTGTGTAATTGAATGGTCATAGTGCATTCTACCAGATGCCTCCTATGATTATAGAAGTTAAAATAGTTTTAACTCTATTTACCAACATAACACAGATCCTGTCAAATCACACTGTATAGGAGTTAATCGGAGAATTTTATTGATTAATTATAAATTATTTCTAATTAATAATAAGATGGATATAATAAAATTATATTTATCATAGAGATGACAAGAAGCAAAAATCAGATTGAATTTATAACGTGTTGGACACGTCGTATAAATTTAATGAAACAACAACCGAGAAAAATATAATTGTACATGACAATTATATATATATATATATATATATATATATATATAAAATGATTTGTATTTCAAATGTTAATTATGGATTTGAATTTTGGATTGAAAGCTCATTAATAATTAAAATCATAATTAATAATTAAAAACCCAAAATCAAAAAGAGGACCAAAATAGCCCAATGATAAATTTATAAATTTGACCAACTTTATATTCTTGCCAATTAAGTAATGACATTTTGATAAATTTGGCCAACTTTATATTCCTGCTAACCAAGTAATGATATTTTAGCAATTTGATCAAACTTTAATGATATTTTGGTAATTTTGACAAATTTTTTGAAAGACTATAAATAGATGAGTGGAATGAAAGAGAAACATACTAATTCAGTTCGTATTATATCACGACTGATCTATTCGAGTTTCTATTTTCTCTCTTTCTCAGTTTACGATTGTTTCAGAAACATACTGATCTATTCGTATTATGAAAGTTGTTGTAGTTCAGTACCTGTGTGAAACAGAATAACTATGAGTCATGAATAGTACTATTTCATTTTTTTCTTGATGAATAGTGTTTTTATGAGAAACTGCGATTTATGATATTTCTGGCAAAAGAAATAAGCCGCTCTCTGGTCAGTCCTGGTGGATAACCTACAGAGGTATCACACGTGTGATACTTCGAGACAAGCCAATTTGCATTCCAATTGAAATTTAGAAACGGGATATAAAATTTTATATTAATCTATTTAATTGTTAAGTAGATTAATATTTTAAAAATTAATCATGAAGTAGATCTAAAAAGAATTAAAGAAGTTTGTGTCTCTCGGTAATCATCCGACATATCGCTTTAACCCTTCACTTAAGTTAGAAGTATAATAATATTTAATGATCTTTTGCAAAGGATTAAAATGTATGCATCTCTCGGTAATCATCCGACATACTTTAATCTCTAGTTTAAAGTAGAAGTAAAATTTTTATTTTACGATATTTTCGCAGTTTAAACCTTAACGGGATTTAGTTGGACCAAAACCCAACAGTTTAATAATACGGTACGTGTGACACGTGAACACATCACGTTCAAATATGAACACTTATTTGTGTCCGTATTTACACATATGTGTACACGTATCTTACATGATTATCATTACCTTAAGGAGACATTGTGAGTAAAAAAATCCTCCTGTTGGAATGTATGGAATTCAACTAAAAATATCTATTGTAAACATTGAAAGTTGGAAATGATAATATCATACTTTTATCTCAAAATATTAAAAAAGTTGAAAAATGGTTCCTTTCACAATCTTATGTCATCTTATCGAATATTTTTCAAACTGTTCGAAATTGTATTTTGCAAGTTCCATCTATTTCTTTTGTAACGGATCAAATACTTGTGATAATATTATAATTAGAGATACGACTCTTATATTGTCATTATAATTTAAAAAGAAAATCTTTACTATTAAGTATTAACTATTAAACACCCAATTTGTTTCAAATTTACGTAATATATACAAGCAGAGACACTTAATAATTATATATAGCATTGCCAAGTTTAAACAAAAACAAAAACAAAAAGAATTTAAATTCGGTTAAACTATTAAATTGTTTTGAGACCCTCTAACATAATTTATTTGGAAAAAAAACTAATTTATGGATTATTATGATTTAATACATTTAACGAAGTTAAAACTATTAATATACGTGTTTTGGATATGCTCAAACGACGTTAAAAAGATATTAGCATATTATGAGCAGGTTAGAATTTTCGATAAGCTTTTTCCAGCCCATATAAACAATTAGGAACTTGAGCCTCTTCTCACTATCGTCTATTTTTTTTTCTTTTTAATCTTTTTAGATGTAATAGTTAATAATATTTAAGATTTTTCAATTTTAAGAACTTAATTAGGTATTTAATATAATTGTTATTTTTTTAACTTAATTATTAAATATAATTGTATGATATTGCAATTTCTAATAATTTTAGTTATGTCTGGTCTTTTAATTATAAAACAGAGATTTTTTATCCAAAGGTCGTGTAATCTGTTTTAATGTTGAACCGTCATATAATAGTCTCATCATTAATAGCCATCAAATATTTTTTTACAAGCTTGATCATTGCATAATATCTTGAAATTAATAGAACCGTACCAGCATAAAAAAATTCACACAACTTTACGGCACTTGATATCACGGAGACAAAGTTCACCTTTCGTTGTCACAAATGGCAAGTGATGATATATGTGATTATCCACTAGCTAGACAAACATACATTTCAACTATGAAGCCAGTTGTTGGGAATAGCCGAATAGACCGGCAGTGCTTCCCTTGGAGCGAGGGTTGCTGTCAATTTCTGCCTGCAGCCATGAACTAACTGCCATGAAGAGTTACTTCGTCGGCGAGCCTGTGTGTGGTGAAATCAATCACCAACCATAACCATGCAGTTTTAACCATGCTTAATGTTATGAATTTTATTGCTTATGTTCGGACAGGACTTCATATCGACCTTATTCAATCACGTTGCAAAATTTCATATGGAGACAATGCAATTTATTTCTGCTAAAGGATCGATATACCAAGAAAATTTAATGAATCGAATCAATACCGAAGAAATTGAAATATGTGACCAATACCGAGAAATTATGGCATCTCGTCAGTTTTGTTGTAGTAAACATGACAAACTTTTTGTAGACAGTGCCAAAAAAAACAGATAGGGATGCTGTCACTATCTATGTTTAAAATTTGAAAAGAAACTAATTCAAACAAATAACAACAAAATCAGCGGTAGGCTGTCAGTGAATATTCATAATTCGAAAATCCAATCCGAATCCGCATAAATGGATTCATATATAGATCCTTAAAATATATTTGTTAGATTATTAGATCCGCATGTGAATTCTAAAAAATAATTCATCTAATATAATGGATACGCATTTGGATCTTATAAGATTCGAATTCAAATCCGCTATGAATTAGATAAATACATAAAATTATATCATATGTCTATTAATAAAATAGACATGTCCAATTTAGTTTAAATTGAAGAACAATATTTATGTTTCACTCTGTGTTGATTCATAAATTTGAATAGTAGTTATTGTATTAATTAGGTTGATTTTATTATGTTATTTGATATTTATTGTATGTTTTGAAAGTTGAAACAAATAGTTATGATTGTTGCTACGTTTATAATTGGAACAAATAATTTTAAGATTGCTATAATAGTAAATGTGAATTATGATAGTTGTTACGTTTGAAATAATTTTAAAATAATATGATAATTTTTCTCTTGTCATATATTAATTATGCTATTTTTAATATTATTATAATATAAAATCCGAAATATGATCCGAATCCAATCTGAAATCCGCTATAATAGTAAAAATAAATTCATATTTGAATTCTCAAAATTATAAATCCTATATATTTTTAATGGATTCACATTTAAATCTTTTGAGATCCGATTCGAATCCGATTGCCCTAATCGGCGGGTACTTCCATAATCCATTAATGATGGTCGGTGAACTTTTTGGGAAGACAATAAATATGTCAGGATTGCGGAGAGCGAAAGGAAATAAATTTGAAAAGTAATGCATATATCATATCGGGTAGTGATATGACACGAGGATCACATGCGTTATAAATTTTCAGGGTATATTTTTTTGAACAAAAACCCGTAGGTATTTATATTACTTAGCATAAAAAAGGCTCACATAACATTGCTAAATGGAAAAAGAAAACTAAATAGAAAGTACTGGTAATTAAGTACACCTAATCTTTAAACTACTATATTGCACCATTTTAATGGTTCTGAATTCCCGAGTCTTCAAGATCATAATGATTTTGCAAAGCTTCATTTGTATGCCCAATTGCTTGTAATAATCTTTGCACGGCCTATCCACGTCTTAGTCCGTGTTTTTTGTCAGATTCACTAACTTATGCACTTCTTTTACATTTCTACTATAGTATTGAAAATATCCAAACGGATCAATCTGTCCCGTGACACTCCCATTCTGAACCGTGTGAGACTAATGATTGATCCGGACCCAGAAAAAATCCAATCTCAGCAAAGACCTATTTTGATATTTATCACATTTATTACAAAAACAAAATCATGACACCCTCTTAACTCACTCGGACCGCCCCTTAACTCTGGATGATGGGCAGAAAAATAACATGTGCATCAAAAATTCATTTTCGTCTTCACACTACTGGCACATGGGGCTGATGGCATTAATCCTGCGATGCATGGCTGGGCGGATGCCAGACCATCATGACAAGTCTTTCATAGAAAATTCCCAACTTTGGGTATGATTTGGCTCAAACTATTATTCTCTTGCCCTTGACATGTGTTGTCATATTTCGAACCAAAAAAAATATAGTGTTCAGAGGTGACAGTCGCCATGTGTACACGAAGACATGTATACATGTAAGTCTCATAAATACATAAGCCATTCATTTATCTCAATAAAATAATAACAGACCATTTATACATGCCACAATAAATAATAATAAAGAAAATTAGAGTTTTGTGGAACTAAAAAAAATATCAAATAATACAAAATGAGATGGTGCTGGGAGGACAACCCATAATGAAATACAAACTACCTAATAACTCAAAGAAAATAAAATAAAATAAAATAAATGGCAAAAAAATCATGGACATCTCCTAAGGTCGGTCCTCACAGTCAGTCATCTACTCCAACCCTGAAACCCAAAACCACCGTAGAACTTGAGTGACAAGTCACTCAGTGCGGATTTTGGTCTAGGCACCGAGATATCGAATATCTCTAGACTTAGACTTTAACTCGTTTAATTTCATTTATGATAGATGCAATAAAATAGATATATATATAGTGGGGATACCGTGAGCTTAAGCTCACAGAGGCCTTCCATGAGCTTAAGTCAAAAAATATAACAAATCATTTCAAAATTTTAATTTATCATTCTCATTAAATTCTTTATATGAAAATCTCATGGGATGCAAAAATTTGGAGCGTTTTGAGCTTTTTAAGTTGTGATTTTTAATTTTTGAAAATCAGTTCTAAAAATAATAATAATATATTCAATACTTGAACATCATTTTAAAAAATTAAAAATGATGACTTAAAAAGCTCAAAATGCTCCAAATTTTTGTATCCCACAAGATTTTTATATAAAGAATTTAATGAAAATGATAAATTAAAATTTCGAGATGATTTAATATATTTTATTAGTTAAGCTCATGGAAAGCCTCTCTGAGCTTAAGTTCACGGAAAGTCTCTGTGAGCTTAAGCTCACGGAAAGCCACTATATATATATTAAGCTATATATATATATATATATATATATATATATATAGTAAAGATACCGCGAGATTAACTCAAAAAGTATATATCAAATCATCTCGAAATTTTAATTTATCATTCTCATTAAAAAAAATTATATGAAAATCTATTGGGATACAAAAATTTGGACTATTTTGAGTTTTTAAAGTCATGGTTTTTAATTTCTAAAAATCAGCTCTAAAGATAATATTAATATATTAATATTTGAACATCATTTTTAAAAATTAAAAACGATGATTTAAAAAGCTCAAAACACTCCAAATTTTTACAACCCACGAGATTTTCTATAAAATTTTTAATGAAGATGATAAATTAAAATTTCGATATGATTTGATGTATTTTTTGAGTTAACCTCACTCTATCTTTACTATATATATATATATATATATATATACACACATAGAGTTTGGCTACGATTAGAGGTTTGCTAAAACCCGTGCCGGTACCCGGCACAACCGCGCACCGCAGTGCCCGAGTATAGGCGGGTACACGGCTACGGGTTTGAGAAAGGCCGGTCAGTTTTTTTTTTGAAAAAACTCATTGTACCTTTACCCGTTTACCCATCGCCCGCCGCCCGTGCCCGTACCCGCACCCTCGCACCCGCATACCCGTTGTACGGTTTATTAACCGTTATAACGATTTACTGAACCGTTATAACGGTTTATGAATCGTTATAACGGTTGGCTGAAAAGTTATAACGGTTCATAAACAGTTATAACGTTTCATAAATTTTGAAAATTTTTAAATATTTTCCCCCCGATTCACATCAAATCAATACCCGTATCCGTACCCGCCGAACCCGCTGTACCCGCTGGAATTTTTTTTAATAAATTTCAAAATTCATTTCCTCCAATCCAATCAAAACTCTATAACGGTTCCCGTTCCCCGTACCGTACCCGTGGTACCCGTGTACCCGCGACGGGCACGGGTAGGGTACGGTTTTGAAAAAAAAACCCGTCTACCCATGCTCGCCGTACCCGTCTACCCGCCGTCGCGGGTGTACCCAGCCCGTATCAGCGGTACTCGCCGACAAATCACTAGCTACGGTGCTATGCGTAGCACAGATGGTCAGTGTGCTACGGACCGTTTCTCTGTCTTCAAAGTACAAATAGTCGATCCGTCCAGTCATAAATATTTTTCATATGAAAATCTAGTTGGGGACCAAATTATATATTTTGTAGAATATTTTTACTATTTTTTAAGATATCTAGAAAATCACTTGATTTAATTATTATGAGTCATTCAAAAGGAGTCATTTTTTAGCTATCTTAAAAATAGTAATAAAATCCAAAAAATATAAAATTTCGTCTCCAACTAGATTTTCATATGAAAAATATTTTGACCGGTCAGATCGACCATTTAAATTTTAAAGACGGAGAAATGATCCGTAGCATATAAGTCATATGTGCTACGCGTAGCACCGTAGCCAAACTCTCTCTCTCTCTCTCTCTATATATATATATATATATATATATATATATATATATATAGACACGCCGCCTAGATCCTAGACCAATCCGGTCCGACGTCACTCAGCCCATACCATTGTTTAAGTAATAACTTTTAAATTATGCACTTAGTTTACTATCATTTTTAAATTATACAGGGTTCTTAACTATTGTGTTTAATAACTTACAACTTAAATTTTGAATATTTATAACATTTATTATTTTTAGATTTATTTCTAAATTCTCAGTGCTAATTTACATTAATCAGTGTGCTAAATAAGATGTTAATCCCGTTAAATATAACTTATATCACTTTAATATATATTATACCTTTTTAAAACTAATATCTTAATAAATATTTAGTAATTACTCTTATTACAATGTAATTATGTATTTAAAAATTAATTAATAATATTTAGTTCTATAATAAAATTAAGACATTACTTAAACTTTATTAATATTTTACTAATTCTATTAATTTTTTAATCAAGATAATCTATCATATTTAATCTATTTTTTATTTCCTAAGTGATTTGATTAATAACATACAAATGAAATGGATGCAAATAATTTTAATATTATGAAATGTAAATAAAGTCCTATCTAAAGTGTTTACCCTTGGAGAATCTCAAAGATAAACAGCTGAAAATGAATATCAAATTGTTGATAATAAAACATAAGAAAGGGAAAGAGAAAGGGTAAGAGAAAGAGCCCACTGATCAGAAAAGGTCGCTAATGGACTCCGGAGCAATTTTATATGTCCCACAAGGAAATCCTTAGTGCGAAGCAAGGGTATAAATATCCCGTCATTCACTGTTCATTTGACGTGGATGACGCTAAGGAGATTCAGGAGAGAGAAAGAGATCTCCTCATGGGTCATCCATGTAATCATTTTCTCTGACAAGTGGGACCCACCTGGCAGTCTCTTGTAAACGGCTCCAACAACATAGACCTAGCCTATTTTACTAAGAAACATAATCAACCCGGAACAAGGGTTAAAGAAATCGTAAACCTCAGTGTAATCCGCACCTGTATATTTCGGCAAAGTTGGTAATGTCCGACTGCTCGCTTTTCGATTGGGTCGTATCTCATTAGCCGTCACGTCTTGAGCATACTCGATCGTTGGCATATGAGATACTTCGAAAAACCTATGATAAATCAGAATTACAAAAAATCACTACTTATACTCGGTTTGATTAGATAGGGGTATACCAGACGCTGGGTCATAATTATTATTATTTAAAGTTTATTTTTTAAAAATTATATTTTATTTTGATTAACGTAATTAGTTCAATTTATTTGGGTTAATTATATTTAATTCAATCTTGTCACTTAATTAATTTAACACTTAATAAAATTCATAATTCATAACAGAAATGGTGAAATGCTATCATGTAATCCTCAATAAATCGAATAATGACAAAGTTATAGATAATACAAGCAAAAGAGTACAAAATTTTCTAAGGATTTCAGCGATACACTTATCAGAAAGGGCACAACAACACATGAAAATTTTGAGGACGAGTATAGCATTGGAGAAAGATAAGAAAACAACTATATTTGAACTTCAGATGGTTTATTAATGTGAATGTCAACGCTACTTCAACATACCAAGTCTCCTCGAGCTCAAATACAAAATGTTTGAACCAAGTCAGCAAGGTAGTAATCCATGCATGGCTAGAGGCAAGAACATCGAACAAGAAAAATAGAGAACAAGCGCAACAACATTAGTCAGAGAAACAACAACAATACAAGATCGATTTTACTGGTACAAAAAAAATTGGCACACACTACAAGTAAGGCAATTTTAGCAAGGCACAATAACAGCCCAAGAATAAACAGCAGCAACACAAGGCTGATAGAGGCAAGACAACACACACGTCGCAAGCAATCAGATCAACCACACTCATGAGGCTCAGCCCCGGTGCAATACCCACACGGCCAGCAAACAAGAAAGTTATTACCGGGTTTCGACGCGAGACAACAAAGGGGTCAGCTACAATAGAGGGGTTCTCGACAGCGAGTGGAGGCGGTGGTTTCGAAGGGAGCCGATCACGAAATCGCCCAAAGATTGGTTGAGTATGACCGACCAACACCTCGCACAATAGATTCCCTATCTCCGGCGTCGATTTGAATGACACCTCCTGGCAATCATGGCCTCGTCTTTGCTGTCGCTGGCGATCAAGAGAGTCACACAGAGAATGGAATCAGTCGAGAGCGGAAAGGAGAAGGTGAGAGTGACGATTGTGAGGGAGAGAGGGAAGTGGGGGATGAATCAAAAAAATTTAGGCAGGGGGTTATCGGGTGAGGGCAGTTTTTAGTAATAATAAGTTTTATTAAATTAATATTATTAAAAATAAGAGTGAGAAACGTAAAATTTTAAATATACGAATGGCCAGTGGCGCGTTCACTGCACATTTGAAACGCGCCACTGGTAGTGACGCGGAAACGCGCCACCGTCGCGGCGTGTTTACTTTTATATAAACGCAAAACGCGCAAGTAGATATAAGGCGTTGCACGGGGTTTGGACGAAACGCGCCACTGGCAGTGGTGCGTTTCGTCTGCGCCACTAACAGTGGCGCGCTACCATTCATATATTTGAAATTTTACGGTTCTCACTCTTATTTTTAATAATATTAATTTAATAATAATTATTAATAATAAAAACTGAGGTGAGGGGCTAAGTTGGCTCACATAAGAATAGATGGATGAGGTTGTATTTGCGCTGGAGAAAATGGCAAAGGAAGAAAAAAAAAAGGGGTATCGCTAGAGACTGAGATTGATCAAGAGAAAAATAAAAGGGAAAAGAGCCTCATAGGGTGTCACACACGGCAGTACAGAGGGAAAGTCATGTCTTGGATGGGAAATGGGTGAGGAAAAAGAGGAGGAAAACAAGGGAAAAATAAAAGAAAAGAAAGAAATATATTGATTTTTGGGTTGGATGTGATCGAATTCGTCTGATCATTCGTGTGACAATCAGATTCGCAATTTTTTTTATCAACTAATTCATAATTATAATAATTTGGAATATTTAATTTGTCTGATATCTAATACATTTATATTTCTTAATAAATTAATTATCATGAATTTCTAAATTTCAATTTAACAGAATTAACATAAAAGTATATATGACTAGATTTGAAATTTCTCATATTCTTATAAATTTTAATCTGTTCTTTGAATTTTACTCACAAATAGTTAAATTTTATTTTCATAAATTTTAGAATTTTATTATATGTATTTCCTCATATTTTATTTAATTATCTATTTCTAAATTTTTATACTTTCAAATTTACGGGTTTCACATGTGTCATCCCCCAATTAGCTTCGCATAGCCCTCTTTGGCCGTATATCTGCCATATGAGCCTATCTGGCTGGTGGATATTTGTCTTTAGCGGTCTATGATCTGCTGCATGCTTCTCTCACTGAATATATTTGCTAACATTTTCTCATCCCACTAAGAGGTGTGGGCACATACCAGATCACTAACATACAAGGTGGTTTGCCCACCTACAATTGGTATCACTTGATCCTCTCAGTTGGGAAACCATGGTTGCCCAATGTCATGAACAGTCTCTTTGTCTCTCAACTCCCTGTGTACTTCGCCCCGAAAGAACTCCCAACCATCCACTATTGCTCCCCATAATGCTGATACCCTAGTTGTATGAGTGATAGTCCACAGACTGCTATCCCCATAATACTTTGCACACATGATTTAACTCAAATCCGACGTTTGTTCTCCAATATTTGTCATACTAACTTTAGAATCATTACCTCATTGATCCTTTCAATATTCCGAATGTTCAGCCCTCCTTTCTCATAAGGCTTGCAAAATTTGTCCCATGCCATAAAAAAATAAATATCTATTCTTGCTTGAGCTTGCCCGAAAGGAACTTTGCGCATCAGCATGTTAAGCTCCTTTGATGATTCTCTTTTGTAATCGCCCCATTGTCATTGCGCATCAGCATAAATTGAAATGTATCGATCCAGACTATATTTCCATTAGAAAAAAAAAAGATAATAACAACACTTAAAATTCATATACAGCCCTTCAATTAGTAGATGGTTAAAATATATTTCTAATTTTTTTTATTAAATAAAAATTGTATGAGCTAAAGAACTGCCCATAAAATAATTAAACGATATGCAGAAAATACCAGTACTTTTGGTCTTGTTCTCTTGCATGTTGTCTAATACTACATTGAATTCAATATGTATTAATTTTTATCAAAATGAAGACTTAAAATTATCGAAATCCACGTGCAGTATAGTTTTGATTAGCTAGTCAGGGAGAAATGCCTTCTGAAATTTAGACTACTAGTTTTGAACATAAATTGCACAATAATAATATTAACGTTCCTGGACAAAAAACTTCATCAATTCATCATTCATTTTTTTTTCCTGAAAAATGTTTACCCTCTTTCTTTTCAGAATTTTCTCTTCTAATATAAAAAGGTTTTCCATATTCTCTCACATTTCACTTTCTTTAAATTTGTAAGGACAAAGAGAAGCAGAGAAAAAGAGAGAAGAAAGAAGACAAATAACAGTACCGGTTCTCTATCTGAAGTTTTGAAGAAGAAACCAAACTGAGTTATCGTCGTGCCAAAATCGAAGGTATGTGCATGGATCTTGAGGGAGATTTGCGAGGAAAAACAAAAAGAAGAATTTTAAAATTAGAGTGAAATCATGAAATGGAATAGGGAAAATTGGCGGTCGCTTTGTTCCCGTACCACCTCCAAATATAGGAGAGAATTGGCATATCCCATTGGAAATCCTGTTGATTTTTTGTCTATTTATTTCGAAATGAATTATCTCAAAATCTATCTTGAATTATTTGAACTCGAAATACTATTTTGAGATCTAACATAAGTGTTCAATCTGACAAATAATAACAAATGAAGAACTGAATTAAATGAGAATAAAATAAGTTACTAGATCGGGGAGAAGGAAGAGAGTGCTCTGAAAGTTATATTTTTATAATGAATCATATCTTAGCTATACAATGACATTAATTACATAGCCACACTTTTGTCACTTCCACTGCTACTCCAATCAGCTATTTCTGACACATGCGACAGATGTCAGATGTGTCTTGTTCTTAATCGGGGCAAGGATTTCATCCCGAGCTCTCTGATGTTCTCGAGTTGTTAGTCTCTCGTCCATCTCGAGCTTTGCCTTTGGCACTCGCTCGTCCTTGGTGGTCCTGCTGCTTCTTCGTGTTCGACATGAGGTATCTCGAGGTGGTCGGATTCCCGAGTTTTTGGTCCTTCAGGATCGAGACTTGGAGTTTACTACTCTCAACATCCTCCCTTAAACTTAAATCTCACTCCTTCATCATCCCGAGCATATGCTTGCAGTTCTTAAATAGTGGCTTCGGCAAAACCTTTGTGAAAATAACTTCAGCTTGATCATTGCTTTGCACATGAACAACTCAAAGCTCCTCATCCTTGATATGTTTTCGGATTGGGTGGAACCTCATATCTATGTGATTGCTTCTTTCGTGATGTACCGGGTTCTTGGCTAATTCGATAGTCGACTTGTTATCAACTCGAATCTCAGTCGATTCAAGTTATGGGCATTTTAGCTCCTGCAGCAGTTTTCTAAGCCAAATTACATGGCTCACACCGAGTGATGCTACAACATACTCAGCCTCACAGGTGAAAAGCGTGACGATGAGTTGCTTCTTCGACAACCATGTGAAGGTTGTGCCTCCCATGTAGAATGCATATCTCGAGGTGCTCTTACGATCATCAATGTCACTGCACCAGTCAATGTCCACATAACCTATGAGTTCAAAAATATTAGTCTTTGTCCCCTTGATATATCTGAGAATCTTCTTCACTGCTTTCAAGTGAGGGTATCTCGAGTCCTCCATGAATCGGCTTGCGACCCTCACAGTAAATGTTATGTCGGGTCTCGTGAAAGTTAGGTACCTCAGACTACCAATCATACTCCAGTAGGTGTTCGAGTCCATAACTTCCCCTCCTTCAGTTTTGTGAGCTTGGCACCGAGTTCCATCGGTGTCACTACTGGGTTACAATCACTCAACCCAAACTTTTGGAGAATTTCTCGGGCATATGCTCCTTGAGATACAAATATTCCCGACTTCTCCTGCTTGATCTCGAGACTGAGAAAGTACCTCATCATCTCGAGATCTGTCATCTCAAACTCGAGTTTCATTTCTCGTTTGAACTCATCAATAAGCATTTGACTGTTGCCCATGAAGATCAGATCATCCACATACAATGCGACAATCAGGAGTTTATCTTTGCGTGCCTTCACGTAGATGGCCGCTTCGAAGGGATACTATTTAAAGTCATTTTTCTTGAAATAGTTATCAATCCTAGTATTCTACGCTCTCGGTGCTTTCTTTAATCCGTACAACGCCTTCTTCAATCTGAGTACATTATGCTCCTTCCCGAGCTTCATGTACTCGAGGGGTTGTTTGACATACACCTCCTCTTCGAGTACACCATTCAGGAATGCCGACTTCACATCCATCTAATATACCAGTCATTCATTATGTGCAGCCTATGAGATCAGTAGCTAAATTGTCTTCATTCGTGCTACTGAGGCAAACACCTCATCATAGTCGATACCGGCCTTCCGCCGATAATCTTTGACTATGAGTCTCGCCTTGTGCCTCTTAATTGTGCCTTGAGGGGTCATTTTCTCCGTGTACATCCATTTGACTCCAATTGGTTTGTGCCCTTTGGGCAGATCTATCATCTCTCAAGTTTCATTCTTCTCGATTACCTTCATCTCTTTGTTCATCATAACTTTTCATTTTGGATCTCGAACTGCTTCCTCGAATGAGATCGCCTCGGCATCGGCTAGCAGACATACCGGATGCACCTCACCAGTTGTCTCATAGAGATCTTAAAGATCTCAAAATCTTAGGTTTCTCGATTTAGCCTCAAGTTCATCTGAGTTTTCCGAACTGGAGTCATCCTATGAGCTTCTCAAGCTCGATGCTCCATCATCTCAAACCGGGTGTCTCATCTCGATTTTCTCAGTTAACAGCTCTTCCCGGTTGTTCTTCATTTAGCTAGATATCTCTACTGATCACAATTTTCTTCTCGATCGGATCATAGAGTTTGTATAATTTGGATTTCTCACTATATCTAATGAAGATATACTTCTTGTTTTTGTCTTCGAGCTTGATTCTCTTCGGGTTTGGGATTTTTTCGTATGCTATTCTCCCAAATACCTTGAGATGTGTAACATTGAGTTTGTGGCCGCTTCAGAGTTCTTGGGGGTTTTATTATTGAGAAATGCATGCGGGCATCGGTTACTGTATGTGCCGCACACTGCACAGGTTCGGCCCAAAATTCCTTCGGCATTTCCTTGGTTTTGATCATTGATCTCACCATGTCGAGGATTGTCCTGTTCTTTCTCTTTATGACGTCATTCTTCTGTGGTGTGTATGGTGCTGTCAAAAACCTGCGGATCCCGTGATTCTCACAATATGACTAGAATTGGTTGGACAGGTACTCACCGACTCTATCTAATCTCATAGACCGAATATTCTTTCCCGTAGTTTTCTCAATCACGACCTTGAATTTCTTGAAGGTCTCGAATGCCTCAGATTTCTTCTCGAGGAAGTACACCCAACATTTTCTTGAATAGTCATCGATGAAAGTGATGAAGTACTCCTCACTGAATGAGTCTGAGGTGATCGGACCACATATGTCGGTATGGATCAACTCAAGGGGTCTAGTTGTCGAAAACTTAGACTTCCCGAATTGACTTCTCATTTATTTCCTATCACGCACCCTTCGTAGAACTTGTTCTCGAAGTTGAGATTCGACAATCCTTGTACTGACTGTTTATTTACTAAATCTCTGAGGCCACTATACCCCAGATGTCCGAACCTCATGTGCCATAATCAGATTTCGTCTTCCTTGTTAATCTTGAGATATTTCTGCTCGATCATTTGTATGTTCAGCTTGAACATTCTATTCTCCCCCATTTCAACTCGAGCGATAACTCTTCCTCGGCTATCTTTTAAATATAGAGTTCTCTTCTTCATGAAGATTTTGAACCCCTTTTCCATTAATTAGTCCACACTTAGAATGCTGCTCTTTATCTCCGAAATGTAGTAGACATCTTCTACCATCCCGAGTTTCCCATTATTCTAGAGAAACATCACGTTGCCTTTTCCTTTAACCTCTACCTTGGAGGTATCTCCGAAGGAAACTATTTTGGCTAACTCAGTCATCTCGGCAAATAAATGTTTATGTCAAGGTACCACATAGTATCACATCCCAAAGTCGACGGAGTTTGTGCCATTAGCAACACTTTCTCATCTTCGATCACTTCGGCGTAGTTGGTTTTGCCTTCTACTTTCTTCTTTGCCCAGCAATTTCGAGCATAATGTCCGTGCTTACCGCAATTGTAGCAATCTACATTGAGTTTTCTTTTGACTTCTTGGCTTCTCCCTCGTCCTCACGAGGTTGGGCTTGATTGCCCCGACTGGCTCGACTATCCTCGACCACATCATCCACGACCTCCTCGACCATGTGCTTATTGTGCCTTCTGCATGTACAACGTTTTCTCTTCGAGAACCACCTTAGCTTGAAGGGTCTCCTCGAGAGTTTCTTTCTTCTTGAGGTTCTTTCTCTGCTCGTGTGCTAAGAGCGAGCCGGCGAGTTCATCAACGGTTAACTATGTCAAGTCCTTTGACTCCTCTATTGCACAAACCACATTTTCGAACGTGTCAGTTAGCGACCTCAAGATCTTCTCCACCACCCTCTACTCCGAGAGACTTTCTTCATTTCTCTTCAATTGATTTGTTATTGTTCATACTCTAGTGATATAGTTCGAGACTTCCTCTATGTTGTTCATCCTTAGCATCTCAAACTCACCTCGTAGAGTTTGGAGTCTTATCTGTTGTACCCGATTGGCTCCTTTGTAGGCTGTTTGGAGTATTCCCTACGCCTCTTTAGAAGTTATTGCTTCGGCAACCTTCTCGAACCCGGCTTCATTTACTCCTTGATATAAGATGTAGAGCGCCGTCTTGTTTGCTACTTTATTTTCTTCAACAGTTTAAGTTGTTGCACGGTCAGAAGTGTGACATTCTCAGGTTCAACGTACCCGGTCTCAACTATATCCCACACATCATGTGCTCCTAGCAGAGTTTTAATTTGGATGCTCCAGTTGTTGTAATTTGACTTCGTCAACTTTGGTACCGACATGTTGAGTGAACTATTCTCAAATCAAACATTATCTCTGATACTAATTTGTTGACATTTTATCTAATTATCCCGAAATGAATTATCTCAAAATCTATCTTGAACTCTTTGAACTCGAAATACTATTCCGAGGTCTGATAGAGGTGTTCACTCTGACAAACAAGAACATACAAAGAACTAAATTAAATGAGAATAAAACAAGTTACTAAATCGGAGAGAAGGAAGATAGTGCTATGAAAGTTGTTTTCTTTATAACTCAACTGTGTTTACAAAGTGTTTTCTCTCTCTTATCTCTCTTATTTCTACACTACACTACTCTTCTATTTATAGTGCTTGGTACCATTAATACATCTACAATCCTATACAATCAATCTAATCCTAGTTATCATAGCTATAAAGTGGTATTAATTGTTTAGCCACACTTCTGTCATTTCCACTGCTGCTCTCATCAGCTATCTCCGACACATGCGGCAGATATCAGAAGTGTCATATTCTTCATCAGGGCAAGAGCTTCATCCCGAACTCCCTAATGTTTTTGAGCTATTAGGCTCTCATCCATTTTAAGTTTTGCCTTTAACACTCACTCGTCCTTAGTGCTGCTGCTGCTTTTTCGTGTTCAACATGAGATATCTTGAGATGATCGAATTTCCGAGTTCTTAATCCTTCAAAGTCGAAATTTAAAGTTTAAAACTCTCAACAGATCCTCTGTGATTGAGCTGTGGTGGGCACAGTACTTTGAAGATTAGGTAACTTTTCCGGTTTTGGCTATTTTAGAAATTAGACTTGGTCTCATGTGTAAAGTCGAGTTGTCCGGTGGATTACGTGGAATAGAAAATGTAGCCATTGCTATAGTCTATAGAACTTAGTACTCGGTTGGAAAATATAAAAAAATGTAAGTACCAATATGACTGGTGAGAAGAAGAGAGAGGAACAGACTCACTCAAAAAAAAGGAAGAACAAATTAACGAGTTGACAAAAGACAAAGATGGCTTTCTTCACTGGACGCCAATTGCCAAATGTGGGCAACTCTGGAGGCTAAACATTCTAAAAATTGATGCATCACTATTTATCATATGATTTTATAATAAATTGCAGGAATTCGCTGTGCGATCAACGAATAAAGGGGAGAAAAATATTCATTTTTATTGTAAAAATGCAATGATTCGCTGTTCAAACGGTTAGTTTGTTTGATTTGATTTTATCTTATATATATTTATATAGAATCAAACTTATTTCGGATAAAAACATTTGGTATTTGGTTTAATTTAAAAATTATAATATTTTGGTTGCTTAAAATTTACAAGAGACAATGTAATAAGTATAGAGAAGGGGGGAGGGGTTTTGATTTATTCAAGACAATGTACATGTACACGTTTTCTTTTGATTATCAATAAAATTACCAAGTAGGCTAAGCCTACTTCATAGAAAAAAAAAATTACATTTCGATTTGAATTAACAATGGAAAATCACATCAACCGAACAAAATGGGATTAATGAATTAAAACATCAATAGATGTTATTTTACCAGAATATTATACATTTTGTTAAACATAAATGAATAAACTAACCATCATTAGTCGTAATAGGCATAACTGAATTAAGCGAATTAAAATTCGGTTTAATTAACATATATCCGTACATAAATAACAAAAACGAATAAAATTTATTAATTGGACAAACTTCAATTTGATTTGCATCGAACCTCGAGATGAATTATCTCTCTCCATTTATGGCTAAAAAATCGAGTGACCTTAAATTGCTTTATTCTTCCAAAACAAAACATAAAGGTAATAAAGAAAATAAAATAAACTCACATACATACCCGGCTGAAGCATCTTAATTGGCGTTAGAAGCATGGATCCTGTAGCTCAAAACATATCATGATATCAAGACATAATAAAATAACATTCAAGCATCAAGCACATTTTT
This sequence comes from Schoenoplectus tabernaemontani, assembly GCA_037127355.1. NCBI lineage: Eukaryota > Viridiplantae > Streptophyta > Magnoliopsida > Poales > Cyperaceae > Schoenoplectus > Schoenoplectus tabernaemontani. The sequence goes on along the minus strand of CM073744.1, from coordinate 11,279,955 downwards.
CAACCAAATCAATACGACATCATTCCAATAAAAATTCAAACAGCAAGTACATTCAACCCAATTCAAACCGTACATTCATGGTTTGAATGATAAATATTCACACCAATTAATTTAAAAATTCAAACAGAAAATACATTTTGCAACCAAATAACACCATACATTGTGTCAAGTATATATAGGCGTTTTATTATATTAACTGAAGCATAACCAGATGAATCAAACCTTTAGAAAACCGGACAAATCAAATAAAATGTGCACGACACATTTCACAACATGATCATATAAGTTTTGTAGGTCGTTCACATTCTGCAAAGGTGCAGAATTCAGCAGCTTGTAGAAGGAAGGTCGCGACACTTGTCATCTTTGCACGCAACCGTCTCCTCCTGCTTCTTACAGAAAATCGCACTCCTGAAAAGCAGAAACCCGACTGCATGTCCGAGACATGCAGCTATGAAGATGCCTCCGTTGAACGACATGACAGCAAGCATGAGGATGTACATAAGCCCCACTCGCAACGTGTGCAGTGCTGTCTTTGCTAAGCCTTTCTTGTGTGTGAGCCTGTCCAGACGGCGGATCATGATAATCTCCGATACTGCCGCCATTAGAAAGGTAACAATCAGTGCAAGGCCGTACATGCCTCGGTTGTCACCTGGCCAGTTTGTGAAAAGGACTTCTGTCTTCCTGCCCCAGAAGAAGGCCATGGCGGTGTAGTGCTTCTTCTTCATCGGGGCCATCGGAGGCGGCGGGGACATGTGCATGTTATGGTCCATCGGGATTGGGGAAGGAGGCGTGTGGTTGTGATATATAGTTTGTTGATGATATTATATAGTTAGTTCTGTTGAAATTGATAGGGACAGAGAGGTGTTGTTTCTTGGAGTTATATATATAGAGTGAGGGAATTGTGATAAGAAACTTGATGGGACATTCAATACACCCTTCTGATTTAAATTTCTAAAATTTGTGTACTCTTTTTGTATACATGTACTATGTAGTACGAGTTTTATAGGGAAGTACAAGTAGCTCTATTGGGATAAAGGTTGACCTTATATCATGTTGAGTTCCATTTTTCAATACAGCTTTTTCAATACAGTTTTTTTTAAATAATTTTATGATTTTAGTACAAATTAAATCTTAAATATATATAGTAATTATACACTAATTAAGATTAATATAAATTAATTAATATTTAATTAATTAAAAATAATATAAAAATAGTTAATAAATATATGTCGGGTCGGTCGGATATAGATAAAGATTTTTTGAATCGAATATAATGAATCGGAATCGGATCGGATCAAAAAATAATAAAATAATAATAATCCGAGTCGAACCCGACCCGACCTATCAACACCCATATTTTAGACCTTGTTTGTTTCCATGTGTGGATTGTTTAGTGAATGGAATCTCATTAAATTTAGCTGTGTTTCGTCAAAAAGTAATTCCGAAAATTATTCGATAAGATTTAAGGTGTGGAAATTCGATTATTATAAAATATTTCGTAGTTGTATAATGCTATTATATACCAACAACTTACATTTTTAAAATAAAATATAATTAATTACAAAAAAAGTATGGAATAATTAATTAAGTATAATCGTTTTAGTAAAATTTGTAGAATTTGGAAACAATTTGGAATTTATTAAGAAAAGAATAATGCAGTTACAAGATAATTTATTTTAAACTTTCCGATTATAAACACACAGAGAGAAGCATTTCATATACGGAACTACAGAATAATCGACTAGAAAAGTAATAGTTTAATATCCGTTGACTGCCAGATTAAATGAATCCATCCCAACCTCGATGTACAAGAGGTTTCTTCGGAATTTGATCATCCAGCCCACTTTATCTATTAGTGTTAAAAATAACGGAGATAGAGAATTTAGAATTACTAGCGGAAGCGTTTTCCTTTTTGATAATGTGTCTCCAATCACATCTGGCGTACCTTAGCCTTTGTGTTGTATCTCCTACACCATAAGCCTTCGAGAATCACTTTGTTAGAGATAGACCACAGTCGAGACCGAGTCTATCTCTCTGTTTCACAACCTAGATATCTTCTTATTCTCGCACAGAGACCGCTCGTTCTCTCTCCCGTCATAGAGGAACCGGGTTGTCTCCCTCTTGGATGATGTCTCTCTTTAAATGTCTTAAACACTATTTTTTGTTCTCTTCTGTATCTTCTAAAGATACACAATATATGAACATAAATAGAGATGAGATCATCTGAATAGGTGTGAATGCACCTTTTCAGCCCAAGTTCATTTGGTCCACATATAGACCATATAAATTTAACATCTCTCTCTTGGAGACTATTGATGAGAATCAAGAGTCTTCATACCGACAAATAGGTCGTGCGACTAGCGATACACCTGCAATTCGGGAGTTCATAGACCAAACTTTTTAAAGTCAGTCTAGAGACATTCCCTTTAAAACAATAATAATATATGTATCTTATACTCTAGACTCATGATATTGCAAGCATTTTCGATCCCTCGAGAAATATGCCTCATCCCTCTCGACATCACATGTATTCCCAATATATGTCAACATGATATAATTGACGAATCCGTGAATACAAGTAAGTCATGATGCAAATCAATCAACCTTACCTTTCGTCCTCGTTCCTTGATCATTTAATATGTTGGACATATTAAATTGAGTCTTAAACATGAGATATATAGTCGTAGAAAATGACTAATTAATTATATTTATCAAATGGTTTGATAAATAGGCTGAAAATATGAAAACGATGCAAAGACAGCCCGGTTCAGCCCCATTCGACTTCCATTCGGCCCAAATACTCATAGTGCAAGACACCTCACTATTATGGACGCATGAAGCCCAACTAGGGCCCTTCTAATGGCTGTACATGGCCTAAAGTAGTGGGTGGTTATGCCAAAACGTGGGTAAAAGACAAGGCTGAAGTTGGGAGCTGTTTTGCCATATTTTCAGCAGTTTTTCAGCAGTTTCTTTGCAGTTTTGGGTTGTTCTCCACTCAAGAACGTGGGGAAACTACCTAGGGACATGGGAGAGGAGTCTCCTGCCTTGGGGCTCTATAAAATGAGGCCTAGGCTGCCAAGAAATTCATCCATCTTTCGCATACGTGCGCGGAAGCTCTGTTGAATTTCTGCCGCGTATCTCATATGTTGAGACCCATCTTCCACCAGATTTTTCACATAGATTAAAGGAGTTTAATCACAGTGGTGCGGAGGAGATCAAGGAGAGTCTCCCTAGCATCCTAGCAAGTGCGAAGGAGATCGAATAGTGGGCTGCCTTGGTGGATACCTTGGATGGTGCCTACACTTGGTGTCTTTGCAGGTACCGGTGCGAATCAAGCGAGAAGGAGACTACCCCGAGCCTCCCGAAGACTCATGCATCAAAGGTACAATAGTTTAGTCTAGATCTATGATTTTGGTTCAGTTTTATCACATGCAAGATTTTTGTTTGAATTGTGCACCGAAAAATCTAAATTCCGCATGTTCGTGTACTTGCTTTTTCAAACTAAATTCCAGCACAACTACACTCAAACAAGCAATTAAAATTGCCAAGAAGATAGAGAAGTCACTAGACAGTAAAACAAGGGTTCTTAAACCAATTACTAAACTATCATTTTTTCAATCATGTAGATTTAATAAGGTTAAAGAACCTGATAAACCATTCCCTACTCAGACTCCTTCATCAACCACTGAACCATCAACTACAAACAAAGAAGCAATTAAAATTGCCAAGACGGTAGAGAAGTCACTAGACAGTCAAATAAGGGTTCTTAATCTAATTGCTAAACCATCATTTTTTTAATCATCTAAATTTAATAAGGTTAAAGAACCTGATAAACCACTCCCTACTCCGACTCCTTCATCAACCACTGAACCATCAATTTCCAAAAATCTTACTATTGATCAGAAAAGATCCTTGAGTCTTTGTTTCAAATGTGGTGTCAAGTATCACCAAGGTCATAAATATAAAATCCAGGGCCTCCATGTACTTGATGGTGATGAATTGAGTGAAATTGACAGTGACACAGATGAGTTAGCTACATATAGCCCCCCACCCTATGAACCTAAATCTGATATGGTGACAATTACCCTTTGTGCTTCTCAATCAATGTCTAACCATAGAACTATTAAGCTTCAAGGGCAAATTAGAAATATACCTCTCATGATCATGCTTGTTAGTGGTAGTACCCATTCTTTTCTTAATCCTACAATAGTTCACAACCTATCTCTACTTACTATTGAGTGTTCAGTTCTTCAGGTATCCACAATCAGTGGTACTGTTTTGACCACTTCTACTATGTGTGCTAATCCTGCCTTTACTATTTTTTCTCCATGTATCAGGTTATGACTTAATTTTCGGTATTGATTGGTTATCTCATAATAGCCCTATGAATATTAATTGGAAAACTGGTGTTATCAAGTTACTGTTACAAGGCAAAAAAATCACTCTACATTCTCAACTAGTCTCCATTGATATTAATATGACTGAACCAATTGTCAATATATCCAAAGAACAAAACAATGGCTCTCAAATTTTTCTTGCTAATTTATTTTGTGTCCAAGAGCAATCCAAAGCCGATACTGCTGATCTTCTTTCTCAGGTACAGTCTATCCTCTCCAACTTTTCTTCTATTTTTGCTGAACCATCTTCACTTCCTCCATCTAGGACATGTGATCACAGAATCAATCTTCTTCCGAATAGTCAACCTTCTAATTTAAGGCCACAAAGGTTCTCACGGCAGTGCGGAGGACGTCGGGTCCCGTTTTCATGTTTTGCGCTCTCGTACTCATTTTCGGCGGTTCCGAGGGCGTCGGGTCCCGTTTTCATGTTTTGCGTCCCCGCACTCATTTTCGGCGGGACCGAGGGCGTCGGGTCCCGTTTTCATGTTTTACGCTCCCGGACTCGTTTTCGACGGTACCGAGAGCGTCGGGTCTCGTTTTCATAATTTGCGTGCTCGGACTCGTTTTCGGCAGTACCGAGGGCGTCAGGTCTCATTTTCATGTTTTGCGTGTCCGAACTAATTTTCGGCGATACGACGACGTCGGGTCCCGTTTTCATGTTTTGCGCTCCCGGACTCGTTTTCGGCGGTACCGAGGGCGTTGGGTCCCGTTTTCATAATTTACGCATCATACTCATTTTCGGCGGTACCGACGGCTTCGGGTGCTGTTTTCATGTTTTGCGGGCCCGGACTCATTTTCGGTGATACCGACGGCGTCAGGTCTCGTTTTCATGTTTTGCGCTCCGAGACACGTTTTCGGCGGTGTGGAGGGCGTCGAGTCCCGTTTTCATATTTTGCGCTCCTGTACTCGTTTTCGGCGGTTCCGAGGGCGTCGGGTGTCGTTTTCATATTTTGCGTCCCGTACTCGTTTTCGGGGTACTTAGGGCGTCAGGTCCCGTTTTCATGTTTTGCGCGCCCCGAACTCATTTTCGGCGGTACCGACAGCGTCGGGTCCCGTTTTCATGTTTTCCGCTCTCAGAGACGTTTTTGGCGGTGTGGAGGGCGTCGAGTCCCGTTTCCATGTTTTGCGCTCCCGTACTCGTTTTCGGCGGTTCCGAGGGCATCGGGTCCCGTTTTCATGTTTTGCGTCCCCGTACTCATTTTCGGCGGTACCGAGGGCGTCGGGTCCCGTTTTCATGTTTTGCGCTCCCGGACTTGTTTTCGCCGTGCGAGGCGTCGGGTCCCGTTTTCATGTTTTGCGCTCCCGGACTCATTTTCGGCGATACCGAGGGCGTCAACTCCCGTTTTCATGTTTTGCGCTCCGGGACTCATTTTCGGCGGTACCGTCGGGGTCCGCTCCCGTTTTCATGTTTTGCGCTACCAGACATGTTTTTGGCGGTGCGGAGGGCGTAAGCGTTTTCATGTTTTGCCCTCCCGGACTCATTTTCGGCGATACCTTGGGCGTTGGCTCCCGTTTTCATATTTTTCGCTCCCGAACACGTTTTCGACGGTACAGACGGCGTCGGGTCCTATTTTCATCTTTTGCGCTCCCGAACTCGTTTTCGGTGGTACCGACTATGTCGGATACCGTTTTCATCTTTTGCGCTCCCAGACACGTTTTCGGTGGTGCGGAGGGCGTCGGGTCCCGTTTTGGTGTCTTTCGTCGCCGTTCTCGTTTTTGGCGGTACCGAGGACGTCGGGTCCCGTTTTCATGTTTTGCGCTCCCGGACACGTTTTCGGTGGTACCGAGGGTGTCGTGTCCTGTTTTCATGTTTTGCGTTCCCACACTCATTTTCAGCGGTACCGAGGGCGTCGGCTCCCGTTTTCATGTTTTGCGCTCCCCAAACTCATTTTCGGCGGTCCCGACTGTGTCGGCTACCGTTTTCATGTTTTCGCTCCCGGACACGTTTTATATTCTGATGAAGTTAGGATTTATATCAATTGTTGACAAGTAATCAACTATTGATCAAATCAAACTGTAATGAAGCATCAATATAAATCTAATTGATGTTTAATTAGGGGGGTTCTGCAAGAGAATTTTATTTGGCAGAGACACTGAGCTACAATTGAAATTGGGATTATTTCAGAGAAGAAAACAAGATTTTCTTGAAAAATGAATTTTTAGCACAAAGAGGCAGGGGTAAAATGGGAATCAGAAATTACAGGAGTGATCACCATGAATTTAGAGATTTTTTGTGAAAATTTTAAAATTTTTGGATAAGTGGAGTTATTAAAATAAATTCAGAGAATATAAAACAGATTAAATGAATTGATCAAGGGCTGAGATTTGATCAAGACAATTCTGGGTACAACTTGGGGGACAGCAACAGCCTTGGGTGCAAACTGGGTGTAAGATGCACAGAGAATATACAATAGAAGAGGAGAGAGGATGTGCCACGTGGCAGCACCAGAGTGGGCCAAGTCAGTAAGCACCTGCCACGTGTTACAACCCTATTGGTCCATGTCAGCACAGGTAGGCCCACCATGGTAAAAATCCAACTAGAAGTGGGCCCCACACATGCCACATGGCACTCACTCACTGGTCCACATCAGCAGCCACTTCACCAGACAGAGACACATGGCACAATACTATTGGTGCAAACCTACACATGTCAGCAGAGTAGAGGTGACATGGCAGCACCTTAGGCCACCACATCATCAGATGCATGCCATGTGGCAGTATACCATGAAGCCACCTCATAATTTAGTGTACAATAGCTAGACACATGGCAACAGGTCATTAGGCCAAGGCAACACATGTGGGCTCCACTATGTGCCATGTGACATTCACAGGATGGTGCACAGTCAGCAGGGATTAATAACTATAACAAGGTTATTAACACAAACATTGTCAAATCAGACAAAGCAGTCTATAGAAACCTGCCACATCAGCATGATTAACTTTTGAATGCTGACATGACTACTTCTAAACCTGTTAACACCTGAGAATTGGGCCCAGTGTTCAGGAATGCAAGTATAGGCACATGGTTAAGCCATGGGCCTAGCCTATTCAATTCATTCATTCAGTTCAACATAGCCTATTTAAAATCAAAAGTAAACAAGAGGTGAACCTGGTGCATGTGTCCCCAGTCTCTGCTCTACTCTTCTCCTATGCTTTGGTCCATGTGCACCTGGCCCATCCATCCCAATCGAGCACTCACCCCGCTCTCTCTTCTTCTTCTGCCCGCACGCGATCACTGACTTCTTTTCATGGTGTCTCACCATTGCAAGGAGCTTCGAGGTAAATAGTAAGCATCAATGAAACAATCTAAGGAGTGGGAACAAGATGATAGCAATGAAAAGAGGACTGAGCAGTGAACTTACACTGATGTGAGTCGAGATGGAAAAAAGTATGTTTCTGGAGGATGCTACTAAGTGCTTCAAACACCGAATTGAGCACGCAGAGAGCTTCCTTGTGCTCAGGCAATGTTAATTGTCAAGTTATTGCAAGGCAATTGAGTAAGAGAAAGTTCAAAGGTGGAGAGTTACTAAAGATAGTAGTAAAGAGGCAAAGCTTAATAGGCACTTCAAAGATCGAATTGAGTGATGAAGAGGCTTATCCAGATCAAGGCGATGCTAATTGGCATGAAGTAAGAGAGCAATTGAACAAAAGAGTATGAATTTCGCGAAGGAAAGAAATGAGACAGAAAAGCAATTTAGGAATTGGGTGAAACACATTGCAATTTAAGAGTGAAAATGTACTAACAGTGAAATAGAAGTGTTTAAATATGATCTAGCAGTGAGGGGCCCACTCACCAATTGAAGCATGTGCTCAATTAAAGTCAAAAGAGTTGCGGCACAGTCAAAGCCAGTAACAGAAACGGTTATGCAACCTAGCAACAAACACAACTCCATCTCAGTTGTTGATTGAAGTAGAATGAAGGGTGAAGATGTATCCAAGCTGGCGATTCGACTCAGAGGTGGCCCACCAATCAAATCAATTGAAGCAATCAGTTTCTAGCATATATAAATCGAGAACCAAGTAGCAGCAAGAGAGAAAAAACTAGAGATTGAGTAGCAGACACTTAAGAGAAAGGATCAACTCACTAGTGATCACTAATTGTAAATAGAGAGAAATAAGAAAATTAGCAAGAGAGTTAATCAATTGATATTTTCTACTTAAAAAGAAGGTAATTGGTAGTGTTCTTGGAGACAATTGGTGTTTATTTGCATTTTTTTTCTTTGAAATTGAGATTAAAACAGTTAGTTCATGCTATCCATCTAGTCAATTGAGCTTATTTCTTGCATTTCTTATTTCTGACATGAAATTTCCTTTCTTATTTAATTTTCCTTTTAATTTCCTTGTGAAAGTTATAATCTCGTGTGAAACAGATGCATAGTTGATCTCCAGTGAGCCACTGGCCCAAGTATGATGTGCTTGGTGAGCCTTTAGGCCTGGATTAATCACCGATGATGTGAATTTATAATGTAATTACTGTTTCATCATCATTTTCAGTGAATTCTCTCTTTTCATCTCCTTAATTGAGTAGATAACTGATTGACAGTTAAGAATTAAAGATTAACACCCTTTGATCACCCTTAACTGTGCGATTTTGATCAATTAGATTAGTTAATCTTTGTAATTTTGTAACAAATATACTGATTCTGATGTGAGTCAGAATATCGTCAAATTCTCGAAGATGAATCGATCAACATCATTGCAATCTTAGTGAGCCATTGGCCCTAGCTATGTCTGGGTGTACCCTTAGGCCTAAGATATACTTATCAAGTAAAGAAGTCTGACAGATTGTGAGAATTCAAATCAATTTCAGATCGATACCAGTCGGTACCGATAACTGGGATTGACTTCGTGCTTCAATAATCGCTCAACTCAATGAGCCACTGGCCCTAGCCTTGTCTAGGTGCGCCTTTAGGCCTGAGGAGTGCCAATTGGATGAGAAAAGTTGATAGAAGATCATGACTTGTGCCAATTGGGGTCGGTACCAATCGGTACCACATGTTGCTAAGCAACGAAGTGCTCCAGCGCTGCTAAGAACGAAGGAGAAGCCCTCTGTTTACCGCAGATCACGCTTACACATCAAGACGATGCACAACAAGCTTGCAATTATCAAGAACTTTGATTAATTCTATTGAATTTGACAGAGAAGGCAACTCGGTACCAATCCCGATTGGTACGCCTCAGTCGATACCACTTCACAACGTCTACCACCGTATGGATCTCCAATCAGACACCACAGAGGGACTCCACGCATTGAGACGATGCTAAGGCACGGGTCTGATCGGAGGAGAGGATCTCCGACCGCTGGGAACGTCACTTAGCACGGATCTTGAAGCACTAGAAAGTCAGAGGCCTAAGAGAGCTCATCTGCATGATTATTGAAGCACCCACGAATCTTAAGATTCATCAACGATCGAGATCAATCAAGAGTTTAGAAAATTAAAATGGGAAGAGATCTGGGCCTTAGATATATTAGGCACACATCTCAGCAACATCTGACGGCCCAAATACAATAAAGCATTTAAATAAAATCCTACACGCATCTCAGCATAAATCTGACGATCTTGATTAAATGCTGCATTTAATTGCGACCCAGTCAAAAGGAGGCCCAATTCAGATGAAAATAAACTGGGCCCAATTCACAGTAAATAAAGGAAATTAAATCCGGCCCAATGTATTAAGCCCAAAATTCAATTAATAACAGAAAATAATAAAATAGAGTAAATTAATTATTTGGAGGCCCTCTCAAACTCCAAATTGGCTCAAATTTATTTCTAAAAATTCTTTATTTTTCATAGTATTTTCTATTTAAAAACATTTCAGTTTTAAGAATTTTATTATACTGAAATAATTTAAAAGCAAAATGATATTGTTTGCTTTTTTCTGTTTGACCAAGGTTTGACTTGCTATTTTGGTTATTATAAAATCTTAAAAATTCAAATAAAATTCTAAATAACAGCCAACTTATTTTCTATTATTTTGTAAGTAATTTTTTACAAAAATAAAGGGAGTTAAAAATAAAATAAATTCACCTTTGTAATTGAGATAATAATAAAGGGTATTATCTTATTAATAAAAGTTAATAATAATGCAATAATTCTTTTGTATTTTAGAGGTGATTAAATAAGCTCACACAAGGGGTGTAGAGCGACAGAGTAATCTTGCACGAGTAATGCAACACTCAGAATATTCAGTCAATAATAGTTAGGACAAGAACATCCTAACGCCTGCCAAGAAGATAATTGAGACTACAACATCAACACGAGTGTGATAACTTCAGGGAAGAACATTATGATGTCTGAAGAAGTGACATCATGATGCTGAGATTGATGATCCATCGATCATCAATGTACTAGCTACCTCCCATGGCTAGTGGTGCACAAATATGGGACTGATCTGCTCGTAAGCTTATGATCTAACTAGATTAGATGAGTTGATCTGAACTGTCCAGAAATTCACTCTCTAACAAACCTGTCTCAATATTAGACTAGCCAAGAACTCTGAGTCTAATTTTATGTACAAGGTAACCCTGAATCCATGAATCGGCCAAGTGCTCAGAATTCATGATCTGGGAGGTCAAGTAAGACAACTGTAGGGATTCTGTCCACTGTCTGTTGACTTTGTGTCTTGAACAATTGTTCATGACTTGATATGCTAGTAAGACTAAACTGATCTGTTTGTAAGTTTGTCTTCTAGTCTAAAAGATTGAACTGATCTGTTTGTAAGTTCATCTCTCAAACCACAAGATTGAACCGATCTGTAGTAGGTTCATCTTGTAAATAGTGAAATTGAACCGATCTGTTTGTAGGTTCATTCACTAACACACATGCCTCAAAGTTGAACTGGCTCAGCGCTTCATGTTTGACTTTGTATGCCAGAGTGTTTCCTAGGTTTATAAATCCGCCCAGTGCCTGAAATTCATGATCTAGAAGATTAGCCAGATGAACAAGTGGGCCATATCCACCCATCTTCTGATTCACCATCCTCAAAATCAACCGGCTCAGTGCTTCGAGTTGTATTTTGTGTGATTGGTCATTGACTAGTTAAGATTGAACTGATCTGTTAGTAAGTTTATCTTCTAGATCAATTAAGATTGAGTCGATCTGTTAGTAGACTCATCTTTTATCTCTCTATAGAGATTGATCTGATCTGTTTGTAAGGTCGTCTCACGGAGCTGTAAAGATTGAATTGATCTATAGTAAGTTCATCTTTCTCTATCACAAAATGAATTGATCCGTTAGTAAGTTCATCTGTATCTGTCATCAATCAGCGGACTGATCTGTAGCAATTTCATTTGTCTACACTCCACGTAGGTTGAATCGATCTATTAGTATATTCAATTTACACTGTATCTGCATCTGTGAACTGATCTACAGTAAGTTCACTTGTATCATTTTTACCCGCATTCATGAACTGATCTATAGTAAGTTCATCTAAACCTTTATCATCTATTTTAATGAATCATCACAAAACATAAAAAAGGGACTCGACGCCCACGGTACCGCCTAAAACGAGTTCGGGAGTGCAAAACATGAAAATTGCACCCGACGCCCTCGGAACCGCCATAAATGAGCGGGAGCGCAAAACATAAAAACGGGACCCGATGCCCTCGGTACCGCCGAAAATGTGTTCGGGAGCGTGAAACATGAAAAGAGACCTGACGCCCATGTTACCATCGAAAATGTGTTCGGGAGCGCAAAACATAAAAATTGGACCCGACGCCCTCGGAACCGCCGAAAACGAGTCCAGGTGCGCTAAACATAAAAATGGGACCCGACGCTCTCGGTACCGCCGAAAATGAGTTCGGGAGCGCTAAACATGAAAAAGGGACCCGACGCTCACGGTACCTCCGAAAATGTGTTCGGGACCGCGAAACATGAAAACTGGACCCGACGCACTAGGAATCGCTGAATACGAGTCCGGGAGCGCAAAACATGAAAACGGGACCCGACGGCCTCGATACCGCTGAAAATGAGTCCGGGAGTGCAAAACATTAAAAAGGGACCCGACGCCCAAGGTACCGCGAAAAATGAGTTCGGGAGCGCAAAACATGAAAACTGCACCTGACGTCCTCGGTTCCGCCGAAAACTAGTCTGGGAGCAAAAAACTTGAATACGGGACTCGAGTCCCTCGGTACCGATGAAAACGAGTCAGGGAGAGCAAAACATGAAAGCGGGACCCGACGCCCTCGGTACCGCCGAAAATGAGTTCGGGAGTGCAAAACATGAAAAAGAGACCCGACGCACACGGTACCGCCGAAAATGAGTTCGGGAGCGCAAACAATGAAAACTGGACCCGACACCCTCGGAACCGCCGAATACGAGTCCGGGAGCGCAAAACATGAAAATGGGACCCGACGTCCTCGGTACCGCCGAAAATGAGTCCGGGAGCGCAAAATATGAAAACGGGACCCTACACCCCATATATCATCGAAAATGAGTTCGGGAGCGCAAAACATGAAAATGGGACCCGACGCCCACGAGTCTGGGAGCACAAAACATGAAAAAACATGACCCGACGCCTCGGAATCGCTAAAAATGAGTTCGGGAGCGGAAAATGAGTCCGGGAGCGGAAAACATGAAAGATATACCTGACGTCCTCGGTTCCGCCGAAAACTAGTCCGGGAGCGAAAAACATGAATACGGGACTCGAGGCCCTCGGTACCGATGAAAATGAGTCCGAGAGCGCAAAATAAGAAAACAGGACCCGACGCACACTGGCCCTCGGTACCGATGAAAATGAGTCCGAGAACGCAAAACATGAAAACTGGACCCGATGCCGTCGGAACCGCCGAAAACAAGCCCGTGAGCGCAAATCATGAAAACGAGACCCGACTCCCTAGGTACCGCCGAAAACGAGTCCGGGAGGGCAAAATATGAAAATGGGACCCGACGCCCTCGATACCGCCGAAAATGAGTTCGGGAGTGCAAAAAATGAAAACGAGACCCGACGCTCTCGGTACCGCCGAAAACGAGTACGAGAGCACAAAACATGAAAACTGGACCAGACACCCTCGGTACTGCCGAAAACGAGTCCGGGAGCACAAAACTTGAAAAAGGGATCCGACGACCACGGTACCGCCGAAAACGAGTTCGGGAGCGCAAAACCTGAAAACTGCACCCGACGTCCTCGAAACCGCCGAAAATCAATTCGGGAGCGCAAAACATGAAAACGGGACCGACGCGCAAAACATGAGAGCAAAACATGAAAATGGGACCCGACGCCCTCGGTACCACCGAAAACGAGTTCGACAACGCAAAACATGAAAAAGGGACCCGACGCCCACGAAACCGCCGAAAATGTATTCGGGAGCGGGAAACATGAAAACTGGACAACACGCCCTCGGAACCACCGAAAATGATTCCGGATGCGCCAAATATGGTACCGGGACCCGACGCCCTCGGTACCGCCGAAAATTAGTCCGGGAGCGTGAAACATGAAAACGGGACCCGTCGTCCTCGGTACCTCCAAAAATGAGTCGGGAGCGAAAAACATGAATACGGGACTTGAGGCCCTCGGTACTGATGAAAATGACTCCGGGAGCGCAAAACATTATAACTGGACCCGGCGCCCTCGGCACGGCGGAAAACGAGTTCGGGAGCGTAAAACATGAAAACCGGACTCGGCCCTCTATACTGCCGAAAACGAGTCCGAGAGAGCAAAACATGAAAACGAGACCCGACGCCCTCGGTCCTGTCGAAAATGAGTTTAGCAGGCAAAACATGAAAAAGGGACCTAACGCCCATGATACCGTCGAAAATATGTTCGGGAGCACAAAAAAAAACGGGACCCGACTCGCTCGGTACCTTCGAAAATGAGTCCGGGAGTGCAAAACATGAAAAAAGGACCCGACGCACATGGTACCGTCGAAAACGAGTTCGGAGGCGCAAAATATGGAAATTGGACCCGCCGCCCTCAGAATCGCCGAATACGACTCCGGGAGCGCAAAACATGAAAACGGGACCGATGCACCCTCTACCGCCGAAAACCAGTTCGGGATTGCACAACATGAAAATTGTACCCGCCGCCCTCGGTACCGGCGAGAACGAGTCCGGGTGCGCCAAAAATGAAAGCTAGACGCGACGCCGTCGGTACCGCCGAAAATTAGTATCGGAGCGCAAAACATGAAAAAGGGACCCGACGACCACGGTTCGGCCGAAAACGAGTTTAGGAGCACGAAACATAAGAACTGGACCCGACGCCCCCGGAACCGTCGAAAAAGAGACTGGGAGCGCAAAATATGAATACGGGACCCGACGCCCTCGGTACCGCCGAAAACGAGTCCGGGAGCGCAAAACATGAAAAAAGGACCCGACGCCCATGGTACCGCCGAAAACGAGTTCGGGACCGTAAAACATGAAAAATGCACTCGACGCTCTCGGAACTGCCAAATATGAGTCTAGGAGCGCAAAACATGAAAACGAAACCCGACGCTTTAGGTACCACCGAAAACGAGTCCGGGAGAGCAAAACATGAAAACGGGACCCGACGCTTTCGTTACCACCGAAAATGAGTCCGGGAGAGCAAAACATGAAAATGGGACCCGACGCCCTCGGTACCGTCGAAAATGAGTTCGGCAGCGCAAAACATGAAAAAGAGACCCAACGTCCACGATACCGCCGAAAATGTGTTCAGGAGCCCGAAACATGAAAACTAGACCCGACGCCCTCGGAACCGCCGAAAATGAGTCCGGGAGCGCAAAACATGAATTGGGAACCGTCACCTACGGTACCTCTGAAAACGAGTCTGGGAGCGAAAAACATGAATACGGGACTCAAGGCCCTCGATACCGATTCATGTTTTTCGCTCCCGAACTCATTTTTGGAGGTATCGAGGGCGACGGGTCCTGTTTTCATGTTTTTCGCTCCCAGACTCGTTTTCAGAGGTACCGTAGGTGACGGTTCTCAATTCATGTTTTGCGCTCCCGGACTCATTTTCGGCGGTTCCGAGGGCGTCGGGTCTAGTTTTCATGTTTCGGGCTCCGGAACACATTTTCGGCGGTACCGTGGGCGTCGGGTCCCGATTTCATGTTTTGCTCTCCCGGACTCGTTCTCTGCAGAACCGCGGGCATCGGGTCCTGATGAACGATATTTATACCTATAATTTCATGCATTGTTAAGCCAAAAACTAAATTCAATTATTTTGTTTTATTGCATTTTTATTTATTTTTAGTTAGTTTCTTGCAATTTCTGTCAAGAATCGGTTACTGCGCATTTTATATTTTTATTACAAATTTTGGGAGCAAACTTAACGAGATTCAATTGTTGACCCGCTTCACAACCCGCCACACTATTGCTGCCCCATTGGTCGTTGACCTCTCTTGGTAGCAATCCATTCTATGAACTAAATGGAGATTTATCTCTGTTGGTGCTGAAGACATTCCAAAAGTAAATTACACGGCTGGACATAATTGGCATATTCAATTCATAAAGACAAATCAAATTTCATATGGAGCTTTAATCATTCCTCCTCTGGCGCCACTTTTCCTGGGCCGTGCAAATCAAAGGAGCAAATAATTGCTTAATTACTCCATGCGCATTAATTAATGAATTGGTGAATTAAAGACTAGATATTGATTCTTAATTGGCATCATCTCATGGCCTGCGCAAATGCAAACATATCATCCATTCAAATATCTCTATGCGCTAGAGCAAATCAAGGCTGAATGCATTGCTAATTAATGTGAGATTTGGATCCGGTCTCAATTGTTTTAGTCCCACAATCTCAAATTGTTAAACCTCTGCTCCTTAGTTCTCCTATATAAACCTTGTCAATCTACACATCTAAGCATCCCATTCTCCAACATTCTCTTCTTCCACCTTGGACTAGCATTCGTGCTGGACCGAGACAAATCTATTTTTGTTCTTTCTTCCTCCGTTGGCAAGGTCTCCAGGAGCAAGCGAGGTGGTCGGTTGCAAGGCAGCATCACTTCTCGAGTTGTAAGAAACGGGTTGTATTTTCTCTTTTCTTTTAATTTTATTAGAGATGTTTATTTTTGCATTTGTAGTTTCTAGCTTGTTTAGTATGTAGCCTGAATATTTTATGTTATGCATGTTTGAGTTATTTATATGGTTTATGTGTTGATTTATTTCATACGATTAAACTGTTTGTGATGTTATGAGAATAACTTAGTAATCTTGCTGGTAATATACAACAAACTGAAATGGTGAGTGTATTGCTGACGGGCACAAAGGGGTTACATAAAGTTAGGATTATAATATTATAAGCACATTTTAGGCAAGCAAATCATGATACTGTTACGGTGACGTTGAAAGCGAGACTGAAATGAAATAAACTTAGGCACCTTGTGCACGACAGTGTATTAGAAACTAAGGGAATCCAAGATATATCACATAAATTAACGAACTTAAGCCAAAGTGGTTTGGTGCGACGGTATCCTGTCATATTTGGACTAGGTACGGTATAATTAGCTATAGACATATAGTTAATTATCAAACATAGGATATATCCCTCAACTATATAAACCAACAAATATAATATAAATAACCAAGCATGTATAACTAAAATATGATGGTGAACCCATATACTTAGATACTTCATATCCATAAGAACATTTCAGTTTTACCCCCGAGTTATTAGTGCAGCCTGCATTCCTTCCGATACAGACTGCATTCAGTGACTCAATCCAAATTCCTAGGATTTGACCTGCATTAGTGGATTCAGGGTGCATTCTTGGACACAGACTGCATCTCTCATCTTTTTAAGTTACATTTCTAGGATACAAACATCATTTTTATTATTTATTTTAGTTTTAAGATTGAACCAACTCAGTTTTGATCGGTCTAGATTACCAAAGGTTAGTTAACCAGTACTTCTTAGCTCATTCCTGTGGATCGATAACCCAAAGTACTATACGATTAGGTTGTGCGCTTGCGACTGATTGTATTAATACTAGGGCTTAATTTGTTAAGCTACATAGACACCATCAAGCTTTTATGTCGGACTCAGTTTTGGCGGTACAGATGGTGTCGGGTCCCGTTTTCAAATTTTGCAATCCAATACTCATTTCCGACAGTACCGAGGGCGTCGGGACCTGTTTTCATGTTTTGCGCTCCCGAACTCATTTCCAGCGGTACCGTGGGAGTCGGGTCTCGTTTTCATTTTTTGCGCACCCGGACACATTTTCGGCGATACCGAGGGCGTCGGGTCCCGTTTTCATATTTTGCCCTCCCGGACTCATTTTCGGCGGTACCTAGGGCGTCAGGTCCCGTTTTCATGTTTTGCGCTCACGGGCTTGTTTTCGGCGGTTCTGAGGGCAATGGGTCCAGTTTTCATGTTTTGCGCTCCCGAAGTCGTTTTCGGCGGTATAGTGTGCGTCGAGTCCCTTTTTGATGTTTTGCGCTCCGAGACTAGTTTTCGGCGGAATCGAGAATGTTAGGTCTAGTTTTGCGCTCCTGAACTCATTTTCAGCGGTACCGAGGCGTCGGGTTCTATTTTTTCATGTTTTGCGCTCCCGGATTCATTTTTTGCGGTATCGCGGGCGTCGGGTCCTATTTTCAAGTTTTGCGCTCCCGAACTCATTTTCAGCGGTATCGAGGGCGCCGGTTCCCGTTTTAATGTTTTGCGGTGTTGGACTCATTTTAATCGATATCGAGGGCCTCGAGTCCCGTATTCATGTTTTTCGCTCCCGGACTCGTTTTCGGAGGTCCCGCAAGCGATGGTTCCCATTTTCATATTTTGCGCTCCCGAGCTCATTTTCGGCATTACCGAGAGCGTCAGGTCCCGTTTTCTTGTTTGGCGCACCCGGACTCATTTTCGACGGTTTCGAGGGCGTCGGGTCTAGTTTTCATGGTTCGCGCTCCCGAACACATTTTCGGCGGTATCGTGGACGTCGAGTCCCTTTTTCATGTTTTGCACTGTCGAACTCGTTTTCAACGGTACCGACGGTGTCGGGTCCCATTTTCATGTTTTGCTCTCCCTTGCTCGTTTTCGGTGGTACCAAAAGCATCGGGTCCCGTTTTTCATGTTTTGCGCTGCCGAACTAGTTTTCGGCGGTTCCGAGGGCATCGGATGCAGTTTTCATGTTTTGCGCTCCGGAACTCATTTTCGACGGTATCGTGGGCGTTGGGTCTCTTTTTCTTGTTTTGCGCTCCCGATCTCGTTTTCGATGGTTCCGGGGTCGTCGTGTCTAGTTTTCATGTTTTCCACACCCGAACTCGTTTTCGGCCGAACCGTGGGCATCGGGTCCCGTTTTCAAGTTTTGCACTCCCGAACTTGGTTTCGGCGGTATAGAGGGTGTCGGGTCCCGTTTTCATTTTTTGCGCTCCCGGTCTCGTTTTCGACGGTTTCGGGGGCGTCGAGTCCGGTTTTCATATTTTGTGCTCCCGAACTCGCTTTCGGCGGAACCATGGGAGTCGGGTCCCATTGTCATGTTTTGCGCTCCCGGACTCGTTTCGGCAGTACCGAGGGCGTCAGGTCCAGTTTTAATGTTTTGCGCTCTCGGAATCGTTTTCGACGATAGAGGGGGCGTGGGGTCCCGTTTTCATATTTTGCGCTCTCGGACTGATTTTTGATGGTATCGAGGGCGTCGGGTCCCGTTTTCATATTTTGCGCTCCCGGACTCGTATTCGGCGGTTAAGAGGGCGTCGGGACCAGTTTTCATATTTCGCGCTCCCGAACTCGTTTTCGGCGGTACCGTGTGCGTTGGGTTCCTTTTTCATGTTTTGCACTTTCGGACTCATTTTCGGAAGTGCCGATGGCGTCGGTTCCCGTTTATATGTTTTGCTCTCCCGGACTCGTTTTCAACGGTACCGAGGGCCTCGAGTCCCGTATTCATGTTTTTTTGTCCCGGACTAGTTTTCGGCGGAATCGAGGACGTCAGGTCCAGCTTTCATGTTTTTCGCTCCCGGACTCATTTTCGACGGTACCGACGCGTTGAGTCATGTTTTCTTGTTTTGCGCTCCGAAACTCATTTTCGGAGGTACCGTGGGTCGGATCGCTTTTTAATGTTTCGCGCTCCCGGACTCATTTTCGACGGTACCGAGGGCGTCGGGTCATGTTTTCATGTTTTGCGCTCCCGGACTCGTATTCGGCGGTTCCGAGGGCGTTGGGACCATTTTTCATGTTTCGCGCTCCCAAACACATATTTGGCGATACCGTGGGCGTCGGGTCTTTTTTTCTCGTTTAGCGCTCCCGGACTCATTTTCGGCGGTACCGAGAGTGTCGGGTCCCGTTTTCAAGTTTGGCGCACCTGGACTCATTTTCGGCGGTTCCGAGGGCGTCGGGTCCAATTTTTATGTTTCGCTCTCCCGAACACATTTTCGGCGGTACCGAAAGCGTCGGGTCCTGTTTTCATGTTTTGCGCTCCCGAACTCATTTTCATCAGTACAGAGGTCGTCAAGTCCCGTATTCATTTTTTTTTTTTGCTCCTGGACATGTTTTTCGTGTTTTCCACTCCCGGACTCGTTTTCAGCGGTACCAAGGGCGTCTGGTCCAGTTTTCATGTTTTGCGCTCCCGAACTAGTTTTCAGCGGTACCGTGTGCGTCAGGTTCCTTTTTTTATGTTTTGCGCTCCCGGACTCATTTTCATCGGTACCGAGGGCCTCGAGTCTCGTATTCATGTTTTTTGCTCCAGAACTAGTTTTCGGCGGAATCGAGGGCGTTAGTCCAGCTTTCATGTTTTCCGCTCCCGGGCTCATTTTCAGCGGTACCGAGGCGTCGGGTGCAGTTTTCATGTTTTGCGCTACTGGACTCGTTTTCGGCGGTACCGTGGGCGTTAGGTCCCTTTTTCATGTTTTGCGCTACTGGACTCGTTTTCGGCGGTACCGCAGTTTCGAGGGCGTCGGGTCTGGTTTTCATGTTTTACACTCCCGGACTCATTTCGGTGGTATCAAGAGCGGCGGGTCCCGTTTTCATGTTTGGCGCACTCAGACTCATTTTTGGCGGTTCCGAGGGCGTCGGGTCCAGTTGTTATGTTTCGCGCTCCCGAACACATTTTCGACGGTATCGTGGGCGTTTTTTCTTATTTCGCGCTTCCGAACACATTTTCGGCGGTACCGATGGCGTCGGGTCCCGTTTTCATGTTTTGCTCTACCGGACTCGTTTTCAGTCGTACCTAGGGCGTCAGGTCCTATTTTCATGTTTTGCGCTCCTGGACTCATTTTCGGAGGTTCCGAGTGCGTCGGGTGTAGTTTTCATGTTTTGCGCTCCCGAACTCACTTTCGACGGTACCATGGGCGTTAGGTCTCTTTTTTCATGTTTTGCGCTCCCGGACTCGTTTTTTTCACTTTCGACGGTACCTGGACTCATTTTCGGCGGTTCCGAGGGCGTCGGGTGCAGTTCTCATGTTTTGCGCTCCCGGACTCATTTTCGGCGGTACCGAGGTCGTCGAGTTCCGTTTTCATGTTTTGCGCTCCTGGGCTCATTTTCGGCGGTATCGTGTGCGCCGGGTCCCTTTTTCATGTTTTGCACTCCCGAACTCTTTTCCAGCGGTACCGAGGGCGTCGGGTCCCGTTTTCATGTTTTGCGCTCCCGGACTCATTTTCATCGGTACCGAGGGCCTTGAGTGTCGTATTCATGTTTTTCGCCCCCGGACTCGTCTTCGGAGGTACCGCGGGCGACGGGTCCTGTTTGAATGTTTTGTGCTCCCGGACTCGTGTCCGGCGGTACCGAGAGCGTCGGGTCCCGTTTGCATGTTTGGCGCACCCGAACTCATTTATGGAGGTTCCGAGGACGTCGGGTGCAGTTTTCATGTTTTTGCAATCCCGAACTCGTTTTCGGCGGTGTTTACCCTTGAAAAATTTCAAGGATGAGTAAATGAATAAATGAAAATAAATTGATGATTAATGACAAATTATAAGAAGAGGGAAGGAGAGAAAGCAATGAAAAGATGGCCCACTGATCAGAAGAGGTCGTCGCTTAACCCCGAATGAATTCATTAGTCCCACAATGGAATGTCAAGCATGAAGTGAAGAGTATAAATACCCCACCACCTCCTACTCATTCGAGGTGGTCGACCTGGAGATTTAGAGAGAAAATCTCCCGACGGGTCACCATTTGATTACATTTTCTCGACAAGTGGGACCCACTGGCAAATCCTTGTAGATGAATCTAACAACATAGCCTATCCGACGAGTCACCCATGTGACCATTTTTCACCGACAAAGGACCCCACACCTCAAACACCAAGCTATAGGACCGAGTTGAACCCTAGAAATCGCCTTTGAGCTAACCCTAGAAAGGAGCCGAAGCAAGATAATCCCTATGCTACATGAAATGATGTCAATGCCAAGCTAGCATTTTGATGCAACTAGTCATGAGAAATTTCAAATGTGATTTTGCTTTCAAGGTCGACTCCGGTGCCAAAGTCATGAGCAACCACCTAACCATGCTTTGATTTGTGTCAATTATCGATAAGTAGTCGCTTCTTTGACCAAGTCACCCTCATGTTAAGGGATTGAAAGTCAATTTCATAAGACCGATCAAAGCAAAGTCGGGAGCAACCACTGATCAAGTCTAGATTTGTATTAATTGGCGATAAGTAGTCGCATTTGATCAAATCAAGCCCTAATGAATATCAATATAAGTCTAATTGGTATTTAGTTAGGGTGGTTTCTGCAGAGGAAGATAATTGCGAGACATTGAGCTACAATTAAGATCGTGGATTAATTCATAAGGAATAATAGGGTTTTATGGATAAAAGAATTTTTAATCCAGAGAAGCAAGGGCAAAAATGGAATTAAAAATTACAGGGATGATCATCATGATTTTAGGGATTTTTGGTGAAATTTTCATGATTTTTGGATAAGTGGAGCTATTAAAATAAATTCGTGGAAAATAAAGGCGTAATAAATGAATTAATCAAGGGTCGAGATTTGATCGAGCAGCCTCCGGTGCAAGTCAGGGATAACAAAGAGCTGGGTACAAACTCGGGTGCAGAAAACACAGAAGGAATAAAATAAGAGAAGAGAGAGGGTGTGCCACGTGTCGCATCTCACCGGGCCACCTCATGCCACGTGTCAAGACCCTATCGGTCCACCTCACCTACGCGGGCCCCACCCCGGTATGAGTCACCGACAGCGGGGGCCCCACCTCGCCACGTGGCGCATGCCACCACCGGGCCACCTCACCACCCCTGGTGCCACATGGCACCACACCGCGGGTCCACTACACTCTCTCTCTGCGTGCCACACTAAGCACAACCGCAGAGGAGGCCACCTCACCCTTCACATGCCACATGGCACCTTGTAACAATACACCTCACTCCCCATGTGCCACATGGCAAAGATAGTAATGACACACCTCAAAGCAGACTACACCACACCTATTAACACATGGCTACATGCTATCGGTCCAACTAGGCAAAGATAGCCCCACAGTGACAAATGGCATTACATTACGTGAGCCACCTCAAGCATGGATTAAATACTATGGCAGATGATTAATGGGGTAATTAGACAAATGGACCTATCGTATCGCACTAAGTCGATCCATTATACTTAAGCAAAAGTCGTTAATAAAGTCGCAATTTAATCCTATGGGCCTAGACTCACCTACTTACGTGATGGAGCCCATATGTCGTGTCCATGAGAGTATAGCACACATTAGCAAGTATGCACCATGTCTATACGCATTCACAAATAAATTTAAATCGAGCAAAGAACAAAGTGTGTACCGGTCCATGCGTCTCCTCTCTCTCGATCGCCCCTTGCTTGATGCATCGGCTCACACACGCCAGTGCGCATCCGACCCTCCTTCATCCTGCCTTCGTCTCCCTCTCTTCCTCTTTCTTCCGCCCGAGATCAATGGAGGCGCCATTGTTGGAAGCGAGTGCTACACGCTTTTGCTTCAATTCCTTTTCACAGAGCCTCTAATCACTCACACGATATTATTCAAGCAATTAGTCGAGAGAATTAGCAGTAAGAAGAGAGAGAAATCGACGTAAGCAATTGATCGGCTTGAAAATGGAAATTACCTTTACAAATGCTTGAGTTCAATTGATCATGCAAGCTCACTTCTTTTACATACACGACGCTAAGGCAAGAGTCGTGGTGATTGTTTGAAGCCTCTAGGTCGATGTTCCACCGATTCACAAACCGGCCATGGGCACGGGTGCTTGAACTTGGTGGAATGATGCTCAATTGGCTAGGCAGGATGCTAGATCGACCTGTGGGGTAAGGAGAGATCGAACAAGTCATTCAATTGGAAGAATAGATGAAAGAAAGGTGATGGTTGAATGAATAGGCCGAGTATGGAGCTTGGGTGAAGAAAGGAGCTTTCAGCTGATCAATTGAGATTAGAAAGCATTTGGAGAATATATAGTGAGTGTTTCAAAGTCGTTCAAACGAGTAGAATGTTCTAGAAAGGTCCGTAAATATAAGGAAGCCGATTGATGCAAAAGAGTGGCAAAAGAGTAATAAAATGAAGAACTTAACTAACTCGAAACGGCCATATTGACTCAAGGCGTTGAATTGATCCAGAGAAACACAAAGAGATCCCGACCATCAAAGTGAGATGCAATGAAGGTGGAGATCAATTGCAAGGGTGCAATCCGCTATTAATCAATCCACCAATCACAATTGAGCTCCTAATCTATATAAACCTCAATTCCGCAATAGAGTAGAAGATAGCAATAGAGAAAGGTGCATTAGGAATCAACAGAGAAAGAGAGTGAAAAGAGAGGGATTCTAAGGCAAGAAAGGAAGAGAGAAGAGAGTGATTGTTTGCAACCCGAATTCATTCACCAAAACAAGTTTGAATCTTGATTAGTCCTTCACTCACTTTCAAGAAGCATCAAGAGATAGGTAATTGTTGTCAATTGTGTGATTAATAGAAAGATTAATACAAATAATAGACAATTTGCTGAATTCTTTGAATTTCTTTGCCATTTATCGATTTTGTTGCTTTCTTTTGCTTTCTGTTCTTGCTTTTAGTATCTTTGTTACCTCTGATATCAATTATAATAAGAGTGAATGAGATAGAAGTCGGTTGAAGGGTTTTTGTAACTCTCCCGAATACTGTTCAAGAAATGAATTGATTATTTTTGCAATCGTGACTAGTCGAAGGGTTTGTGTAACCCTCCTAATCTGATTGCGAGTTTGAACACTCAAATAGGCGATGATTGATTGAAATTCATAGCAAGATTGATGAATTAATCGGATTATATACCCATCGCCTCCTGTTCTTGGATACAGCAACATGAAATTGGCTTTGAATCTGTGCTAAGGTCATGAAATGAGGTAAATGAAGTCGTAGTATAAAGTATATAATGCATAAGAGTCATGAACAAAGGTTGAGTGTTCAAAATCGCGATCAATTCCATAATCGGTACCAGATCGTATTGATTATCCTTGAATTCCCATGGTAAATCCAGTTAATTGCTTAAAGATGATTGGTAAACATATTGATTACATCAAGGCGATGAAGAATATTGCAAGAATTGCAAGAGTTAACGTTCAATTTGATCGATAAACCCACTTAATTCAATTCGGTACCGGATTTCATAATCTGTACCAAATCGGTATCATTCCCTATCACCCGCCGCATAGATCTTCGATCGTGTAACACCATTGCACTCCACTCATCGAGACGACAATATGAGGTTGCTCACGATCATTAATCGAATTCTCGATCACCTAAAACTACCACCTAGCACGAATCCCGATGATGGGATAAGTCGAAGTTTAGCAGATCATCTCGATTCTTGAAGCGTTCATCGATCTTGAAGAATATCTAATGAACGAGATCCGCAAGAGTTCTAAAATTAAACAAGAAAAGATCCGGGCCTCATATATATTAAACACGTATCTCAACTAGATCCAACGGCCCAAGTATAAATGAAACATTTGAATAAACTAGGCGCCAATCTTGGAGCAGATCTCGCCCGATTAGGCCCGATAATTAAATAATAACAGAATAGTAATGATATAGAATAAATAAATCATTTGGAAATGTTCCCGAACTCCAAATTGACTCAAATTTGTTTCTAAAATTTTCTTATTTTTCATACTATTTTTCTATACAATAATATTCCAATTTTAAAAATATAATCATGATAAAACAATTTAAAAGCAAAATACATTACATATATTGGTATATTTGACCTAGATTTGACTTGCCATTTTAAATACTATAAAAATTCCAAAAATACAAATAAAAATCATAAATAATAACTAGATATATTTTAGTGATTTTTCAAGTGATATTCCATGAAATAATAATGATGATAGTAATATACTATAATAAATAGTGAGATTAGCTATATTCTTTGATAAAAAAATAATAATAATAATAGATATTATATTGATATTTTCTGTAAAAAGAATAATAAAAATAAATAGCACAAAATATATAAAATATACTACTATGGTAATAAATAGTAAAATACATTTTCTTTTATAATAAAGAATGATAATATAGCTTTATAATATGAATTGTATTTCTTTTGTTATTTCTATACAAATATACAATAAAAATACTTTTTGATGAATAAAATGCAATAAAAATAATAGTTGTAATAAAAACATAATGAATTTCATCTCTTATGGCTATTTTCAACTAATAATAAAAATCTTATACTTTTCTATAAATAATAAATAGAAATAATAAAAATAGATATAATGAATAGTATAATAAATAGAATGGAATATTAATAATGATTTCTTTTTAGCTATTATGGATTTTAAAAAATAAAAAAATAAAGAAATAATAATAATAAAAATAATATAGCTAACCCTCTTTTGATTTTGTAAATAATTTCTACATAATGAATAGTGTTTCAACATAATGGAATATAATAATAAAATTCTATTACTTTGGCTATTATAAACATTTTAAAAATACAAATAAAAATCATAGCCATTTTATTTTCTATTATTTTTGTAAGTGATTTTCTACAGAATAAATAGAGTTTAGAAATAATAAAAATAAAATTTTACTACTTTAGCTATTATAAAAATCCCAAAAATATAAATGAAACCCTAATTAATAGCTACCCCTTTTCCTATTATTTTTGTAAATAATTTTCTACATAGATAAATAGAGTTTAAAAATAAAAATAATAATAATAATAATAATAATAATAATAATAATAATAATAATAATACTAATAATAATAAATAAATGCATCTTTATAATAAAAATAATAATGGAAGATATTATATAATAGACTTTGTGCACTTTAGAAATGAATAAATATGCTCACATAAGAAGTGTAGAGCCACATAAGAACATTTGCACAAATGATATAACATTTAGAATGATTAGTCAAGACGAGAACACCTTGACGGAGGATAAATAAGGTTGCAATGACAACACGAAAAGATGCGTTGAGACAGGAACATCTTGACGTGAGATGATTAAGGCTTTAATAGCAATACGAGAAGATACGTTGAGACAAGAACATCTTGACACTTGATGAAAAATCATAAGATACGTCGAGACAGGAACATCTTGACGTGAGATGAATAAGGCTTTGATAGCAACATGAAGGAACATGTCGAGACAAGAACATCTTGACACTTGATGAAGAATAACCGAGCTACAATACTAACATGAAGATATATGTCGACTCTGAAGAAGAAGAACATTATGATATCCTAGACAGGTGACATCTTAATGACTCGCTGCCATGAGCAAGTAACTCATGATTGAATACGCTCACACAAGAGGTGTAGGGCAACATAGTAATTTTGCACAAGTAATGCAACACGTAGAATGATTAGTTGAGACAAGAACATCTCGACGCTCGTCGAAGAATGACCAAAGCTACGACATCGCATGAAGAGATATGTCGACTTTGAAGAAGAAGAACATTAAGATGTCCGAGCGAAGCGACATCTTAATGACTCGGCGTCATGAACAAGTAATTCATGACCATTTGAGCCGGCAAGACCGAACTCGTCCGTCGATGAGTTTGTCTCCGGCTCATTTCCCGAGTCTCGTGAGATTGAATCGGTGCCCGTAGGTAGATTCATCCACAAAACAGTGAATGTGAACCGTTCGTAGGTAGGTTCCTTCACTTACACATGCCTCAATGTTGAACGGCCCATGCTTCAGTTTGACATTGTGTGCAATTGTGTTTCCTAGGTTTATGAATCGGCTTAGTGCTTCGAATTCATGATCTAGAAGATCGGTGAGAAGAAATACGTGGGCCATATCCACCCTTCTCCCGATTCACCAACCTCAAGATCAACCGCCTCGCTTCGAGTTGTATTTTGTGTGATTGGTTGTTGACTAGTTAAGATTGAACCGATCTGTTTGTTGGTTTATCTTCTAGATCAACGGAGGTCGAGTCGTTCACGTATGTAGACTCACCTCAAGCCCCCTATGAAGAGATTAACTCGGTCTCAGTAGGTAAGGTTACATCTCGAGGTGGCATGGACTGAACCGATCTGTTTGTAGGTTCGTCTTCCATAGGACAAAACCGATCTGTTTGTAGGTTTGTCTTCCATAGATTGAACCGATCTGTTTGTAGGTTCATCTTCCGTAGACCCCTTTTCATGAAATTAGAGACCACTTGACCATCTTTTAACTATACTATTTGCTTCTCTCTTTCAAAGATCCGAGGTGCCTCGAGGTTCGTAGCCCGGGGTAATTAACGGTGGGGGCTTGCGCCCACCGAATCTACAAGAACTCACAATCACTAAAAACCCCCGAATGTGCATCCAAATAATCTCTAAACGGCGAGAATCGGCCGACACCCAGCCGAGATGCACGTTCGGGAGGGATCTCCGTGTCCTTCTTCCGCAACCCATCGCCCGGCGGCGGTGCGGAGCGCGCGAAAAAGGGTTGCACAGGATCTGGCACGCCCGGTGGGACCTAGATTCTCCTCTTATCTCTGAAAGAGAGAGGCAAATATAATAGTTAAGAGATACAAGTGGTCTTCTATGTGCTAAAATGACTAATGATTTTCAAGTATTTTTGTTTTTGCAGAAATGGCATATTTCGGAAACTTCAACCTCGCTCCCTACACCGTCACTCCTTGCAAAGAGCCCAGAGGGCAAATTGTTCATGTTCTTCGGGACCATCCCGCAAGAACTCACCATCTACGGCCCAGCTCCAGTGGCCACGATCACTCCCGCAACCGTCCGGATCTCCATCCCGGACGAGGAGGAGGACTCGATTACCCTGACTCCCAAGGGGATCTCAAACAATGTCATGGCCTCTCCTACTACCTCCCCGAAAAGGAGAAGGCGACCGTCCCAGAGGATAGCCCCAAAGGTCGCAGCCCAAACTGCCCGCGACTCTCAAGCGTCCAGGAAGAGGGCCCTGGATACATACCAGAACCAGCTGGTGGCTAGGCCAGCTATCCCAGTCTCCAATAAATTCACAGCCCTCCGCATAGTGGCCAAGAACTCGGCCACAGGCCAGCTCCGCCAGGCATGGGAGGTGCCTAAGCCCACACCTCGCCTAACTCAAAGGCCTCAGCACCGCCAGAACAAGTCTCAAGCCCCTGCAGAAGCCATCTACAAGGCTCACAGGGCCCTCAAACAGAGGAAGAGCGTGAGAAACGCTAGGTCGAGACAATACGTCTCCCGCTCCGGTCAATCTCAAGACATGGCTCGGCCGCAAGCCATTGTCTCAACTCCGCACCCGAGGAGGTTTACACCAAAGGCAACACCTAGCACCCAGCAGGTGTGGGTCCCAAAGGGTTCCCAGCCAACAAGGTCCCAATCTCAAGCCCAGCCCAGCAAGGCCGGCAGATCTAACGCTCAGCCCGAGAGCGTGTTCAGCCGTCTAGGTCAGAAGAGTGTATTCAGCCGATTAGGCTCGAGAATACCACTCAATAACCTGAAAATAACTGCCCCTGACCAAATAAAGAAGAAGAGAAGAACCGCTCGTTATGAAGAGCACTTCTCAGTCAACACCATCAGCATAAGTTACGATACTGATCCGGACACTGATGCTGAGGTGAATATGACCCAGGATGACCAGTCCCCGCCTAATCAAGCTCACGTCACCAATACCAATAAAAATAATGGTAGAAAAGGGAGACCTCCCAAGAGAGTCAATCCCGAGGGCAATAGCAGGGAAGGGGAAGACCACAACGAAAACCCTGACTTCTTCGACAATGAAGATGACGTTGAAACACGTCCCGAAGTGCCTATCGATGAAATTGAAATACTAAAAGGCCACATCGAGGCACGGACGAAGAACCGATTAGGCAACGGGAGCTAATCGCTACCATGTCGAAACAAAATGAAGAATTGATTAAGGCGGTCAAATCCTTGCAAGAATCACAAGACGCCAATTTCAAGGCTGGTAGCTCCCGTCAAGAAGGGGTCCACAAGTACAAGAGCAATCATAAAGAAAAACAACCCGTCAATTCTAAACCTCATCCACATAGAACCGTAGAAGTGGAGGGTGAACCAACGGAATATCCCGGAAAGAGATTCAAGCCATGATTGCCCAAAGAAATGCAAATAGCCGGAGGTGGATACGCTATCCCTCCCGTTAAAAACGTGGACATCCATACCCCGCCATATACGACTTAGAAGAATATCCTAAAGGGTATGTGATCCCCGCTTCGCTCAGACCTTCTCCGGAAGGCAACAAAGACACGAACCCCGAACAACACCGCCCACTTTGTAGCCTCGTGCGCAACACAGTTGGCAATGATGCACTGTTGTTGAGACAATTCCCTCAAAGTTTGGTGGGAACCGCTTTCCAATGGTATTATTCATTAGAAAACAACAGCATCAGGACCTGGGACGAGATGGCAGACTCGTTCAGGGCACGGTTTGTCATGGTGTCTGACAAAATAAACATAGCCGATCTGGCAAGTACTAAACCTAAGAAAGGGGAGTCAATGACAGATTTTATCAACAGATGGCGGAACCTCAGCATCAAATGCGACCGCACATTAACTGAAGATGAGGCCGTCAACCTAATCATGAAAAACATTGACGGGTGGATGGGCATGCTTCTTGGTGTGACAAAGGTCAACACATTCAAAGACTTGCTCAGATCGGTATCCAATATGGAAAGAATGTCACCGCACACCGTGCCGAACTTCATGAATAATAGGCCGCAACGAGGAGCCCGAGCTGAGACCAAAGTGGCATTCACCTCATTAAAAGATAAGATGGTCGCTAACGCAGATACTCAGAGCGGCAGCAGTGGCACAAATGGCAACAATTATAATAAGGGACCTAGGCCCAATCCAGGAGGGAGTTCACGGAGTTTTGAGTCTCTCAAACAAAAGAAATCTAAACCGTACTCCTTCAGAAAAGATAAAGTTGCCCAAATCTTCAGGGGAGCACTAAAGAATGGCCTAACCCTGCCGGCCAGTAAACGTCCGGAAGATGCCGATAAATCGGACGAACCCAACTTCTGCCCATACCATAGAGTACTAGGGCACTCAATTGAAGATTGCTGGGTCTTCAAAGATTGGGTCGAGAAGGCGTATAAAAACGGTGAAATTACTTTACCTAAAGGGTTCTTGCAAAGCCCATCAGCCCATGAGCAGGCCAACACGATCTCTCATGAGGAAGAGAAAGTCCCGGGCCAGTCATGCGAAGACCAGGAAGAACAATGGACTACACACTTATCGAAGAAATCGATTAAAATGCTTAAAGCTCTTAAGAAAGAACCTGGCATGAGATGGAAAGACGATATCACGCCAGTGGTCCCACCAAAACCCAGGGTATATTATAAGGAGGACCAAAGCCAAGACCAGGTTATTAAGAAGAAAAAGAAGCATAGAAGCAACAAGTCCAGAAAGAATAAGATTGAAGAATATGAGCAAGGCAGTCCCGAGGCGATCACCCTCCAACATTTCATCTCCAAAGAAGACTGGGAGAAGCTAACCCTAGGTCAAAAGGAAGAAAATGTAGATGAAGAAATAAATAAAGAAGAAAGTGAAGAGATCTGGGGTGCTTCGTGCAACATGGTATATTCTTCTCACGACGAAGATATGCCAACATTAGAGGAGATGTTCTTCCCAAATGACGAAGGGGAAGCAAGCACCTCTGGGACCAAAAATGAAGAATGCAAATCCGTGCTCCGGTCCGGACTTATATACCCGAGAGACAGTGCTCCCAAGGATTCCGATAAGGGAAAAGATAAGGCCCCGAATAAAGGCAAAGAGGCCGAGAGCTTAAGCAAGAACCTGTAAAAGACCTTGGTCGACGGCGAAGAATATAATGTGTTGGCACATCTGCGTAAGATCCCAAAGACATTATTAAGCATATTTGACGCGTTGATGATGTCACAAGACCTAAGGAGGTTCTAATTCAGCCTTGCAAGATCCCGAGAAGTACAAGTCATACTTCATAGAGCAAAATATGCAAGAAGCCCTATTCACCGCCAAGCGGGCCGCCCGTATAAATTTCACGTACGACGACCTCCTAATAGGCACCGTCGACCACAACCGCCCGTTGTACATTACCGGAACTCGTGGAGGGCAAAAGATTGGCGCATCTTGGTCGACGCAGGGTCTTCGATCAATATCATGCCGCTCAAAACTCTAAAGACCATCACCTTAGATGTGAAGAACCTATCGATGAAAAGGTGATTATTCATGGCTTCAATCAAAACTCCCAAAAGGCCCCTGGGAGCTATAACTCGAACCTCGCAATGCGGAAGCCTAAGAGCGCCTACTAAATTCTATGTCATTGACGCCGAAACTTCTTATCGGGCGTTGTCATTGGGTCGCCGTGGCTTCACAAAGAATCGTGTCATACCTTCTACTCGCACCAATGCCTTAAATATATTGAGAATGGTAAGCAAAAGAGAATTGATGGAGATGTCAAACCATTCGGGGTGCATGAGATTAAATTCAATGACGCCCAATATTTTCTCGCCTAAATCGTGTGTGGCACCGAGTCGCCAATAACAAAAGCAGTCGAAACCCTTCAATAAAGGCCCTAAATTTGATACCTCATCTGGAGAAGAAGAAGAGGTTAAATTTAATATTAAACCCCGAGGTGCTCGAGCCCAAAGACCCTGAAGAAAGTCGGGTGAAGAAGCAACCTTCCGCTTCAAACAGGTGGCTGCGTATAAGGCCCAAATAAAACCGAGCGAAATCAATGCAAGTGATTCTGAAGAGGAGGTCATTTTCAATTTTAAGTCTGCCAACACCCCTCAAATTCAGATCATAGAGGCAACTTCGGGAGAAGATTCCGAAGATTCCAATAATTCGGGCAATACCACCTCGGGGGAAGAATCGGCCATGATCGTCAACCCCGGGGAAGAGGAGTCTGACGAAGAGATCATCTATCACATCCTCAAGAAGCCATATAAAGGGCCCGAAACAGATAATGAAAGTGAGGAGTCATATATGATCAACACGGGACCCGGTAGCGGAAGAGATAACCCGGTTAGGCCAAGGCCTATAAATGAAGAACGCTCATGGCGGGAAAATTTCGAAGGTCGCGTCTGGAATGCGATCGATGAAATAAGGCACCAAGTTGAAAATAATAGAAGAGAGGTGTCTGAACAATGGGAAGTGATGCAGGATATTAAAGTGCAACACAATGAAATCATGATAATGATTGAAAACCTGCAAACCGCGATCTATAACTCCGAGCTACTCAAGGAGGTGACGAGCGAACCCCGTTCCGGACCCCGAAAGACAAGCACCCGATAGCGGCAAACGGGTAATTGTCATAGTAGATGAATCAAAGGGGAAGAAACAAAAGCTAAGCAACCGACCGTCATGCAAACTCTCAAGGTCAAGAAGAGTAAACCATACTCTTTCCTGAAAAATAAAACGAAATTTCGGATATTTGAGCGAGCCTTAAAGAGTGGGTTAACACTTCCGTCCGTAAAAGACCCGCAGACATGGAAAGAGCGGTGAAGGCGAATTCTGCCCCTATCATCGCATACTGGGCCATACAATTGAAGAATGTTGGGTATTCAAAGACCTAATAGAAGAAGGGCACAGAAACGGGACGATCCAACTCCCGAAGAGCTTTCAACAAGACCCAGCTCCGCACAACTCGAATAGCAAAGGCAAAGGGGTGGCTTATACGATCTCGCACACTCCCGTACTTAGTAAACCTAAGGTTGCGAGACGAAGGCCGATCAAAGAAATCTACCGCTCCAACTCAGTCATGAACATTGAGATAGAAGAAGAGATGGCAGCGCTAGAGATTACTGTGGTCCCCGAAAGGCATTTTAAAGACCTTATACCAAGGGAGGTGAACCACGTTCAAACCCTGAAGACCTTTGTTGTGCCGGCAAAGGTAGAGCGCATCAAAGGGAAAACTATCATCCACAAGGCTATAATTTTCTATCAGAGCGATTCAACCCGGTCTCTGAAGAACCTTGATCACAACACTTGGAAGAAGTGGGTGATAGAACAAGAATCGGAGAATGCAACGAGCGGTGACGCTGCATCTCATCCCTTTGGAGAAAGCCTATATAGATTAGCTAAGAAGGCAAAATGTCTGAGAGACATATCCAAGGCCGAGGCCAAGCGCTTCGATGAGCTCTGGAATGGCAGCCAGAATAAGGTTCTGGGCCTGGATGGTAAAATAAAATACACCCGGGGGTTAGGGTATAATCGCGATGACGCAAAGATGTCTTGAGGGGTCTCTCAACGGGTACCGTATGGAAGAGAGCTGCTGCATGACTTCTGTTGAAATGCCAGATAATGAAACAGAAGAAGACAATACCCCGGTCCTGAAAAACGCTTTGAAACAGCTAGAAAAGGAACCTAACACGGTCGATGAGTTAGCTGAAATTAATCTGGGGACGGAAGAAGACCCACGACCAACCTTCATAAGCGCGTCGTTACCGGAAGAGGTGGCTGACAGGTTGAAGACATTCCTTAAAAGCTACATGGACTGCTTCGCTTGGAGTTATAAAGAAATGCCTGGATTAGATCCCAACGTGGCGGTCCATTACTTAAAAATTGATCCAACCTTCAAGCCAATTAAACAAGCGCCGAGGCGGATGAGAATAGAACTCGAAGAAAAGGTCGTGGAGGAGACAAAGAAACTCATCGACGCCGGCTTCATACGGGAAGAAGAGACACCAGAATGGGTGGCTAGCATTGTCCCGGTTAAAAAGAAAAATGGGCAAATCCGCATTTGCGTGGACTTTCGGGACTTAAACAAGGCGTGCCCTAAGGATGATTTCCCGCTCCCAGTAACCGAAATCATAATCGATCATACATCCTCCTATGAAGTCTTCTCCTTCATGGACGGTTATGCGGGCTATAATCAAATTAAAATGGCGCCAGAAGATGAGAGGCACACGGCATTCCGCACGCCGATTGGCATATATTGTTACAAAGTCATGCCGTTTGGGCTGAAAAATGCAGGTGCCACCTACCAACGGGCGATGACGAAAATATTCGACGATCTAATCCACAAGATAGTAGAATGCTATGTGGACGACCTAGTCATCAAGGCCATGTCGTATGAAGAACACCTCCAATATCTTGAGGTCGTTTTCAACCGCCTGAGAGAACATGCGCTCAAGTTAAATCCATTGAAATGCGCATTTATGGTATCATCCGGTAAATTTCTGGGGTTTGTGGTACGCCATAGGGGAATTGAAATAGACCCGGGCAAGATCAAAGCAATAACTGAATTATCCCCGCCAAAGAATTTAAAACAATTGCGATCCTTGCAAGGGCAATTGGCGTACATCAGGCGGTTCATAGCCAACCTATCGGGTAAAATCCAACCCTTCACCCGGCTGACTAAGAAGAATATCCCGTTTAAGTGGGATGGCGAGTGCCAGCGAGCCTTTGAAGAAATCAAGGCCTATCTACTCAACCCTCCAGTTGTTGGCGGCGCCCATACCCGGAAGGAACTCATTCTATATACAACCGCCCTGGATGGATCCTTGGGAGCCCTATTGGCACAAGAAAACCAGGATGGTAATCAAAATGCGCTATATTACTTAAGTCGCATGATGGTAGGGGCAGAACATGGGTATTCACCGATTGAGAAGCATTGTCTAGCCCTAATCTTCGCGGTAAAGAAATTGAGGCACTACATGTTAGCCCATAAAATCATTTTAATATCCAAGGTAGACCCTCTCAAATATCTGATGACTCGGCCAATGCTGACGGGTAGGCTGGCCAAGTGGGCTATCATTCTTACCGAGTTCGACATCACCTATACACCGTAAAAGGCGATCAAGGGGCAGGCGCTGGCGGATTTCCTAGCCGCACATCCGATCCAAGATGACTCCCCATTAAAATGTGACTTTCCCGATGAGGAAACTCTACATGTTGAAGAAGGAAGTCCTATATGGGAGATGTACTTTGATGGTGCCTCGTCGATCAAGCCGATCGCGGGCCCGGTGTCCCAACTGTGCGAGCCGGGCAGACTAGTCTTCGTAACCCCGGAAGGCGGGATAATACGACATTCTCTGGCTTTAACCGAACCATGCACAAATAATGAAGCAGAGTATGAGGCACTCATCGCCGGACTAGAGCTATCACTGGAGCTAGAGATCAAGGCTGTGCGCATCTTTGGGGATTCACGGTGATAATAAATCAAATAATTGGCGAATATAAGGTTTTGAAGCGGAACTAATACAATATCACCGAAGGCCATGGAACTAATGAAGAAAATCCCGTACGTGTCCATTGAAAAGGTCACGAGGGTCGTAAATGGTGAAGCGGATGCGTTGGCCAAACTCGCCAAGGAGTGGGTGAACCAACAGAGCCGGAAATCCACATCATCGTCCGCAATAGAAGGCCATTATCATTGTGTCAGACGACAGACAATGTGAATAATGAAAATATTGGACCAGGAAGGATAGAATGCCAAGAAACAATGATAACTGAAGAAGACGATGATTGGAGACAACCGTTCATCGAATATTTCCGGCATGGTACCCTTCCCAAAGATAAAAGGATGGCCGATCAAATAAGAAAGCGGGTACTACGGTATGCGTATGTGGGCAATACGCTATACCGGAGGTCTTATGATCAGTTGTGGCTAAGATGTGTATCAGGGCCTGAAGCCGAGCAGATTATGAAAGAAGTTCATTCTGGACTATGTGGAGCGCATCAGTCTGGGCCAAAAATGAAGCTAAAGATCAAGCGAATGGGGTATTATTGGCCCACAATGGTGGCTGATTGTGAAGCTCACGCAAGGAAGTGCGCATGTGCCGATACACGGCCCTTTTATACATCAAGCGCCAAACCCGTTGCACCCCACGTAGCATCCCGGCCATTTAATATGTGGGGTACAGACATAGTGGGGCCCATAGACCCTCCTACGTCGAGAGGTCACCGGTTCATCTTGGCGGCAACGGATTACTTTACAAAATGGGCGAAGCCGTTCCACTTAAAGAAGTTAAAGCGTCCGATGTGGTTAAGTTCTTCAAGACGCACATTCTCTACCGATTCGGCACCCACAACGGATAATATCTCGATAACGGGACGGCCTTCAAGAGCTCTAAAGTCTATGCCCTGGCGGAGCAATTCAATATTGATTGGAGATTCTCGTCCATTTATAACCCGAGAGCCAACGGCACAGCCGAAGCCTTTAACAAAACCCTAATCAATATCATGAAAAAGACCGTGGACGCAACCAACGAGGCCGGGATAATCGTCTACGGGAGGCATTATGGGCTTATCGGACCACATACAGAACACCTACGCAAGCTACCCCGTATTCTTTGGCTTTTGGGGTTGAAGCGGTTCTCCCTCTTGAGGTGGAATTACCGTCATTGCGGGTGGCTATGCAAAATGATATGACCATGGATGAATGCCAACAACTTAGATTGGATGAGTTGGATGCCATGGACGAAAAGAGACTGATAGCCCAACAGAATCTCAAAATATATCAAGCAAAAATGACAAGGGCATATGACAAAATGGCGCGAGTCAGGGCATTTCGACAAGGGGAGCTTGTTCTTGTCCTTAAGAGGCCGATCATTGGCCGGCACATCGGCCCAAAATTCTCTCCGAATTGGGAAGGGCCATATGTAATTGAGAAGGTATACGGGGGCGGCGCATACCAACTCATAAACCATGAAGGTGAAAGGCCCATGCCACCGATTAATGGGCGATATCTGAAGAAGTACTACACATAGCCCGGAGCGGGGCCAACCGAGTAGTATCTATTGTAAATAAATAAGGAGGGAATAAGTGTTCGTTTACACACACGTGCACGAAACACAAACCCATGTCTAACCTCCACTTTTGCATAAAAATCCCAAAAACCTTACTTGTGCATTTGTAAATAGAATGCATCCAAAAATCCAAAACCACACAAACACATATAGCCCTATAAAAATAAAAAATATTGAATAAGAGAATTCAACGCCAAAACCACGCGAGAATGTAAGGCGAGAGCTTTGGTGTTTGGGCTCATAATACAAATACCACTGGGTTTGTCCATTTGATACGTAATAAACACAAAAATGGGCGGGGTTTGCGCTTGTCCTCAAACTATCTCATTTGCCCAATGACGAAAGTTGCTCATATTGGTCGCCGCGGCGCAAGCCAAGGGATAGGTCGAGCAAATTGGTGGCTAGTATATAGTCGCTTCCGAGGGCATGTAAATAAATAACCCTCGTACTATTAGTAACATGTATCACTAATAACCAAAAATCTGCCTTCTTCTAATAAAAATGAAAGGATATATATGTAAAACAATAAAAACCTACTTTCCTACTCATAAAAAAAAATGATAATAAAAATAATAAAATCTTTTCAATAAGGGGTTGCCACCTTTGTCCCCGACACCACGAGTGTTATACAAAGCCAGGTTGGGTGCATTCATCCGTAAAAGCACCACACGCCCGAAGAAATGGTGTGTCATAATCCCACGACATATCATGGAGGGGTCAGATCAAGGGTTTGCGCTTGTACCCGACATTTCATGTTAAACAAAGCGGCT
The DNA here is from genome assembly GCA_037127355.1 of Schoenoplectus tabernaemontani. Taxonomy (NCBI): domain Eukaryota; kingdom Viridiplantae; phylum Streptophyta; class Magnoliopsida; order Poales; family Cyperaceae; genus Schoenoplectus; species Schoenoplectus tabernaemontani. The sequence goes on along the minus strand of CM073744.1, from coordinate 11,241,785 downwards.
CGCTTAAAGAAGTGACTTAGGTCATGGAAAGCGGACCTACCCGATGAAAGCCTGTCTCGCAGGGATGCGTGATGGATGTTTGAGGGTAGCTAAAATATAAAAAACTAGGTTGGGTACATTCATCCGCAAAAGTACCACACGCCCAAGGAGGTGATCTGTTTCTAATCCCAAAATAGATCATGGAGGGGTCAGACTAAGGGTTTATGCTTTTGCCCGACATTCAGTGTCAAATAAAGTAATTCGCTTAAAGAAGTGACTCAGGTCATGGAGAGCGGACCTACCCGATGAAAGCCTGTCTCGCAGGGATGCGTGATGGATGTTTGAGGGTAGTACCCCCACAAAATAAATTGAGTGGAGATGAGTGAAGGTGAGTTTCCACTTCTGCACGCAACGGTGCACAAATGAGGGGAGAGTGGGTGAGCTTCCACAACTAAATGTCAACTAAATATACAAGGAGCATCCACAAAATGGTGTTATCAGTTGCATCCATAATCCAATTGATACTGGTAAGTTTATCCATCGCAATAAAGGGATAAACGGGTTTATTCTCAGTACTACCTAGAGGTCAATACGGACAGTTCGGTATCCGTAAAATACCACGGTTACTTGAGTTTTGTATTGCCATAAATAAAGAGAAACATGTATAGAATGAATGTAATAGGATGTTGTAAGATTTTTCTTTATTATGTTTAGACGCTGCGAAAGAATGAAGCAGTTGTAATAGGGCGCTTTTGCAAATAAGATTGGAGGTGCATAGCATGAAATCAATAAAATATTTCCTCGCGCTGCAGAGGAAGCGATGAAAGAATAATAATAGAGGCAAGCATCATCCACAACAAGAGATCCAAATGATAAGTGTCAAAGCATCCTATATCAAGTATGGTAAAAGAAAAGGAGAAAAAAAAAAAATGAAAAGTGCAGTCTATAGGCCCAAAAAGCGGGACTCCAACTCTAATAGTACAGTACTAATAGTCTCTAAATGAGTATGGAGGGAGTGCCTATCCTCCTCCGAAGCTGCCTCGAAGTCCAAGAACTGAGCGAAGGCACTATCCCGGGCGCTTGAATGAATGCGCAACTCGGGAGACGTCCCCGCCAAATGTCGAGAGAAGCCCTCTGCGATAATCGTGGTCCTCTAGCTCCCGCACGAGCGGTCGAGCGGCCCACCACCGACTCCCATGGAGCGGAGAGTGGCACAAGAAGAGAGCCGCTGAAGATAGCGGAGTCGAGCAGCCTCCAAATGCCTGCGTAGCTCATGAATCTCTAACTCGTGCTGATATACAAGAGAGCTCGCATCCTGGTAAGCCCTGAGCAGCTCCTCACACCTCCTGGAAATGAAAGTGCTCTCGAGACGAGGTGCAATGAGTAGAGCTGGCGCGATGGTATCCCGCATCAGCCTATACCAATCGAAAGAGAAGCCGCCGGGCAGAGAGTCCAGGATCTCGAAATCTAGCGGATAGCCTCCGAAGAAGGTATCCCGGAGTGCATCCGCCAACGCGGCCAAGGCGAGCTGCACATCCCTCGATGAAACATCTCAAGTAAAATAAATGGGTTAGACAAATTGTTATAACCAAAGAAGAAATAGAAGGAAGAGAAGATCTAACCTATCGCCTCGTCGCCGAGACAAAGCGGGATGAGTCGAGGATAGGGATGTCGGTCGCCTCGGGAGGACCCATAGGTGTACCGGACCGGCTACAAAATAAAATGAAGAAGCATAAGTACATGAAAAGTAAAAATACGGGCAAATGACGGAAGGAAATGTAAGGTGCGGGAGAAGCATGAGGCTCGGTGAGACCCTCGCTAGCGGAACCCCCGTCTCTGGGGTCATGGAATAGGCTGCTCCACCGATCAACTCTCATCCAACTCCGAGTCATAATCGACGCAACCCGCTCGGTCGAGACTCGCTATCTGTGGCCATGAGAGGTGCCGTCGGGAGATGAAGAAGCATGAGATGGCCTCCTCGATCAATAATGGCTCGTCGCTCTGCGGCTCGACGACCCAATGGACTCCCTGCTCTAAAGAAGCCTCCTCTCGGTCGTGCAAGAGTGAGCACGGCCCCGAACCACATCAAAGGAGTCGCCATCCCCGGTAGGCACCAATAAGATCGACGGTGAGCGGGACCGTCGTAAAAGAAAGACTCGAGCGATGAGGAGACGCCATGTCATCGGCCTCGAGGGTCAGTAAAATCTACATGTAAGAATGAAAATACTAGTGCATGCGGCAACTAAGTATTAAATGAAGCACACGAACCTGCGGCAAGGTCGGTGCAAAACCCTGGAATAGTAGTGCTCGCGGCAGCGCCAGATAAATCTACTATGATGTCATCTCGGACGGCCTCCACAGGAGATGTCCCACGAGCTGAAAAATAAACCCTAATCAGAGATGTAAATGAAGTGCGCCTGAATAAGGATAGGCGAGTTAGTAAAGAAAATCACCCGGAGTGGGAGAAGGAAAAGAAGGCGGGGAAGACGGCTGAGAGGCGCCGTCTCGATCCCTCCCCATGGTAGCTGGAGCCGGTGGCTCGACATGTGGCTGAGAATGAACGCCAACTACTCGTGGGCGAGGGACCGAGAACCCGGGCTCCGCGTGATCATACTCGTAAGCCAACTCTGAATCAAAAGAGAATTGGTCGAAATGAGATAGGGCTTATCAAAAGAAAATAACCTAAAGGGATAATGAAGTGTACCGTAAGAATGGTCCTAACAGGAACACGAGAAAATCGGCTGTCTAAACCCTGAAAGTCGACAGGCTCTGCGGCAAGGGCCGGGAAAGGGCTGCGATCACGCGAAACGGTGCCATCTAATAGAGGCTGGCCATCTCGCGGACATGTACTCCGGACGACCACCGGAGGAGTATACGACTGGTAAGAGCGAATGGTCTCATAATACCACTGCTGATAACGCCTCGTGAAGGTGGAAGTCCTAGAGGTGGATACCATCGATAGCGAGTGCCGTGCCCGGTCGGAAGAGGTGAGTGTAGCACCATCCGATACCCTCCAAATCGCCGCCGCGATGATGTAGGGCGGAGAAGAGGCGCTGGAATATCCCGATCCAAGCCAAACTCGACGATGTGCGCATCGATGTGGCGAATAAGGCTCGATGAACATATGATCGCCCAATCGAGAGGGAAGAAAGCCCGACGAATACGATCGGTACTCCAAATCGATAGGTCCGGCTCGAATGCTAGAAGAGTCGAAGAGGGGGACCCCGCTGTCAATCACCATCCCGTCGTCGCCCTAGGCGCCCCCACGGGCCACCGATCTGTCTCGAGAGAAGCGCGAGATGGTCTCGACTCTGAAGAATCTATACCGAAGCGACCTCGGAGTCAATGAAGGCGGCCGCACCCCGGCTAAGTCACTCAATAAGGATAGACGATCTCGTAGCGTGGCCGCCATGCGGGATCATATGAGCGGGACCAATGTAAATGGAGCCATCCGCTAATCGGATGCCACGGGATCGGCTCACCGGCACTTTGTGAAGGACTACGAGATGAAGTCGGACCGCGAAGGCATCTCGTAAATGTTGGCCGATACGGGCACGGCCAAAGAAATCCTGTCGCCACGCGCGATCGGGCTCGCCATAATGAACACCGAAGGCGAATGGTGTATGCGGGGAGCTAGGCAATAAGAAATAACAGATCCACCAAGAAATGAAGGCGGTCAAATAAGTCTCCCGATCCACGTCGTGTGAACACGGGGTATCCTGAGAAGGGATAGGGCGTCATGATGAATCTCGAGCCGACACATGTACCAAATGGATCTCGGTGGAAGCCAAACCCGTAGGCGAGTATGGACCCGATCGGTGAAATAGGCGATCCAATGTTCGAATGGAACTCGGGATGCCCCCTCCGTAAATGATGATAAATCTCATAAATCCTATGCAAAGAAGGCGGGAATCGAGTGAAGTCTCCCAAGTCAGCGGGTGAGATCATGAACTCGTCATAGAAATGGCCAAAGATCGGCGGCCGGTCAACCGTCTTTGTATCTCTAGGAGGGTCGGAGTCGGCTCCGATCGTCAATGAACAAAGTGTTAGTGGAATAGTTCCACCTCTCACAAAAGGCCGTAGCCGGGGGTGTGTCGATATGATAATGAAACATCGACAAGAAAACCGAGTCATATATCCCGGCTCGCTTTGAGCGAGTCCTCTCCCGCATGAGCACATACCGGGTCCACTCTAGGCGATATCCATGGCACTCCAAGGGAGTGATGAAGGGAGCGATGGTCCATTTGTGAGCCTCCCCGTCGATAATCTCCTTGCCAGGAGATGTGTCAAAGGCCGTAGAGGGCAACGCCTGAGGGCGAAGGGGCATGATGTCATGAGGCGATCATCCCCGAAGAATAAACCGCCGCCTCGCGGGTAGACAGAGTCGCTCGGATGGGCGAGACGAGAGGAGTCCAATCGCTAGGATCCTCATAAAAAGAATGATAATGACTCGAGGGCGACGCGAATGGCGTCATGAGATAGAACTACAATACCCGAAGAAGAGAAGACGTCATGAGAAATGAAGTGATGAATAATAAGGAATAATGCACCAAGACAAGCCTTTCGAGCGTTCAAGACTCGTCTTGGTGGGTGGCTCTTTGTTTACCCTTGAAAAATTTCAAGGATGAGTAAATGAATAAATGAAAATAAATTGATGATTAATGACAAATTATAAGAAGAGGGAAGGAGAGAAAGCAATGAAAAGATGGCCCACTTTGATCGAAGAGGTCGTTTGCTTAACCCGGAATGAATTCATTAGTCCCACAATGGAATGCTGGGCATGAAGTGAAGAGTATAAATACCCCACCACCTCCTACTCATTCGAGGTGGCTGACCCTCGGGAGATTTAGGAGAGAGAAAATCTCCTGATGGGTCAGCCATTTGATTACATTTTCTCGACAAGTGGGACCCACTGCGCAGTCCCTTGTAGATGAATCTAACAACATAGCCTATCGATGAGTCACCCATGTGACCATTTTTCAACGACAGGTGGACCCCACCTCGGTGACTGCTATAGGGACCGAGTTGAACCACTAAAATCTGCCTTTGGGCTAACCCTAGAAAGGAGTCAAGCGAGATAATCCCTATGCTACATGAAATGATGTCAATGCCAAGCTAGCATTTTGATGCAACTAGTCATGAGAAATTTCAAATGTGATTTTGCTTTCAAGGTGACTGGTGCCAAAGTGCGAGCAACCACCTAACCATGCTTTGATTTGTGTCAATTGCGATAAGTAGTCGGTTCTTTGACCAAGTCACCCTCATGTTAAGGGATTGAAAGTCAATTTCATAAGACGATCAGTGCCAAAGTAAGGGAGCAACCACTGATCAAGTCTAGATTTGTATTAATTGCGATAAGTAGTCGGCATTTGATCAAATCAAGCCCTAATGAATATCAATATAAGTCTAATTGGTATTTAGTTAGGGTGGTTTCTGCGAGGAAGATAATTGGCGAGAGACATTGAGCTACAATTAAGATCGGGGATTAATTCATAAGGAATAATAGGGTTTTATGGATAAAAGAATTTTTAATCCGGAGAAGCAAGGGCAAAAATGGAATTAAAAATTACAGGGATGATCATCATGATTTTAGGGATTTTTGGTGAAATTTTCATGATTTTTGGATAAGTGGAGCTATTAAAATAAATTCGGGGAAAATAAAGGCGAGAATAAATGAATTAATCAAGGGTGAGATTTGATCGGAGAGCGATTACTGGGTGCAAGTTGGGGATAACGAGCTACGGGTACAAGCTGGGTGCAGGAAACACGAAGGAATAAAATAAGAGAAGAGAGGGGGTGTGCCACGTGTCGCATCTCACCGGCCACCTCATGCCATGTGTCGGCACCTATTGGTCCACCTCGGCCATGTGGGCCCCACCACAGTATGAGTCACCGACGAGGTGGGCCCCACCTCAGTGCCACGTGGCAGACAGCCACTGGGCCACCTCACCACCCTGGTGCCACATGGAACCACACCAGTGGTCCACTACACTCTCTCTGTGCCACACGGCACAACCAGAGGAGGCCACCTCACCCTTCACATGCCACATGGCAGCCTTGTAACAATACACCTCACTCCCCACGTGTGCCACATGGCAAAGCATAGTAATGACACACCTCAAAGACTACACCACACCTATTAACACATGGCTACATGCTATTGGTCCAACTAGGCAGCATAGGCCCCACAGGTGACAAATGGCATTACATTACAGAGCCACCTCAGCATGGATTAAATACTATGGCAGATGATTAATGGGGTAATTAGACAAATGGACCTATCAGATTGCACTAAGTCGGATCCATTATACTTAAGCGGTACATTAATAAAGTCGCAATTTAATCCTATGGGCCTAGACTCAGCTACTTACAGATGGAGCCCATATGTCAGGTCCATGAGAGTATAGCACACATTAGCAAGTATGCACCATGTCTATACGCATTCACAGTCAGAAATTTAAATCGAGCAAAGAACAAAGTGTGTACCTGGTCCATGCGTCTCCTCTCTCTGACCGCCCCTTGCTTGATGCATCGGTTCACACACGCCAGGCGCATCCGACCCTCCTTCATCCCAGCTTCGTCTCCCTCTCTTCCTCTTTCTTCCGCCCGAGATCAATGGAGGCGCCATTGTTGGAAGCGAGTGCTACACAGTCTTTTGCTTCAATTCCTTTTCACAGGAGCCTCTAATCACTCACACGATATTATTCAAGCAATTAGTTGAGAGAATTAGCAGAAGAAGAGAGAGAAATCGACAGAAGCAATTGATCGGCTTGAAAATGGAAATTACCTTTACAAATGCTTGTGAGTTCAATTGATCATGCAAGCTCACTTCTTTTACATACACGACGCTAAGGCAAGAGTCAGGGTGATTGTTTGAAGCCTCTAGGTCGATGTTCCACCGATTCACAAACCGGCCATGGGCATGGGTGCTTGAACTTGGTGGAATGATGCTCAATTGGCTAGGCAGGGATGCTAGATCGACTCAGGGGGTAAGGAGAGATTGAACAAGTTTGTCAATTGGAAGAATAGATGAAAGAAAGGTGATGGTTGAATGAATAGGCCGAGTATGGAGCTTGGGTGAAGAAAGGAGCTTTCGATTGATCAATTGAGATTAGAAAGCATTTGGAGAATATATAGGGAGTGTTTTAAAGTTTGTTCAAACGAGTAGAATGTTCTAGAAAGGTCCGAGAAATATAAGGAAGCCGATTGATGCAAAAGAGTGGCAAAAGAGTAATAAAATGAAGAACTTAACTAACTCGAAACGGCCATATTGACTCAAGGCAGTGAATTGATCCAGAGAAACACAAAGAGATCCTGACCATTGGGTGAGATGCAATGAAAGGTGGAGATCAATTGCAAGGGTGCAATCCGGCTATTAATCAATCCACCAATCACAATTGAGCTCCTAATCTATATAAACCTCAATTACGGCAATAGAGTAGAAGATAGCAATAGAGAAAGGTGCATTAGGAATCAACAGAGAAGAGAGTGAAAAGAGAGGGGATTCTAAGGCAAGAAAGGAAGAGAGAAGAGAGTGATTGTTTGCAACCCGAATTCATTCAGTCAAAACAAGTTTGAATCTTGATTAGTCCTTCACTCAGCTCAAGAAGCATCAAGAGATAGGTAATTGTTGTCAATTGTGTGATTAATAGAAAGATTAATACAAATAATAGACAATTTGCTTGAATTCTTTGAATTTCTTTGCCATTTATCGATTTTGTTGCTTTCTTTTGCTTTCTTCTTTGCTTTTAGTATCTTTGTTACCTCGATATCAATTATAATAAGAGTGAATGAGATAGAAGTCGGTTGAAGGGTTTTTGTAACTCTCCCGAATCAATTGTCAAGAAATGAATTGATTATTTTTGCAATCGTGACTAGTTGAAGGGTTTGTGTAACCCTCCTAATCGATTGCGAGTTTGAACACTCAAATAGGCGATGATTGATTGAAATTCATAGCAAGATTGATGAATTAATCGGATTATATACCCATCGCCTCCTGTTCTTGGATACAAGAACATGAAATTGGCTTTGAATCGTGCTAAGGTCATGAAATGAGGTAAATGAAGTTTAGTAGTATAAAGTATATAATGCATAAGAGTCATTTTGTGAACAAAGGTTGAGTGTTCAAAATCGCGATCAATTCCATAATCGTACCAGATCAGTATTGATTATCCTTGAATTCCCATGGTAAATCCAGCAATTGCTTAAAGATGATTGGTAAACATATTGATTACATCAAGGCGATGAAGAATATTGCAAGAATTGCAAGAGTTAACGTTCAATTTGATCGATAAACCCACTTAATTCAATTCGGTCGGATTTCATAACTGTACCAAATCGGTACATGTCATTCCCTATCACCATCGCATAGATCTTCGATCGGTAACACCATTGCACTCCACTCATCGAGACGACGCCGAGGTTGCTTACCGATCATTAATCGAATTCTCGATCACCTAAACTACCACCTAGCACGAATCCTGATGATGGGATAAGTCAGAAGCTTAGCAGGATCATCTCGCACGATTCTTGAAGCGTTCATCGATCTTGAAGAATATCTAATGAACGAGATCTGGCAAGAGTTCGGAAAATTAAACAAGAAAAGATCTGGGCCTCATATATATTAAACACGTATCTCAACTAGATCCAACGGCCCAAGTATAAATGAAACATTTGAATAAACTAGGCGCCAATCTTGGAGCAGATCTGGCGGCCCAGATTAGGCCCAGTAATTAAATAATAACAGAATAGTAATGATATAGAATAAATATATCATTTGGAAATGTTCCCGAACTCCAAATTGACTCAAATTTATTTCTAAAATTTTCTTATTTTTCATACTATTTTTCTATACAATAATATTCCAATTTTAAAAATATAATCATGATAAAACAATTTAAAAGCAAAATACATTACATATATTGGTATATTTGACCTAGATTTGACTTGCCATTTTAAATACTATAAAAATTCCAAAAATACAAATAAAAATCATAAATAATAACTAGATATATTTTAGTGATTTTTCAAGTGATATTCCATGAAATAATAATGATGATAGTAATATACTATAATAAATAGTGAGATTAGCTATATTCTTTGATAAAAAAAAATAATAATAATAGATATTATATTGATATTTTCTGTAAAAAGAATAATAAAAATAAATAGCACAAAATATATAAAATATACTACTATGGTAATAAATAGTAAAATACATTTTCTTTTATAATAAAGAATGATAATATAGCTTTATAATATGAATTGTATTTCTTTTGTTATTTCTATACAAATATACAATAAAAATACTTTTTGATGAATAAAATGCAATAAAAATAATAGTTATAATAAAAACATAATGAATTTCATCTCTTATGGCTATTTTCAACTAATAATAAAAATCTTATACTTTTCTATAAATAATAAATAGAAATAATAAAAATAGATATAATGAATAGTGTAATAAATAGAATGGAATATTAATAATGATTTCTTTTTAGCTATTATGGATTTTAAAAAAATAAAAAAAATAAAGAAATAATAATAATAAAAATAATATAGCTAACCCTCTTTTGATTTTGTAAATAATTTCTACATAATGAATAGTGTTTCAACATAATGGAATATAATAATAAAATTCTATTACTTTGGCTATTATAAACATTTTAAAAATACAAATAAAAATCATAGCCATTTTATTTTCTATTATTTTTGTAAGTGATTTTCTACAGAATAAATAGAGTTTAGAAATAATAGAAATAAAATTTTACTACTTTAGCTATTATAAAAATCCCAAAAATATAAATGAAACCCTAATTAATAGCTACCCCTTTTTTCTATTATTTTTGTAAATAATTTTCTACATAGATAAATAGAGTTTAAAAATAAAAATAATAATAATAATAATAATAATAATAATAATAATAATAATAATAATAATACTAATAATAATAAATAAATGCATCTTTATAATAAAAATAATAATGGAAGATATTATATAATAGACTTTGTGCACTTTAGAAATGAATAAATATGCTCACATAAGAAGTGTAGAGCCACATAAGAACATTTGCACAAATGATATAACATTTAGAATGATTAGTCAAGACGAGAACACCTTGACGGAGGATAAATAAGGTTGCAATGACAATACGAAAAGATGCGTTGAGACAGGAACATCTTGACGTGAGATGATTAAGGCTTTAATAGCAATACGAGAAGATACGTTGAGACAAGAACATCTTGACACTTGATGAAAAATCATAAGATACGTCGAGACAGAACATCTTGACGTGAGATGAATAAGGCTTTGATAGCAACATGAAGGAACATGTCGAGACAAGAACATCTTGACACTTGATGAAGAATAACCGAGCTACAATACTAACATGAAGATATATGTCGACTACGAAGAAGAAGAACATTATGATGTCCTAGATAGGTGACATCTTAATGACTCGCTGCCATGAGCAAGTAACTCATGATTGAATACGCTCACACAAGGGGTGTAGGGCAACATAGTAATTTTGCACAAGTAATGCAACACGTAGAATGATTAGTTGAGACAAGAACATCTCGACGCTCGTGAAGAATGACCAAAGCTACGACATCGGCATGAAGAGATATGTCGACTTTGAAGAAGAAGAACATTAAGATGTCCGAGCGAAGCGACATCTTAATGACTCGGCGTCATGAACAAGTAATTCATGACCATTTGAGTAGCAAGGCGAACTCGTCCGTCGATGAGTTTGTCTCTGGCTCATTCCCGAGAGCTTGTGAGATTGAATCGGTGCGTAGGTAGATTCATCCACAAAGCAGTGAATGTGAACCGTTACGTAGGTAGGTTCCTTCACTTACACATGCCTCGATGTTGAGCGGCCCGGTGCTTCGGGTTTGACATTGTGTGCAATGTGTTTCCTAGGTTTATGAATCGGCTTAGTGCTTCGAATTCATGATCTAGAAGATCGGTGAGAAGAAATACGTGGGCCATATCCACCCTTCTCTGATTCACCAACCTCAAGATCAATAGGCTCGGCGCTTCGAGTTGTATTTTGTGTGATTGGTTGTTGACTAGTTAAGATTGAGCCGTCTGTTTGTAGGTTTATCTTCTAGATCAACGGAGGTCGAGTCGTTACGTATGTAGACTCACCTCAAGCCCCATGAAGAGATTAACACAGTGCATGTAGGTAAGGTTACATCTCGAGGTGGCATGGTGAACCGTCTGTTTGTAGGTTCGTCTTCCATAGGACAAAGCCGTCTGTTTGTAGGTTTGTCTTCCATAGATTGAGCCGTCTGTTTGTAGGTTCATCTTAGTAGACCCCTTTTCATGAAATTAGACGACCACTTGACCATCTTTTAACTATACTATTTGCTTCTCTCTTTCAAAGATCCGGAGGTGCCTCGAGGTTCGTAGCCCGGGGTAATTAACGGTGGGGGCTTGCGCCCGCCGAATCTACAAGAACTCACGATCACTAAAAACCCCGAATGTGCATCCAAATAATCTCTAAACGGCGAGAATCGGCGACACCCGCTCCCCGAACGGATGCACGCTCGGGAGGGATCTCCGTGTCCTTCTTCGCAACCCATCGCCGGCGGCGGTGCGGAGCGCGCGAAAAAAGGGTCGCACGAGGGCGTCGGGTCCAGTTTTCATGTTTCGCGCTCCTGAACTCATTTTCGGCAGTACCGTGGGCGTCGGGTCACTTTTTAATGTTTTGCGCTTCCGGACTCGATTTCGGCGGTACCGAGGGCGTCAGGTCCCGTTTTCATGTTCTCCCTCCCGAACACATTTTCGGCGGTACCATGGGCGTCGGGTCCTTTTTTCATGTTTAGCGCTCCCGGACTCATTTTCGGCGGTACCGAGAGCGTCGGGTCCCGTTTTCATGTTTGGCGCACCCGGGCTCATTTTCAGCGGTTCCGAGGGCGTCGGGTCCAATTTTTATGATTCATGCTCCCGAACACATTTTTGACGGTATTGTGGGCGTCGGGTCCCTTTTACATGTTTCACGCTCCCGAATACATTTTCGGCGGTAACGAGGGCGTCAGGTCCCGTTTTCATGTTTTGCGCTCTCGGACTCATTTATGGCGGTTCCGAGGGCTTCAGATCCCTTTTTTATGTTTTGCGCTCCCGGGCTCATTTTCGGCTGTCCGGGCATCTGTTCCGAGGGCATCGGGCCCACGGTACCGGGCATCGGGCTCATTTTCGACGGTTTCAGGGCGTCGAGTCTGGTTTTCATGTTTTCTGCTCCTGAACTCGCTTTCAGCGGAACCGTGGGCGTCGGGTCCAGTTTTCATGTTTTGCGCTCCTGGACTCATTTTCTGCGGTACCGAGGCGTCGGGTCCTATATTCATGTTTGGCGAACCCGGACTTATTTTCGGCGGTTCCAGGGGCGTCGGGTCTAATTTTTATGTTTTGTGCTCCCGAACTCGTTTTCGGCGGAACCGTGGGCGTCGGGTCCCGTTATCATGTTTTGCGCTCCCGGACACATTTTCGGCAGTACCGAGTTCGTCGGGTCCCGTTTTCATGTTTTGCGCTGCCGGACTCGTATTCGGCGGATCCGAGGGCGTCAGGTCTAATTTTCATGTTTTTGCGCTCCCGATTTCGTTTTCGACGGTACCGTGTTCGTCAGGTCCCTTTTTCATGTTTTGCGCTCCCGAACTCATTTTCACCGTTATCGAGGGCGTCCGGTCCCGTTTTCATGTTTTTTTGCTCCCGGACTTGTTTTTCAGTGAAATCGAGGACGTCGGGTCCAGCTTTCGTGTTTTCCGCTCGCGGACTCATTTTCAGCGGTACCGAGGCGTCGGTCCTGTTTTCATGTTTTGCGCTACTGGACTCGTTTTCGGCGGTAGAGGGGGTGTTGAGTGCAGTTTTCATGTTTTGCCCTCCCGGACTCATATTTGGCGGTTCCGAGGGCGTTTGGTCCAGTTTTCATGTTTTGCGCTCCCGAACTAGTTTTCAGCGGTACCGTGTGCGTCGGGTTCCTTTTTCATATTTTGCGCTCCCGGACTCATTTTCATCGGTATCGAGGGCCTCGAGTCTCGTATTCATGTTTTTTGCTCCAGGACTAGTTTTCAGCGGAATCGAGGACGTCAGTCCAACTTTCATGTTTTCCGCTCCCGGACTCATTTTCAACGGTACCGAGGCGTCGGGTGCAGTTTTCATGTTTTACGCTCCCAAACTCATTTTCGGCGGTACCGTGGGCGTTAGGTCCCTTTTTCATGTTTTGCGCTCCCAGACTCGTTTCGGCGGTACCGAGGGCGTCGGGTTCAGTTTTCATGTTTTGCACTCCCGGACTCGTATTCGGCGGTTCCGAGGGCGTCGTCGAGAGCGGCGGGTCCCGTTTTCATGTTTGGCGCACCCAGACTCATTTTCGGCGGTTCCGAGGGCGTCGGGTCCAGTTGTTATGTTTCGCGCTCCCGAACACATTTTCGACGGTATCATGGGCGTTTTTTCATGTTTCGCGCTTACGAACACATTTTCGGCGGTACTGATGGCGTCGGGTCCCGTTTTCATGTTTTGCTCTCCCGGACTCGTTTTCAGTGGTACCTAGGGCGTCGGGTCCTGTTTTCATGTTCTGCGCTCCTGGACTCATTTTCAGAGGTTACGAGTGCGTCGGGTGTAGTTTTCATTTTTTGCGCTCCCGAACTCACTTTCGGCGGTACCATGGGCGTCAGGTCCCTTTTTCATGTTTTGCGCTCTCGAACTCGTTTTCGGCGTTTCCGAGTGTGTCGACTCTCGTTTTCATGTTCGGCCCTCCCGGACTCATTTTTAGTGGTACCTAGGGCGTCAGGTCCCGTTTTCATATTTTACGCTCCCGAACTCATTTTCGGCGGTTCTGAGGGCGTCGAGTGCAGTTGATTATGTAGCTTAACAAATTAAGCCCTAGTATTAATACAATCGGTCGCAAGCGCACGGCCTAATCGTATAGTACTTTGGGTTATCTATCCACATGGAGGAGCTAAGAAGTCCTGGTTAATTATCCTTTGGTAATCTAGACCGATCAAAACTGAGTTGGTTCAATCTTAAAACTAAAATAAATAATAAAAATGATGTTTGTATCCTAGAAATGCAACCTAAAAAGAGGAGAGATGCGACTGTGTCCGGGAATGCACCACGAATCCACTAATGCGGTCAAATCCTAGGAATTTGGATTGAGTCACTTGAATGCGATGCAATACCGTATCGGAAGAAATGCAGCCGCACTAATAACTCGGGGTAAAGCTGATTTTTCTTATGAATATGAAGTAACTAGGTATATGGGTTCACCATCATATTTTAGTTATACATGCTTGGTTATTTATATCATATTTGTTGGTTTATATAGTTGAGGGATATATCCTATGATTGATAATTAACTATATGTCTATAGCTAATTATACCGTACCTAGTCCAAATATGATAGGATACACATGCGACCCTTTTTCGCGCGCTCACTTGCACGCCATGGGCGATGGGTTGCGGAAGAAGGACACGGAGATACGGCACGCCGGTGGGACTATCAAAATAAACTCGGGGAATATAAGATTTGGATGCATATCTAGGAGGGATCTCCGTGTCCTTCTTCCGCAACCCATCGCCCGGCGGCGGCGGAGCGCGCGAAAAGGGTCGCACAGGATCGCACACGCCGGTGGGACTATCAAAATAAACTCGGGGAATATAAGATTTGGATGCATATCTAGGAGGGATCTCCGTGTCCTTCTTCCGCAACCCATCGCCCGGCGCGGTGCGGAGCGCGCGAAAAGGGTCGCACGGGATCTCGCACGCCCGGTGGGACCTAGATTCTCCTCTTATCTCTGAAAGAAAGAGGCAAATAGAATAGTTAAGAGATACAAGTGGTCTTCTATGTGCTAAAAATGACTAATAATTTTCAAGTGTTTTTGTTTTTGCAGGAAATGACATATTTCGGGAACTTCAACCTTGCTCCTTACACCGTCACACCTGCACAGAGCCAAGAGGGCAAGCTTTTTATGTTCTTCGGGACCATCCCGCAAAACTCACATGTCTATGGCCCAGCTCCGGTGGCGCCTTCACTCCGCGGCAACCGTCCGGATCTCCATCCCGGACGAGGAGGAGGACTCGATCACCACGACTCCCAAGGGCATCTCCAATAACGTCATGGCCTCTCCTACTACCTCCCCAAAGAGAGAAGGCGACCGTCCCGAGAGGACATTGCCCCAACGGCGCGCCGCCCAAACTACCCGCAACTCTCGGCGTCCGGGAAGAGGGCCCTGGATGCATACCGAGATCGGTGGTGGCTAGGCCGGCCATCCCGATCTCCAATAAATTCACGGCCCTCCGAATAGTGGCCAAGAACTCGGCCACAGGCCAGCTCCGCCAGGCATGGGAGGTGCCTAAGCCCACACCTCGCCTAACTCAAAGGCCTCAGCGCCGCCAGGACAAGTCTCAAGCCCCTGCAGGTGTGGGTCGAGACAATACGTTAGGTCGAGACAATACGTCTCCCGCTCCGGTCAATCTCAAGACATGAGAAACGCTAGGTCGAGACAATACGTCTCCCGCTCCGGTCAATCTCAAGACATGGCTCGGCCGCAAGCCATTGTCTCAACTCCGCACCCGAAGAGGTTTACATCAAAGGCAACACCTAGCACCCAGCAGGTGTGGGTCCCGAAGGGTTCCCAGCCAACAAAACCCCAGTCTCAAGCCCAGCCCAGCAAGGCGGCAGGTCTAGCGCTCCGCCCGAGAGTGTATTCAACCGCCTAGGTCAAAAGAGTGTATTCAGCCGATTAGGCTCGAGAATACCACTCAACAGTCTGAAAATAACCGCACCTGAACAAACGAAGAAGAAGAGAAGAACCGCTCGCTATGAAGAGCACTTCTCGGTCAACACCATCGGTATAAGCTACGATGCGATCCGGACAACGATCTTTGAGGTGAATATGACCCAGGATGACCGGTCCCCGCCTAATCAAGCTCACGTCACCAATACCAACAAAAATAATGGTAGAAAAGGGAGACCTCCCAAGAGAGTCAACCCCGAGGGCATGTAATAGCGAGGAAGGGGAAGACCACAACGAAAACCACGACTTCTTGAATGAAGATGACGTTGAAACACGTCCGAAGTGCCTATCGATGAAATTGAAATACTAAAAGGCCACATCGAGGCACGGGACGAAGAATTGATTAGGCAACGGGAGCTAATCGCTACCATGCTGAAACAAAATGAAGAATTGATTAAGGCGGTCAAGTCATTGCAAGAATCACAAGACGCCAATTTTAAAGCTGGTAGCTCCCGTCAAGAAGGGGTCCACAGTACCAAAAGCAATCATAAGGGAAAACAACCTGTCAATTCTAAACCCCATCCACATAGAACAATAGAGGTGGAGGCCGAACCAACGGGAATATCCCGGAAAGAGATTCAGGCCATGATTGCCCAGCAAATGCAAATAGCTGGAGGTGGATACGCTATCCCTCCCGTTAAAAGCTGTGGACATCCATACCCTGCCATATACGACTTAGAAGAATATCCTAAAGGGTATGTGATCCCCCGCTTCAGGACCTTCTCCGGGGAAGGCAATAAAGATCTAAACCCCGAACAACACCTGGCCCATTTTGTAGCCTCGTGCGGCAACACGGGCGGCAATGACGCGCTGTTGTTGAGACAATTCCCTCAAAGCCTAGTGGGAACCGCCTTTCAATGGTACTATTCATTAGAAAACAACAGCATCAGGACCTGGGATGAGATGGCGGACTCGTTCAGGGCACGGTTTGTCATGGTGTCTGACAAAATAAACATAGCCGATCTGGCAAGCACTAAACCCAAGAAAGGGGAGTCAATGACAGATTTTATTAATAGATGGCGGAACCTCAGCATCAAATGCGACCGCACATTAACCGAAGATGAGGCCGTCAACCTAATCATGAAAAACATTGACGGGTGGATGGGCATGCTTCTTGGTGTGACAAAGGTCAACACATTCAAAGACTTGCTCAGGTCGGTATCCAATATGGAAAGAATGTCACCGCACACCGTGCCGAACTTCATGAACAACAGGCCGCAACGAGGTGCCCGAGCCGAGACTAAGGTGGCATTCACCTCGTTAAAGGATAAGATGGTCGCTAACGCAGATACTCAAAGCGGCAACAGTGGCACAAATGGCAACAATTACAATAAAGGACCCAGGCCCAACCCAGGAGGGAGTTCACGGAGTTTTGAGTCCCTTAAACAAAATAAATCTAAACCGTACTCCTTCAGAAGAGATAAAGTTGCCCAAATCTTCAGAGGGGCACTGAAGAATGGTCTAACCCTACCGGCCAGTAAACGCCCAGAAGATGCCGATAAATCGGACGAACCTAACTTCTGCCCTTATCATCGCATATTGGGTCACACAATTGAAGAATGCTGGGTATTCAAGGACCTTATAGAAGAAGGGCACAGAAACGGGACAATCCAACTCCCGAAGAGCTTTCAACAAGACCCAAATCAAGATAACTCGAATAACAAAGGTAAAGGGGTTGCTACACGATCTCGCACACTCCCGTACCTAGCAAACCTAAGGTTGCGAGACGTAAGCCGATCAAAGAAATCTATCGCTCCAACTCAGTCATGAATATTGAAATAGAAGAGGAGATGGCAGCGCTAGAGATCACTACGGTTCCCGAAAGGCATTTTAAAGACCTCATGCCAAGGGAAGTGAACCACATCCAACCCTAAAGACCTTTGTTGTGCGGCAAAAGGGTAGAGCGCATCAAAGGGAAAACTATCATCCACAAGGCTATAATTTTCTATCAGAGCGATTCAACCCAGTCTCTGAAGAACCCTAATCACAACGCTTGGAAGAAGTGGGTGATAGAACAAGAATCGGAGAATGCAACGAGCGGTGACGCTGCATCTCATCCCTTTGGAAAGGAGCTGTATAAACTGGCAAAAAGGGCAAAATGTCTGAGAGACATATCCAAGGCCGAGGCCAAGCGCTTCGATGAACTCTGGAATGGCGGCCAGAATAAGGTCCCGGGCCTGGATGGCAAAATAAAATACACCCGAGGGTTAGGGTATAACTGCGATGACGCAGCGTGTTTTGAGGGGTCCCTCAACGGGTACCGTATGGAAGAAAGCTGTTGCATGACTTCTGTCGAAATGTCGGATAATGAAACGAAGAGGACAATACCCCGATCTGAAAAATGCTTTGAAGCAGCTAGAAAAGGAACCTAATACGGTCGATGAGTTAGCTGAAATTAATTTGGGGACGGAAGAAGACCCACGACCAACTTTCATAAGCGCGTCGTTACCGGAAGAGGTGGCCGACAGGTTGAAGACATTCCTTAAAAACTACATGGACTGCTTCGCTTGGAGTTATAAAGAAATGCCTGGATTAGATCCCAACGTGGCGGTTCATTACTTAAAAATTGATCCAACCTTCAAGCCGATTAAACAAGCGCCGAGGCGAATGAGAATAGAGCTCGAAGAGAAGGTCGTGGAGGAAACAAAGAAACTCATCGACGCAGGCTTCATACGGGAAGAAGAGACGCCAGAATGGGTGGATAGCATTGTCCCGGTTAAGAAGAAAAATGGGCAGATTCGCATTTGTGTAGACTTCCGGGACTTAAACAAGGCGTGCCCTAAAGATGATTTTCCGCTCCCAGTAACCGAAATCATAATTGACCATACCTCCTCCTATGAAGTCTTCTCCTTCATGGACGGTTATGCGGGTTATAATCAAATCAAAATGGCGCCAGAAGATGAGAGGCATACGGCCTTCCGCACGCCGATTGGCATCTATTGTTACAAAGTCATGCCGTTTGGGCTCAAAAATGCGGGTGCCACTTATCAACGGGCGATGACAAAGATATTTGACGATCTGATCCACAAGATAGTGGAGTGTTATGTGGACGATTTAGTCATCAAGGCCATGTCATATGAAGAACACCTCCAATATCTTGAGGTCGTTTTCAACCGCCTGAGAGAACATGCGCTCAAATTAAACCCGTTGAAATGCGCATTTATGGTATCATCTGGTAAATTCCTAGGGTTTGTGGTACGCCACGGGGAATTGAAATAGACCGGGCAAGATCAAAGCAATAACTGAACTATCCCCGCCTAAGAATTTAAAACAATTGCGATATTTGCAAGGGCAATTGGCGTACATCAGGCGGTTCATAGCCAACCTATCGGGTAAAATCCAACCCTTCACCCGGCTAACTAAGAAGAATATCCCGTTTAAGTGGGATGGCGAGTGCCAGCGAGCCTTTGAAGAAATCAAGGCATATCTACTCAACCCTCCAGTATTGGCGGCGCCCATACCCGGGAAGGAACTTATCCTGTATACGACCGCCCTAGATGGATCCTTGGGAGCCCTATTGGCCCAAGAAAACCAGGATGGTAATCAAAATGCACTATATTACTTAAGTCGCATGATGGTAGGGGCAGAACACGGGTATTCACCGATTGAGAAGCATTGTTTAGCCCTAATCTTCGCGGTGAAGAAATTGAGGCACTACATGCTAGCCCACAAAATCATTTTAATATCTAAGGTGGACCCTCTCAAGTATCTGATGACTCGGCCAATGCTGACGGGTAGACTGGCCAAATGGGCGATCATTCTCACTGAGTTTGACATCACATATACACCGCAAAAGGCGACCAAGGGGCAGGCGCTGGCGGATTTCTTGGCTGCACATCCGATTCAAGACGACTCTCCATTAAAATGTGATTTTCCCGATGAGGAAACTCTACATGTTGAAGAAGGAAACCCTATATGGGAGTTGTACTTTGATGGTGCTTCTTCAATCAAGCCAATCATGGGCCCGGGAGTCCCAACTGTGCGAGCTGGCGCAGGGCTAGTCTTCGTAATCCCGGAAGGCGGGATAATACGACATTCTCTGGCTTTAACCGAACCATGCACAAATAATGAAGCAGAGTATGAAGCGCTTATCGCCGGACTAGAGCATCACTTTGGAGCTAAAGATCAAGGCTGTGCGCATCTTTGGAGACTCACAACTGATTATAAATCAAATAATTGGCGAATACAAGGTCTTAAAGCCAGAATTAATACAATATCACCAAAAGGCCATGGAACTAATGAAGAAAATCCCGTACGTGTCCATTGAGAAGGTCACGAGGGCGATGAACGGTGAAACGGATGCGTTGGCCAAACTCGCCAAGGAGTCGGGTGAACCAATAGGCGGAAATCCATATCGTCGTCCGCAATAGAAGGCCATTATCATTGTGTCAAACAACAGATGATGCGAATAATGAAAACATTGAGCCAGAAAGAATAGAATGCCAAGAAACAATGATAACTGAAGAAGATGACGATTGGAGACAGCCGTTCATTGAATATTTTCGGCATGGCACTCTCCCCAAGGATAAAAGAATAGCTGATCAACTAAGAAAGCGGGTACTACGGTATGCATATGTGGGCAATACGCTATACCGTAGGTCTTATGATCAGTTATGGCTAAGATGTATATCAGGGCCTGGTCGAGCGAGGTTATGAAAGAAGTTCATTCCGGTATGCGAGCACATCGATCTGGGTCGAAAATGAAGTTGAAGATTAAGCGAATGGGGTACTATTGGCCCACAATGGTGGCTGATTGTGAAGAGCACGCAAGAAAATGCCGCATGTGCCAGATACATGGCCCTTTTATACATCAAGCGCCAAACCCGTTGCACCCCACGGTAGCATCCTGGCCATTTAATATGTGGGGCACAGACATAGTAGGACCCATAGACCCCCCTACGTCGAGAGGTCATCGGTTCATCTTGGCGGCAACAGATTACTTTACTAAATGGGCCGAAGCCGTTCCGCTTAAAGAAGTTAAAGCGTCTGATGTGGTTAAGTTCTTCAAGACGCACATCCTCTACCGATTCGGCACCCCACAGCGGATAATATCTGATAATGGGACGGCCTTCAAGAACTCTAGAGTCTATGCCCTGGCGGAGCAATTCAACATTGATTGGAGATTCTCGTCCATTTATAACCCGAGAGCCAACGGCCTGGCCGAAGCCTTTAACAAAACTCTGATCAATATTATGAAAAAGACCGTAGACGGCAACCAACGAGACTGGGATAATCGTCTACAGGAGGCATTATGGGCTTATCGAACCACGTACCGAACGCCTACGCAAGCTACCCCGTATTCTCTGGCTTTTGGGGTTGAAGCCGTTCTCCCTCTTGAGGTGGAATTACCGTCATTACGGGTGGCCATGCAAAATGATATGACCATGGATGAATGCCAACAACTCAGATTAGACGAATTGGATGCCATGGACGAGAAGAGATTAATAGCCCAGCAGAATCTTGAGATATATCAGGCAAAAATGGCAAGGGCATATGATAAAATGGCGCGAGTCAGGGCATTTCAACAAGGGGAGCTTGTTCTTGTCCTTAAGAGGCCGATCATTGGCCGGCACATCGGCCCAAAGTTCTCTCCGAATTGGGAAGGGCCATATGTAATTGAGAAGGTATACGGGGCCGGCGCATACTAACTCATAGATCATGAAGGTGAAAGGCCCATGCCACCGATTAACGGGCGATATCTGAAGAAGTACTACACCTAGCCCAGAGCGGGGCCAACCGAGTAGTATCTATTGTAAATAAATAAGGAGGGAATAAGTGTTCGCTTACACACACGTGCACGAAACACAAACCCATGTCTAACCTCCACTTTCGCATAAAATCCCAAAAACTTTATTTTTGCATTTGTAAATAAAATGCATCCAAAAATCCAAAACCACACAAACACATTTAGCCCTACAATAAAAATAAAAAATAGAATAAGAGAATTCAATGCCAAAACCACGTGAGAATATAAGGCGAGAGCTTTGGTGTTTGGGCTCACAATACAAATACCACTGGGTTTGTCCATTTGATACAGGATAAACACAAAAATGGGCAGGGTTTGCAGTTTGTCCCTCAAACTATCTTGTTGCCCAATGACGAAAGTTGCTCATATTGGTCGCCGCGCGCAAGCCGAGGATAGGTCGAGCAAATTGGTGGCTAGTAAATAGTCGCTTCCGAGGGCATGTAAATAAATAACTCTCGTACTATTAGTAACATGTATCACTAATAACAAAAAAATCTGCTCTCTTCTGATAAAATAAAAGGATATCTAAGTAAAACAATAAAAACCTATTTTCCTTACTCATCGATAAAAAATATATAAATAAAAAATAATAAAATCTTTTCAATAAGGGGTTGCCACCTTTGTCCCCGACACCACGAGTGTTATACAAAGCTAGGTTGGGTGCATTCATCCGTAAAAGCACCACACGCTCAAAGAAATGACGTGTCATAATCCCACGGCGCATCATGGAGGGGTCAGATCAAGGGTTTATGCTTGTACCCGACATTCCGTGTTAAACAAAGCGGCTCGCTTAAAGAAGTGACTTAGGTCATGGAGAGCGGACCTACCCGATGAAAGCCTGTCTCGCAGGGATGCGTGATGGATGTTTGAGGGTAGCCAAAATATAAAAAACCAGGTTGGGTACATTCATCCGCAAAAGTACCACACGCCCAAGGAGGTGATCTGTTTCTAATCCCAAAATAGGTCATGGAGGGGTCAGATTAAGGGTTTACGCTTTTGCCCGACATTCAGTGTCAAATAAAGTAATTCGCTTAAAGAAGTGACTCAGGTCATGGAAAGCGGACCTACCCGATGAAAGCCTGTCTCGCAGGGATGTGTGATGGATATTTGAGGGTAGGACCCCCACAAAACAAATTGAGTGGAGATGAGTGAATGTGAGTTTCCACTTTAGCACGCAACGGCGCACAAATGAGGGGAGAGTGGGTGAGCTTCCACAAATAAATGTCAACTAAATATACAAGGAGCATCCACAAAATGGTGTTATCAATTGCATCCATAATCCAATTGATACTGGTAAGTTTATCCATCAGTAATAAAGGGATAAACGGGTTTATTCTTGTACCGGCCTAGAGGTCAATACAGACAGGTTCGGTATCCGTAAAATACCACGGTTACTTAAGTTCTGTATTGTAATAAATAAAGAGAAGCTATGTATAGAATAAGTGCAATAGGGTGCTGTAAAGTTTTTCCTTTTTCTATTTTTGTACTTAGATGCTATGTGAAAATAAAAGCAGCTGTATTAGGCACTTTTGCAACTAAGATTGAGAGTGTAAAATGTAAAGAGCTTATGAAAAATCTCCCATACTGCGAAAGAAGAGATGAGAAAATAGCAAAGCAGAGCGATCGACATCCCCAACAGTGAAAGAAAAGAGAAAGAAAGCGAAATAAGGTAGCCAAGAGATGCTATATTTACCTATCCCCATAGTGGCTGAAGCAGGTAGCTCAGCAGGAGGCTGAGTACATGCACCACTATCCCACGAGCGAGAGGCTGAGAGGACAGGCCCTACCATGTTGCGCTCATAAGAAGAATCTGATTAAAGGAAAAATTATCGAAGTCTAGCCTGAACCTAAGAAGGAGAGAGGTGTGTCGAATATGTGCACCAAAGCAGGCCCTTCAATTTGCCAAATTCTTCAGGACCCGCTTTGGTGGGTGGCTCTTTGTTTACCCCTGAAAGGTTGAAGGAAGAAATACAGGAGAAAAAGCCAAGATCAAACCCTAAGAGCTGAAGCAGTATAATCCCTATGCCACATGAAATGATGTCAATGCCAAGCTAGTATTCTGATACAACTAGTCATGAGAAATTTCAAATGTGATTTTTGCTTTCAAGGCTGACCTGGTGCCAAAGCTGTGAGCAACCACCTAACCATGCTTTGATTTGTGTCAATTACTGATAAGTAGTCAGTTCTTTGACCAAGTCACCCTCATGTTAAGGGATTGAAAGTCAATTTCACAAGACTGATCGGGTGCCAAAGCTGGGAGCAACCATCTGATCAAGTCTAGATTTGTATCAACTGTTGACATGTAATCAATCGTTGATCGATCAAACCCTAATGAATATCAATATAAGTCTAATTGGTATTTAGTTAGGGTGGTTTCTACAAGAGAGAGATAATTGGCAGAGACACTGAGCTACAAATGAAATCTGGGATTGATATGGAGGAAGAAATAGGGTTTTATGGATGAAATAATTTTTAATTCAGAGAGACAGGGGTAAAAATGGAATTAAAAATTACAGGGATAATCATCATGAATTTAGGGATTTTTGGTGAAAATTTCATGATTTTTGGATGAAGGGATCTATTAAAATAAATTGGAGAAAGAATATCGAGGCTAATCCAAGGGCCGAGATTTGAATCAAGGGGCTTTTAAGGGTGCAACTTGGGGACAACACTTCACTGGGTGCAAACTGGGGACAGCAAACAATGGAGACCAATTTTGGCGCTGGAGAGAAGAGTTTGAAGGAGAAAAATATTGCGTGAAATCGGTGCACCAGTTATGTCTCTCATTAAACATGACGGGTGGGGCCCGAATCCGTGCGCCAAGTCCACCTGAGCCGCACCACACCTCTCCCTTGTTTCTTTCACCCACCGACAAGCTGGGCCCCACACGACAGAATTCATCTCCTTCCTGCTGCTGCAGCTTCTTCCCTGCTGAACCCGATTTTTAACAGAATTCAATCCGAAAATGGAAAAGCACTCAAACGGCGACGGAATTTTGCAAATAATATACCGTTGGAAAGCTCTAACCGAGGAGAATCCATTAAAGCAATTTATTCTTAATATGGAGCACTTTACAACACTCGCATCCAAGGGGAAAGAATTCGGGCTTAGAATTTAATTGGATGATTTGACGGGTAATTGGACAAATTGGCGGTTTAGGGAGGCTTAAGTGGGTCCCACGATTCAGTTAGGACCGTTGCTGGCACCAATTAGTTGGCTTTTGCATGTTTTTCATAATGGACTTGGTGCATAAAACCAAAATCAGTGACATGGGGCTGATTTCACTTGGTTCTTGAAAAGGAAAGTGCAGGGAAGGATTGAGTTACAATCACAGAGCCATGTCATCGATCCAAACCATAAACTTTGCTCACAACAAGCACACATGAGATCAATCTACATCGTCCAATTGATAGATGAAGGGATAGAATTTTGCCATGTCATCAATCCATGGGTTAAAAGAAACACAAATTGTGTTTAGAGAAGCACAATTAGGCTCTAATCAACTCCTATATATATAACAGCAAAAAATCAGCAGGGGGGACGAATTCATAACACCTATTCCACAGCCTTTATCCATTTATCCGAAAATTCAGCAAGATCAACAAGAAACCCTACCAAGTGATCTAATTTCAGCAAAAAGGGAGGAGAGGAAAAGGTTGTTATACCCCTTTAGAGAAAAGAAAGAAGAGTAAATGAAAGAAAAAAGAGAGAAAGAAGCTAAGCAAGGGAAAACAAGATTAATCTCCATCCTCTTAATCAAGACCAGATATTTGATCACTCTTTAGTTTCCTCTTCAAAAGCATTAAGGCTAGGTAATTGTTCATTATGGCAGGTAGTTTTCTTGAAGAAGCAATATAGGTAATTGTTCAATAAAGATTTGAGTTGAATTCTGAATTTTCATTTTTTTTCCTCATTTCCTTCTTCTTTATCCTTTTTACTCTCTTTTGCTGCCTCTAATCACTTCTTGAAACATTAGTGTTGCTATTCAAGTTTCGGTTGAAGGGTTTTTGTAACCCTCCCGAGTTCAATTTGGATAAAGCAATTAGACCTCAATCACAATTGAAATTGGTCGAAGGGTTTGTGTAACCCTCCCAATACTACTGCAACTCTGATCACTCAAATTCAGTGGATATTAGTCAGGATTTCAATTATACTGAAAATAATTAAGAGTTGTGTATTAACCGTGCCTGTTATTCCAAATGCAAAACATGAAATAAAAACACAGAGGGCATAGGGTGACATACAAAGATCAGGGACATGTGCTTGACATCCATGATGTTTGAATGATCAAGGATACCGTGAATTCAGAATTGGTACCGAGTAGTACCATCTGATAAATCGGCTTAGCTACCAATTGGACAGTCTCTGACACAAAAGCACTTATTGAATATCTTTGGCTAGACTAGGGCGACATATACTGACACAAGAATTGTAAAGATCATCAATCAAATTGAGTGAGAAATCGATAAAACAATTCGGTATTAAAATTGCCACTGATACCGAAAACGGTACAGGCATCGCTACTATTCTACCGTACCGATTCGAAATCCAAGACCACAGCCGTATTCCTGACACTCAGGCGATCCCAGTAGTGCCCTCCGATCTCCGGCTAGCTAGCAGAAACACCATATCATCACCTGAGCGCGTATCTCAAGTATCGTCGGAAAGGATGATGAAGAAGCGTTTGAATGAAGGGTCCAAAGGAACATGCACGAATCATGAAGCAATCTAACGAATCGCACAGAAGCATAGATTGAAAATTAGAGAAGAGACGCTTATCCCATCTACACGAATCTACACATCCATTTGATGGTCCGGATCAAAATCATAGGAAGGCGGCCCAAGACAATAATAGTCGGCCCATAGGAAATTAAGGCAGTGATATAGGCCCAAACTTGAAGTAATTAAAATCCAAACAGAGGTGAACTGGACTCACTTAGTGATAAAGCTTGCTTAGTAAAGTCACGGCCCAGTAGCGAAAATAAAATATATATAAATCTCGGCCCAATCTGCTAAGCCCAACTATAATTAATAACAGAAAATTAAAAATAAAAAGTAAATAAATCATTTGAAAATGTTTCTGAACTCCAAATTAATTCAAATTTGTTTCTAAAATTTCCTTATTTTTCATACTATTTTCCTATATAATAATATTCCAGTTTAAAAAATATAATCATATTAAAACAATTCAAAAGCAAAAAGACATTACATATATTGATATATTTGACTTAGCTTTGACTTGTCATTTTAAATACTATAAAAATTCCAAAAACACAAATAAAATCATGAATAATAGTTAGATATATTTTACTGATTTTTCAAGTGATTTTTCATGAAATAATAATGATAATAGTAATATGCAATAATAGATAATGATATTAGCTCTATTCTTTGACAAATAAAAATAAACAATAATAGAGATTATGTTAATATTTTCTGTAAAAAAATGAATAATAAAAATAAATAGCACAAAATATACAAAATATACACAACCATGACAATAGATAGTAAATGCATTTTCTTCTATAATAAAGAATGATAATATAGTTTTATAATAAAATGAATTACATTTCTTTTGTTATTTCTACACAAATATACAATAAAAATATTTTGATGGATAAAATGCATAAAAATATAATAATAATAGTAGTAATAAAGAATATAATGAATTCCATCCCTTATGGCTATTTTCAAATAATGATGATGATAATAAAAATCTTATATTTTTCTATAGATAATAAATAGAAATAATAAAAAATATATATAATGAAAAACTATAATAAATAGTATAGAATATTAATAATGATTTCTTTTTAGCTATTATAGATCCTAGAAATAAAAATAAAAATAAAAATAATATAGCTAATCATCTTTTTTGATTTGTAAATAATTTCTAAATAGAATAGAATATTAATAATGATTTCTTTTTAACTATTATAGATCTTAAAAATAAAAATAAAAATAATATAGCTAATCATCTTTTTTGATTTGTAAATGATTTTTACATAATGAAATTCAACATATTATTACTTTGGCTATTATAAATATTTTAAAAAAAAATACAAATAAAAATCATAGCCATTTTATTTTCTATTATTTTTGTAAGTGATTTTTCTACAAAATAAATAGAGTTTAGAAATAATAAAAATAAAATTCTACTATTTTAGCTATTATAAAAATCCCAAAAATATAAATAAAATTCTAGTTAATAGCTAACCCATTTTCTATTATTTTTGTAAATAATTTTCTACATAGATAAATAGAATTTAAAAATAAAAAAAATAATAATAATAATAATATAAATAATAATAATTATAATAAAGCATCTTTATAATAGATAATAATGGAAGATATTATGTAATAGCTTTTTACATTTTGGAGATGAATAAATATGCTCACACAAAAGGGTGTAGAGCCACATGAGGATGTTTGCACACATGATATAACATTTAGAACGATTAGTCGAGACAAGAACATCTTGACGAAGAATAAATAAGGTTTCAGATAGCAACATGAGAAGATAAGTCGAGACAAGAACATCTTGACGTAGGATGACTAAGGCTTCGATAGCAACATGAGGATATATGTCGAGACAAGAATATCTTGACACTTGATGAAGAATAACCAAGAGCTACGACATCAACATGGAGATACATGTCGACTCGAGGAAGAAGAACATTACGATGTCCTAGAGAGAAGTGACATCTTAATGACTCATCACCATGAGCAAGTAACTCATGACTAAATACGCTCACACAAGGGGTGTAGGGCAACATAGCGATTTTGCACAAGTAATGCAACATGTAGAATGATTAGTCGAGACAAGAACATCTTGACGCTCATTTGAAGAATGACCAAAGCTACTGACATCGACATGGAGAGATATGTCGACTTTGAAGAAGAAGAACATTATGATGTCCGAGAGAAGTGACATCTTAATGACTCGGTGTCATGAACAAGTAGTTCATGACCATTTGAGCTAGCAAGACTGAACTCATCCGTCGATAAGTTTGTCTTCTGGTTCATCTCCCGAGATTGTGAGATTGAATCGTCCTGTAGTAGATTCATCCACAAAACAGTGAATGTGAACCGTTCTGTAGGTAGGTTCCTTCACTAACACGTGCCTCAATGTTGAACTGGCTCAGCGCTTCAGGTTTGACATTGTGTGTAATTGTGTTTCCTAGGTTTATGAATCGGCTTAGTGCTTCGAATTCATGATCTAGAAGATCGGTGAGAAGAAACACGTGGGCCATATCCACCCTTCTCCCCGATTCACCAACCTCAAGATCAACCGGCTCGGCCGCTTCGAGTTGTATTTTGTGTGATTGGTTGTTGACTAGTTAAGATTGAACCGTTCGTAGTAGGTTTATCTTCTAGATCAACGGAGGTCGAGTCGTTACGTATGTAGACTCACCTCAAGCCCTCTGAAGAGACTAACCTGGTTAAGGTTACATCTCGAGGTGGCATAGACTGAACCGATTTGTTTGTAGGTTCGTCTTCCATAGGACAAAACCGATCTGTTTGTAGGTTTGTCTTCCATAGATTAAACCGATCTGTTTGTAGGTTCGTCTTCCATAGGGATTAAATAAAGATTGAACCGATCTGTTTGTAGGTTCGTCTTCCATGGACCCCTTTTTATGAACTTAGACGACCACTTGACCATCTTTTAACTATACTATTTGCTTCTCTCTTTCAAAGATCCAGAGGTGCCTCGAGGTTAGTAGCCCAGGGTAATTAACGGTGGGGGCTTGCGACCCTTTTTCGCGCGCTCCGCACCGCCGCTGGGCGATGGGTTGCGGAAGAAGGACACGGAGATCCCTCCCGAGCGTGCATCTGCTAGGTGTCGGTGATTCTCGCCGTTTAGAGATTTGGATGCACATTCGGGGGTTTTTAGTGATTGTGAGTTCTTGTAGATTCCGGTGGCGCAAGCCCCCACCGTTAATTACCCCGGGCTACTAACCTCGAGGCACCTCTGGATCTTTGAAAGAGAGATGCAAATAGTATAGTTAAATGATGGTCAAGTGGTCGTCTGGGTTCACAAAAAAAGGGGGTCAGTTCCAAGGAAGACGAACCTACTACAGATCGGTTCAGTCTTTACCGCTTCAAGAGATATCCTTACTACAGATCAGATTAATCTCTCTAAAGGGGTTTGAGGTGAGTCTACTACAGAACGACTCGACCTCAGTTCATCTAGCAAATGAACCTACTTCAGAACAGTTCACAGCTGATCCTATGGAAGACGAACCTACTACAGATCGGTTCAGTCTATACCACCTCGAGAGATAACCTTACTACAGACTAGGTTAATCTCTTCGGAGGGGCTTGAGGTGAGTCTACTACAGAACGACTCAACCTCCGTTGATCTAGAAGATAAACCTACTACAGAACGGTTCAATCTTAACTAGTCAACAACCAATCACACAAAATACAACTCGAAGCACTGAGCCGGTTGATCTTGAGGTTGGTGAATCAGGAGAAGGGTGGATATGGCCCACGTGTTTCTTCTCACCAATCTTCTAGATCATGAATTCGAAGCACTAAGCCGATCCATAAACCTAGGAAACACAGTTACACACAATGTCAAACCTGAAGCGCTGAGCCGCCTTAACATTGAGGCACGTGTTAGTGAAGGAACCTACCTACGAACGGTTCACATTCATCGTTTTGTGGATGAATCTACTACGTGAACGATTCAATCTCACGATCTCGGGAGATGAACCGAGAAGACAAACTTATCGACGGATGAGTTCATCTTGCTAGCTCAAATGGTCATGAATTACTTGTTCATGACACCGAGTCATTAAGATGTCACTTCTCTCGGACATCATAATGTTCTTCTTCTTCAAAGTCGACATATCTCTCCATGTTGATGTCGCAGCTTTGGTCATTCTTCAGTGAGCGTCAAGATGTTCTTGTCTCGACTAATCATTCTACATGTTGCATTACTTGTGCAAAATCGCTATATTGCCCTACACCCCTTGTGTGAGCGTATTTAGTCATGAGTTACTTGCTCATGGTGATGAGTCATTAAGATGTCACTTCTCTCGGACATCGTAATGTTCTTCTTCCTCAGAGTCGACATGTATCTCCATGTTGATGTCGTAGCTCTGTTTATTCTTCATCAAGTGTCAAGATGTTCTTGTCTCGACATATCTCCTCATGTTGCTATCGAAGCCTTAGTCATCCTACGTCAAGATGTTCTTGTCTCGACATATCTTCTCATGTTGCCGTTGCAACCTTATTTATCCTTCGTCAAGATGTTCTTGTCCTGACTAATCGTTCTAAATGTTATATCATGTGTGCAAACATCCTCATGTGGCTCTACACCCCTTGTGTGAGCATTTTTGTTCATCTCCAAAATGTAAAAAGCTTATTACATAATATCTTCCATCATTATCTCTATTATAAAGATGCATTTATTTATTATTATTATTTTTTTTATTTTTAAATTCTATTTATCTATGTAGAAAATTATTTACAAAAATAATAGAAAATGGGTTAGCTATTAACTAGAATTTTATTTATATTTTTGGGATTTTTATAATAGCTAAAATAGTAGAATTTTATTTTTGTTATTTCTAAACTCTATTTATTTTGTAGAAAATCACTTACAAAAATAATAGAAAATAAAATGGCAATGATTTTTATTTGTATTTTTTTTTTAAATATTTATAATAGCCAAAGTAATAGAATTTCATTATGTAAAAATTATTTACAAATCAAAAAGATGATTAGCTATATTATTTTTTTATTTTTATTTTTAAGATCTATAATAGCTAAAAAGAAATCATTATTAATATTCTATTCTATTTAGAAATTATTTACAAATCAAAAAAGATGATTAGCTATATTATTTTTATTTTTATTTTTATTTCTAGGATCTATAATAGCTAAAAAGAAATCATTATTAATATTCTATACTATTTATTATAGTTTTTCATTATATATATTTTTTATTATTTCTATTTATTATCTATAGAAAAATATAAGATTTTTATTATCATCATCATTATTTGAAAATAGCCATAAGGGATGGAATTCATTATATTCTTTATTACTACTATTATTATTATATTTTTATGCATTTTATCCATCAAAATATTTTTATTGTATATTTGTATAGAAATAACAAAAGAAATGTAATTCATTTTATTATAAAACTATATTATCATTCTTTATTATAGAAGAAAATGCATTTACTATCTATTATCATGGTTGTATATATTTTTGTATATTTTGTGCTATTTATTTTTATTATTCTTTTTTACAGAAAATATTAACATAATCTCTATTATTGTTTATTTTTTTATTTATTAAAGAATAGAGCTAATATCATTATTTATTATTGCATATTACTATTGTCATTATTATTTCATGAAAAATCACTTGAAAAATCAGTAAAATATATCTAACTATTATTCATGATTTTTATTTGGATTTTTGGGATTTTTATAGTATTTAAAATGACAAGTCAAAGCTAAGTCAAATATATCAATATATGTAATGTCTTTTGCTTTTAAATTTTTTCAACATGATTATATTTTCAAAAAAACTGGAATATTATCATATAGAAAAACAGTATGAAAAATAAGGAAATTTTAGAAACAAATTTGAGTTAATTTGGAGTTTAGAAACATTTTCAAATGATTTATTTACTATTTAATTTTAAATTTCTATTATTAATTACCAGTTGGGCTTAGCAGATTGGGCCGAGATTTATATATATTTTATTTTCGCTACTGGGCCGTGACTTTACTAAGCAAGCTTTATCACTAAGTGAGTCCAGTTCACCTCTGTTTGGATTTTAATTACTTCAAGTTTGGGCCTATATCACTGCCTTAATTTCCTATGGGCCGACTATTATTGTCTTGGGCCGCCTTCCTATGATTTTTGATCTGGACCATCAAATGGATGTGTAGATTCGTGTAGATGGGATAAGCGTCTCTTCTCTAATTTTCAATCTATGCTTCTGTGCGATTCGTTAGATTGCTTCATGATTCGTGCATGTTCCTTTGGACCCTTCATTCAAACGCTTCTTCATCATCCTTTAAACGGTACTTGAGATACGCGCTCGGTGATGATATGGTGTTTCTGCTTAGCTAGCCGAGATCGGAGGGCACTACTCGGGATCGCCTGAGTGTCGGAATACGGCTGTGGTCTTGGATTTCGAATCTGATGCGGTAGAATAGTAGCGATGCTGTACCGTTTTCTGCATCGATGTGGCAATTTTAATACCGAATTGCTTTATCGATTTCTCACTCAATTTGATTGATGATCTTTACAATTCTTGTGTCAGTATACGTCGCCCTAGTCTAGCCAGCATATTCAATAACTGCTTTTGTGTCAGAGACTGTCCAATTGGTAGCTAAGCCGATTTATCAGATGGTACTACTCGGTACCAATTCTGAATTCACGGTATCCTTGATCATTCAAACATCATGGATGTCAAGCACATGTCCCTGATCTTTGTATGTCACCCTATGCCCTCTGTGTTTTTATTTCATGTTTTGCATTTGGAATAACAGTACCTGCTTAATACACAACTCTTAATTATTTTCAAGATATATTGAAATCCCGACTAATATCCACCGAATTTGAGTGATCGTAGTTGCGTAGTATTGGGAGGGTTACACAAACCCTTCGACCAATTTCAATTGTGATTGAGGTCTAATTGCTTTATCCAAATTGAACTCGGGAGGGTTACAAAAACCCTTCAACCGAAACTTGAATAGCAACACTAATGTTTCAAGAAGTGATTAGAGGCGAAAAAGAGAGTAAAAAGGATAAAGAAGAAGGAAATGAGGAAAAAAATGAAAATTCAGAATTCAACTCAAATCTTTATTGAACAATTACCTATATTGCTTCTTCAAGAAAACTACCTGCCATAATGAACAATTACCTAGCCTTAATGCTTCGAAAGAGAAACTAAAGAGTGATCAAATATCTGGTCTTGATTAAGAGGATGGAGATTAATCTTGTTTTCCCTTGCTTAGCTTCTTTCTCTTTTTTTCTTTCATTTACTCTTCTTTCTTTTCTCTAAAGGGGTATAACAACCTTTTCCTCTCCTCCTTTTTGCTGAAATTAGATCACT
This sequence comes from Schoenoplectus tabernaemontani, assembly GCA_037127355.1. Classification (NCBI taxonomy): domain Eukaryota; kingdom Viridiplantae; phylum Streptophyta; class Magnoliopsida; order Poales; family Cyperaceae; genus Schoenoplectus; species Schoenoplectus tabernaemontani. The sequence continues at coordinate 11,208,177 of CM073744.1, read as the reverse complement.
TGGTAGGGTTTCTTGTTGATCTTGCTTGAATTTTCGGATAAATGGATAAAGGCCGTAGAATAGGTGTTATGAATTCGTCCCCTCTCGATTTTTTTTTTGCTCGTTATATATATAGGAGTTGATTAGAGCCCAATTGTGCTTCTCTAAACACAATTTGTGTTTCTTTTAACCCATGGATTGATGACATGGCAAAATTCTATCCCTTCATCTATCAATTGGACGATGTAGATTGATCTCATGTGTGCTTGTTGTGAGCAAAGTTTATGGTTTGGATCGATGACATGGCTCTGTGATTGTAACTCAATCCTTCCCTGCACTTTCCTTTTCAAGAACCAAGTGAAATCAGCCCCATGTCACTGATTTTGGTTTTGTGCACCAAGTCCATTATGAAAAACATGCAAAAGCCAACTAATTGGTGCCAGCAACGGTCCTAACTGAATCGTGGGACCCACTTAAGCCTCCCTAAACCGCCAATTTGTCCAATTACCCGTCAAATCATCCAATTAAATTCTAAGCCCGAATTCTTTCCCCTTGGATGCGAGTATTGTAAAGTGCTCCATATTAAGAATAAATTGCTTTAATGGATTCTCCTCGGTTAGAGCTTTCCAACGGTATATTATTTGCAAAATTCCGTCGCCGTTTGAGTGCTTTTCCATTTTCGGATTGAATTCTGTTAAAAATCGGGTTCAGCAGGGAAGGAGATGAATTCCTGTCGTGTGGGGCCCAATGGCGTGAAAGAAACAAGGGAGAGGTGTGGTGCGGCTCGAGGTGGACTTGGCGCACGGATTCGGGCCCCACCCGTCATGTTTAATGAGAGACATAACCAGTGCACCGATTTCACGCAATATTTTTCTCCTTCAAACTCTTCTCTCCAGCGCCAAAATTGGTCTCCATTGTTTGCTGTCCCCAGCTTTGCACCCAAAGAAGTGTTGTCCCCAAGTTGCACCCACAAAAGTCCTCTGATTGAATCTCAGCCTTCCAATTAGCCTGATATTCTTTCTCCAATTTATTTTAATAGATCCCTTCATCCAAAAATCATGAAATTTTCACCAAAAATCCCTAAATTCATGATGATTATCCCTGTAATTTTTAATTCCATTTTTACCCCTGTCTCTCTGAATTAAAAATTATTTCATCCATAAAACCCTATTTCTTCCTCCATATCAATCCCAGATTTCATTTGTAGCTCAATGTTTCTGCCAATTATCTCTCTCTTGTAGAAACCACCCTAACTAAATACCAATTAGACTTATATTGATATTCATTAGGGTTTGATCTGATCAACAGTTGATTACATGTCAACAGTTGATACAAATCTAGACTGGATCAGATGGTTGCTCCCAGCTTTGGCACCTGATCAGTCTTGTAAAATTGACTTCCAATCCCTTAACATGAGGGTGACTTGGTCAAAGAACTGACTACTTATCAGTAATTAACACAAATCAAAGCATGGTTAGGTGGTTGCTCACAGCTTTGGCACCAGGTCAGCCTTGAAAGCAAAAATCACATTTGAAATTTCTCATGACTAGTTGTATCAGAATACTAGCTTGGCATTGACATCATTTCATGTGGCATAGGGATTATACTGCTTCAGCTCTTAGGGTTTGATCTTGGCTTTTTCTCCTGTATTTCTTCCTTCAACCTTTCAGGGGTAAACAATACCGTTGCACCATACCACTTTGGCTTAAGTCCATTAATTTATGTGATATATCTGTGCGACCCTTTTTCGCGCGCTCCGCACCGCCGCTGGGCGATGGGTTGCGGAAGAAGGACACGGAGATCCCTCCCGAGCGTGCATCTCTGGGGTGTCGGCCGATTCTGCCGTTTAGAGATTATTTGGATGCACATTCGGGGGTTTTAGTGATTGTGAGTTCTTGTAGATTCGGTGGGCGCAAGCCCCCACCGTTAATTACCCTGGGCTACGAACCTCGAGGCACCTCTGGATCTTCGAAAGAGAGAAGCAAATAGTATAGTTAAAAGATGGTCAAGTGGTCGTCTAATTTCATGAAAAGGGGTCTACGGAAGATGAACCTACAAACAGATCGGTTCAATCTATGGAAGACAAACCTACAAACAGATCGGTTTTGTCCTATGGAAAACGAACCTACAAACAGATCGGTTCAGTCTATGCCACCTCGAGATGTAACCTTACCTACAGACCGGGTTAATCTCTTTAGAGGGGCTTGAGGTAAGTCTACATACAGATCGACTCGACCTCCGTTGATCTAGAAGATAAACCTACAAACAGATCGGTTCAATCTTAACTAGTCAACAACCAATCACACAAAATACAACTCGAAGCGCCGAGTGGGTTGATCTTGAGGTTGGTGAATCAGGAGAAGGGTGGATATGGCCCACGTGTTTCTTCTCACCGATCTTCTAGATCATGAATTCGAAGCACTAAGCCGATTCATAAACCTAGGAAACACAATTGCACACGATGTCAAACCCGAAGCGCCGAGCGCTTCAACATTGAGGCATGTGTTAGTGAAGGAACCTACCTACGTAACGGTTCACATTCACTGTTTTGTGGATGAATCTACCTACGTACCGATTCAATCTCACAGCTTCTCGGAAATGAACCAGAGACAAACTCATCGACGGATGAGTTCGATCTTGCTAGCTCAAATGGTCATGAATTACTTGTTCATGACACCGAGTCATTAAGATGTCACTTCGCTCGGACATCGTAATGTTCTTCTTCTTCAAAGTCGACATATCTCTCCATGCCGATGTCGTAGCTTTGGTCATTCTTCTACGAGCGTCAAGATGTTCTTGTCTTGATTAATCATTCTACGTGTTGCATTACTTGTGCAAAACTACTATGTTGCCCTACACCCCTTGTGTGAGCGTATTCAATCATGAGTTACTTGCTCATGGCAGCGAGTCATTAAGATGTCACCTATCTAGGACATCATAATGTTCTTCTTCTTCAGAGTCGACATATATCTCCATGTTAGTATCGTAGCTCTGGTTATTCTTCATCAAGTGTCAAGATGTTCTTGTCTCGACATGTTTCTTCATGTTGCTATCAAAGCCTTATTCATCTCACGTCGAGATGTTCTTGTCTCAACGTATCTTCTCGTATTGCTATTAAAGCCTTAATCATCCCACGTCAAGATGTTCTTGTCTCAACGTATCTTCTCGTGTTGTCATTGCAACCTTATTTATCTTCTGTCAAGATGTTCTCGTCTTGACTAATCGTTCTAAATGTTATATCATGTGTGCAAATATTCTTATGTGGCTCTACACTCCTTATGTGAGCATATTTATTCATTTCTAAAATGCACAAAGTCTATTATATAATATCTTCCATTATTATTTCTATTATAAAGATGCATTTATTTATTATTATTATTATTATTACTATTATTTTTATTATTATTATATTATTTTTTTTTTTTTTAGATTCTATTTGTCTATGTAGAAAATTACTTTCAAAAATAATAGAAAAAAGGGGTTAGCTAATAACTAGAGTTTCATTTATATTTTTGGGATTTTTATAATAGCTAAAATAGTAGAATTTTTATTGTTATTATTTCCAAACTCTATAATAGAAAATAAAATGGCTCTTTTTTTTTTTTGTATTTTTAAAATGTTTATAATAGCCAAAGTAATAGAATTTTATTATTATATTCTATTATATTGAAATACTATTCATTATGTAAGAATTATTAAAAGATGGTTAGCTATACTATTTTACTATTATTATTTTTATTATTTTTTTTATTTTTAATATCTATAATAGCTAAAAAGAAATCATTACTAATATTCTATCCTATTTATTATACTATTCATTATATCTATTTTTATTATTTCTATTTATTATCTATAGAAAAGTATAAGATTTTTTATTATTAGTTGAAAATAATCATAAGAGATGAAATTCGTTATGTTCTTATTACAACTATTATTTTTTATTACATTTTATTCATCAAAAGTATTTTTATTGTATATTTATATAGAAATGACAAAAGAAATACAATTCATATTATAAAACTATATTATCATTCTTTATTATAAAAGAAAGTGTATTTTACTATTTATTACCATAGTAGTATATTTTGTATATTTTGTGCTATTTATTTTTATTATTCTTCTTACAGAAAATATAATATCTATTATTATTATTATTATTTTTTATTTATCAAAGAATATAGCTATTCTCATTATCTATTATAGTATATTACTATCATCATTATTATTTCATGGAAAATCACTTGAAAAATCACTAAAACATATCTAGTTATTATTTATGATTTTTATTTGTATTTTTGGAATTTTTATAGTATTTAAAATGGCAAGTCAAAGCTAAGTCAAACATATCAATATAGGCAATGTCTTTTGCTTTTAAATTGTTTTGTCATGATTATATTTTTAAAATTGGAATATTATTGTATAGAAAAATAGTATGAAAAATAAGGAAACTTTAGAAACAAATTTGAGTCAATTTGGAGTTCAGGAGCATTTTTAAATCATTTATTTACTCTATGTTATTACTATTCTCATTATTATTTAATTAATGGGCTTAATCTGGGCCGCCGCATTCGTATCAAGATCGACGCCTATCTTTTATATAACTTCTTTCTTTATTTGGGCCACCAGATTCGTTTAAGATACGTGTTTAATGGATCTACTACCAGATCCTCTTTTAGTTTAATTATCAAATCTCTCGATGAATCCCGCTCGTTAATAGATCTCAAGATTAGTGCGCGCTTCAATATTCGTGCCAACGGATCTCTCGTCTCTTCTAAGTCGTCTCCACGTCGGATCCGCGCCGAGCGCTTCGGCGATCGGAGTACCTCTTCTACGATCGTTGGTGCCTTGGCGTCGTCTTGCCTTGGAGAATTCTTCTCGTGGTTCTTGATCGGGAATCTATACGGTGGGAGGCGCCACATGGTAGTACCAATTGGTGCATCGCTTAGAATCGGTACCGAGATGCTTCCTTCGTCAAATTCAACAGAATTGATCAAGGTTCTTGACAATTACAAGGTCGATGATCATCGTCTCATCATGAAGATGTGGTATGAGGTAGATAGAGGCTTCCTTTCGTTCTTGAAGGTGTCAAGCAACTCATCACACGGCAATGCATGGTACCGGTCGGTTTGCATCGATCTTAATTGACTCAATTCATGGCCTTTACTCATCCAATTAGCACTCCTCAGGCCTAAAGGCACACCTAGGCGTAGCTAGGGCCAGTGGCTCACTGAGTTGAGTGTTAATTTGAACAAATTTGGATTTGAAAACTCGGCGATATACTGGTTCTAACAGAATCAGTGCATTGTAATGAAATTGCAAAGCTAGGATTAATTCTAATCAATCAAAAAACAATTCAATCAAGAAAATTACAAAGATATGAACTTGTATACCTCGTTTTATGTGATCTTAAGCTAATGAATATTAAAAATGAAAATTTCCAATGAAAATCAGTATATCAACAATTAAATTGCAAATTCTTGATCTTATAGCCGATTCAGGCCTAAAGGCTCACCAATCACTTTGTGATTGGGCCAGTGGCTCACTGAATGCAGCTAATTATTGTTAATTGATGCTTTTCAAAGAGGAACAGGTGAAAAAAAACAAATGAAAGAAGCAAAATTTCCAAAGAAAGAAAGCAAGAGTGAAGAAATATATTCAATTGACTATTCAATAACTATGAATTGAATGTTTTAAAATCAATTTCAGAGAAAGAATACAAGGGAAAACATCTATAGACCAATGAATATTACTAATTACCTTTTATTCTTCACAGAAACAAGAAATTGAATAATCTCTCTTCTAGCTATTCACTCTCTCTCTCTTGTCGACTAGAAAAGTGTATATGGGTGTATGTTCTTGATCCTAATGGCTCGCTAATCCCCCCTTTACGTTGCTAAATTTCGACTTATATAGACTAATTCGGCCAATTAATTCAATTGTGATTGGTTGAGTGCCTTT